>JAWZYV010013171.1:0-210075 GCA_038373885.1 Cheiracanthium punctorium | reverse complement strand
TATAAAAAATCCGAGAAAAAAATTCCTGACCAATGCAATTTACTTTGGGAAAATTGCACAATGCCCCTCTCTTGTCTTTATATTTGCATATTTTGTACAACCTTCTTGAAATCAATTTTAACTGAGCTATACAGGATTAAGCTTTCATCAATTGAGAAACAGAAGCAGTCACACTTTCTGATAGAATTAACTAACTGTTCTTGAAAATACGGTCCTAAGCTATAAGTTACCAAGTAAGCTAATTTGTCTTTTACTCTTCCCTCACGATGGATGAGCCCCCATTTTCCCATCCTTATACAAACACATCGCTTGATGCTTTCGCGGTCCCAAAAATGCGTTGCAGTTGCTTCCGGTTTCAGTCTGACAATTAGTGAGAAAGGGTTTAAAAAAAAAAAAATTGATCCCATTATCCAATTTCCCGTTTTTTTCCAGACTTTCCGGACCCATTTTCCAATTTCCCGGCTTTTTCCAGACTTTCCGGAGCGGTAGACACTAGAGATGAGACGGGCTCAGCCCGAGCCCGAGCCCGGGCCCGACTCGGGCTCGGGCTCTGTAATTCACGATTGCGTTCGGGCTCGGGCTCGTGAAAAATTTCTCCTTTGTTGAACATACTCCTTGAAACAGATTTTAAAAAGTGATTCATGGAATAAATAGACGTACTTATTTAAAAAAATAGCGGCACGGGGGACTAGAAGGTGTGTGAAGCTCCAAAATGTATTGTATCCTATTAATGAAGTAGTTAATTTTATTTGTCTTTAGCTGAAATTTCGGGCTCGGGCTCCAACTTTAATAATATTGCTCGGGCTCGGGCGGGCTCGGATTAAACGTCCTCGGGCTCGGGCTTCAAAAAATGAGCCCGAACTCATCTCTAGCAGACACCCTGTTATTGTATTGTATGAGAGATTCTTGAGTAATTAATAGGTACCTGTTTTGCTCGTTTGCCTTACCGCATGACCGATTTTGTTTTTATTTGAGGGTTGAGCATGTGCGGAATTCAAGAGCAGAAAATATAAGTTTCTCTTTAAATTTTTAAACAATTGTTTTAAATCAATAGATTTTGAGAGAAAGTCGCCTCTCCCCTCCTCTTATGTAAAAAAAAAAAAACTCATCATACTCTATTCTAATTTCATATTCAGCAAAGCTTTATTAAAAAATCCGAAAGATGGCGCTGCAATCGCCGGTTTGGCTATTTTTGGCTAATTTTCAGAAGCCGTTTGGCTATTTTCGTAGATTTTGATCTGGCAACCCTGGTTGAATAGTAATTTAAGAACAATTACAAGAAATGTGTTACACATAAACTCTTTCGCAAATTGCATCCATGTATTATTATACTTTCATGATTTTCATTTCTTTTTGTTTTTCATGACCGTTACATATTTTTTTTTTTAAATCTGGAGTGACTCCACGCCACTTTCTGAACACTTGATATTTACCAAGATACCAAGCGTTTAAATAAATTTTATTCAATTCAATGGGATCTAGTCTTCAGGCACTAGTGTACTTAAAATGATTTGAGTGTATAGACCGCACTGTATGAGAATACCGCTACGAATTTTCGGGGAGACCCGATGTTCTGGGGTTTAACATAATTTAAAATTCTTATTCTAAGCGTCAAACGGTTAAATTTTGTATTTTGTTGCATGAAAATCGGTTAACTAGGAGGTTTGGGTTTCTCCATTGATTAATATAGCTTTTTCTCTCGAGATATATTGAAGTTAAGAGCTCCGCTAACCTCACTTTTGGTGACTTATTTTTGGCCCCAATCTTGGTGACATTTTGGACATAGGGTGCGATTTTTCCAATGAGGCTTGTAAAGTTAGTTTTCCTGCATTAACATACATAATAGCCTAATATTACTCTTCTATTACGCAATCAAAATCGAGTTTGTTCTACAACATTCCGCTGCTAGTTATTTCTGAAAGCTTGGCCCTGGTTGCCCAGTTCAGTCACTCTGTAGTTCGTCCGCTGATGTGCGAGTGTAAAAACCCGAGTTCTGCCGGGAAGCTTTGCTTCGTTATTTTATGTGCTTTTGAAGCGATCTTTCGCTTGTGTTTAATAGCTGGTTTTTAAATGCTGTGTGTAAATTCTTCATTGATGAGTCTTGAGGGGCTGTTTACGAAATCCCTCGTAAATTTCCACTGAATTTTTGCCTGTGGAAGTGTTTTATTTTGTGTGAGAAATACGGCAATTGTGAACGCTTTTGTACTAAGCGGACTGTTATCAGCACGTTACTATAGCAAATTTGATCTCAATCAAATGCACTGTTTAGGAGCTATCGTGTTCACACACACACACACACACACACACATACGTCTCGTAAAAATAGCATAAATGAATTCAGAATACATCAAAACGTGCAAATACACCAAAATCTCAAAATCGAATTTTTTTCATAATTTTACAATACTTTCCTTATACGATACATGTTCGGAGAGTAATAGTGCCATCTATGCTTTAAAAAATAATGCTCTCCTAGGCTGTGGCTTATCTAGCCTAAGTAGAAAGGGGTGGCTGCGGAACTAGAAATAGGACTTGTTTGCTTCACCAAATGTCTCCTTTAGAGTTACCTGCTTCCTTCCTGGAGTTCTGGCCACTAATTGGATCATTATCTAAAGGGGGAGTCTTCCGATATTGTCACCTCCTGGAAAGTAACTAACGACAGCCGAGGGTACTTTCGAAACCACAAATTTAACCAGAACGTACACCTCACGTACAAGGGGGTCTTAAATGGTTTGTCGGAATTGAAAACGCAATCTTCCAATTCCTCTATTTCTTTTTCGGAACTATCCCCAGCAGCGTCGAGGAAGGGCACTGGCTTCTCTACCCCCCCCCCCCCACCCAACTTCGCCGCAAAATATTGCATTTCCAGCATTTCTTGGAAATTCAAAACAAACCTCCCTTTTCTGTTTAAAGTCCATATGTGGCCCCCCAAATTTTCGGTCACACCATACCTATGACCAGGGGTTGCGCTGGCTCTTTTTAACATTTCGCCAATTCATCCCCCAAATTGGATTTAGATTTCTCCGGACACCATTAAGAAAAGCAATTGTCGATATTTTCGCCAAAATGTATTTATTTTTGCAATTTGCGACGTTGGCGATCGACAGCGAGACCCCTGCCTATGACAATTGCTTTTCTTAATGGTTTCTTGAATCGTTACAGTAGCATCATTGCAACGTTGGAAGCGAAGATGTCAGGGACAACCCCCGAAAACAAAATTTCGGTGGTTGGCGGGTAAAAAAAATGTAGAATTTCCCTCAAAAATGCTTGATTTATTGATATCCAACTAACAAAAATCCAAAATTTCGTCGAGTGCTCAGTAGAGATGAGTTCGGGCTCATTTTTTGAAGCCCGAGCCCGAGGACTTTTAATCCGAGCCCGCCCGAGCCCGAGCAATATTATTAAATTTGGAGCCCGAGCCCGAAATTTCAGCTAAAGACAAATAAATTTAACTACTTCATTAATAGGATACAATAAATTTTGGAGCTTCACACATCTTCTGTCCCCCGTGCCGCTATTTTTTAAAATAAGTACGTCTATTTATCCCATGAATCACTTTTTAAAATCTGTTTCAAGGAGTATGTTCAACAAAGGAGAAATTTTTCACGAGCCCGAGCCCGAGCCCGAACGCAATCGTGAATTACAGAGCCCGGGCTCGGGCTCGGGCTTTCGGGCTCGGGCTGAGCCCGTCTCATCTCTAGTGCTCAGGCCCCTCATGGTGACCTCCTCTCTCTATTCCTGGAAGATGTTTGAAGAGAGGTACGCAAAAGCTGTTACGTAATCGATGCATTCGTCATCTTTCTTGCTCATACGTGCCGTTTCACCTTCTTACATAACTTCATCCAGCCAAAAAGCCTTTTCCTTCAATTAAAATCCGAATCCGCCAAAAGAAAACGCCGAACCGGCTCGACCTCTTTCTTGAAAAATGGCGCTAATAATTCGTCCAAGAAAAGAGAGCGAACACGTTCGTTCTAAATGTCAGACAGCGTTTTTCCGGGATACTCTTCGAGAAAACCCTTTCCAGCTGGAATGGAAGAACACTCCCAGAGAACCATCTACTAATAATCATGCCCAGTTAGAGGCGGTGGCCGGGTCGTCTGCCTGGAGATGTATTTTGAGGCGAAAGTGCCGTATTCTTGTGCTTTCGCGTGAACGCCCTAAACTAAATAACTACGCTGGATATGTTGTGTGTTTTGTTTCCGCATCTCTTGGGTGGACGCTGTGTTTCCGTTTTTAACTCTTTTTTGTTGTTGTTGTTTTTTCCTCACGCTATTATTGAGTATTGGTGTATGTTTCGGTAAGGAATGGCCTAATTTGCGGAAATTGTGTCGTTAATTTCGGGAAAGAACCCGTCCAGTATGGTTGTCGCTGTAGGAATGCAATCCCAATCCCGCTGGATCCCGCGCAAATGTTTGCGGGACTAGTCAGGGATTGAAACGGATAAATAAATTATTTTTATTACAATTTCACGCCGCCTTCTTGATCATCAATTGACCAAAAATTTTGCATATATGTATCGTATTTAACAATACGTGAATCAATAATTAAAAATTTTAATTTAAAGTTTTAATTTTTTAAGTTATCTTCGAATGGAAGTCTGGATCAAACATTGTTTTTCTCTAACTTCCCTATTTCCAAATGAACTTAAATATTTCATACTAACTTATCTCTTCGTGAAAGATCACGAATCAATAATAAAAAATTTTCATTTGCTTTTAACTATTTTATTGAAATTAAATCAAGACGAGGAAAGGATTCATTGGGCTTGTTCGATTTCTGACGTTCTGTTTTTCAGCAAGTAAGAAAATAAAGGTATGTTAATATACCTATAAATTTATATTTCTGTAACTTATTTTCTTTTCATAAAATTAAACTTCGTAATAATATCTCTTTCCCTTTCTTATTTCTCTCTGTAATGAGTTTTTAAATTAATTCTATGCTTGAAATACTCATCTGAAGCCTGTCAAGCAATGTTCCCGTGGGATCCAGCATTACCGCCGGATCAATAAATCTCAGTCCCGAAATCCCGCGAAACCAAAAACAGCGAGGGATTGCATTTCCAAAACATCGGGCCCTAGAAAAGGGTGATGAGAAAGAAGAAAGGGTGATGAAGATGAAGATCAAGTAGCAAATCTATACATATTTTTTTAACCTTTAACTGACAAATTAATATTCATAATTTGAATAACGCATACTTAACGATGCATCATTCCCCCCCTCCCCCCCCAAAAAAAGTATGAGGTTCTATATTCGACACGCAAATCATATATTTTCACACAAGTAACACATTAATGTTCTTACTTTAAATAAACACACATTTAACGATAAATCATTTTCACCGACTTGAAAAAAGAGGAGGCTCTAATTTCGGCTTGCATGTTTTTTTTTTTTTTTTTTTTTTTTCTTTTTAAATATATATTTATTATTTATCGATGTCTTTGGGACGGCCTTACCTATTTGTATAATTTAAACAGAATTTTATGCGGAGATTCCGAGGTAGGCCCATGTATTTTTCGATGACGTAAAACATGCTGTTTTTCAGATAGAAAAAAAACGTGCTTATAAGATTGTCATTCATGTATGCCTGTCACAGATTTTGTGTTAATGCCTTTGCTATTTCTCGAAGTCGGTTGATTTATTGTTATTTGTTTATGCTTGTGTATTCACTTTTTACGGCCTCATATATAAAAGTTTTCCAGCTTAATTATTAACAAATTATTATGATACCCCCCCCCTACTAGCAATTTTGCTCCAGCCATCATCGGCCGGCTACGTGGCCGGTGGTAGCCTGAGCAAAATTGTTAGTACGGCCCGCATTTGGAACATGTTTCATTATCACACTGTTCGATCTGTGGATTTGTGTATGTGTTGCTGCGAATACGTTACAAAGCGATCGAATCCAAATATTTGTCAATAAGAAATCGATATTTTTTGTCGGGCTTTCCCTCATATCGTGTAACTCATAACGTGTTCTAGGAATACGGTATGTTACCGTATTTCGTAAGCGGATGTTATTTTCGAAACAACATCCATGCTTTTCTTTTGGATATTGTTACATAATCTCTGCTTTTTTGCGGTTCTTCTTGCTGGCGAAATGGAATATTTTTCTGCCGAAATTTTCAGTTCTCTGTTAACCCTTTAACTCGCAGTGTTCCCGCCTTGGGAACACCAAACTCTGACGTTTTGACTGTTGCCAGTCACGAAGAATCGACTTGATTTCTATAAAAATAGTTTCGGGTGACATAGCTCCACGAGAATCTTTTACTTTTTAGCACGTCATTTCCCGTAAAAAAATGGTCACTATTATTTTTAACAGCAGACATCTGCTGAAAAATGCGAGAATAGCTGGATAGATTGCCCAATGCTGAAAAAAAGGGCAGCCGTTGCCATCGCTCGACTTCACTACCAGCAAGATGGCAGACGATCGAAACGTTCATCGCGTCATCGCGTGCCACAGATCTAGAGATACTTTTTTTGACGACAGCTGGCTGTGCTAGCGCACAGCCAGCTGTCGTCAATAAAGGGTCTCTAGATCTGTGGCACGCGATGAACGTTTCAAACGTCCGCCATCTTGCTGGTAGTGAATTCGAGCGATGGCAACGGCTGTCCTTTTTTCAGCATTGGGAAAGGGTTGCGCCTCAAAGGGTTAACATGTATGTTCCGTGACGCATACCAGATAGAAAGAAGCCAAGCCATACACAGGTTTATCCAAACTATACCTCCCTCTTTTTCGAGTGGTTCATAATCTTTCCCCCGTTCCAACAAGCAATGATGCTGACCGCCGCAGAGTTTTTCACTCTCGAGCTCCACAAAATGATGAACAGGGGGCGATACAGTCTTGCCGCTGCTGATTCAGCCAACTGCGATCTCTTCAGTATCATCTACCTGACTGCGGGGTTGCCATATTCTCAACGGCGATCGCTCGGTTTGGCGACATTTCAATACTCGGGGTTCTGGAAGAAGGGCGAAAGAGTTTTAAGTTAGTTAAGAACGTTGCAAAATAAACTCGCAAATAGTTCGATCGTCTCCAGTTGATTGTTTTTCTAGAAGTCCGCCCTTCATCAGCTGCAAAACGGCTCCCATTATTCACACGAGGTGGTAAATGAGAGCTGAAAGTAAACATAAGGCAAGTTGCCGTTTCTATAAGCGGCATTCTCGGGCCAAACACACAAATCCGAAATGCATGTTATACAAACAACCGACCAAGTTTGCCGTTTCGTAATAAGGAGAGAAAAAAAAAGAAAACCAGATACCAGGGCAGAAAATATAGGACCCGGGGCAGATACGTATGGGGGGGGGGCTTTCCTATATTTACCCACTCAATTTACAAAAATTAGAAAGACTGGCGCTAGAGGCATACTTAAGTTCCCGACTTTCTACTCTTGTAAATGCTTAGAACTTCTTTGGAACCGAAAAAGTGCAGCCCTTTGGTACCGTCCACTGTGACTATGTTGACCAGACAATCATTATTTTTCTCAAAATATTTTATTTAAACCTTTTTTTTTCAGAATAGTTTAATAACTTTTTTTAAGAAAATTGTTAAAGTACAAGCAGAGAGAGGGATTTATTTTTTTAATAGAAACTACACATTCTTTAAAAATAAGTTTCGAAACTCTCTTCATATAGGGGCCTCCGAAACTTGCCCCCGCTTGCCCCCCAAACTTGCCCCCGCCTTTGTCAGGCTCCGAAGAAAACCAGAAAGAATAAAATGCATTTAAAAATTCAACAAGGAAAGGAGAGAAGGATTCAGAAAAAAAAAATAGTATATTGAGTTCAAAAATATAAATAAATAAATAAAATAATAAATTATAAATATAAATATAAATGTAGAAATATAAAATAATAACAATAAAGAAAAAGACAGGAATAGAACAATAAAAGAATAATTACGTAAGCTAATTTTTTTTAATAAAGAAACAGAACAGAATTTTTCTTTAACTCCGCCCTATACGTTCCGTCGGATTAAATACATATAAAAGAGAAGGCTGTTGGTCATTGTGATTTGTGTTCAGATTTAACCTGTTCATACCCATTATGGAAGAGATAGAACGGTACTCGCATCGCTGAGTTTCCATGGAGCATTCAACAACACATTCTCGAAAACGGTTATCAGCACTCAGAAAGTGAATCTCCATTGTTGCATCTCGTGAACAGTGGGAGTGAGCAAACTAAACCTGAGTTCAAGTTTTTTATTTTTTTAATGGGAAAAATAAGATGATTCTTCCCTTTGAAAAGCCCGCCTTGTATAGCACATGATGTACATTCGGACAGAGAAACCAATTTCTTATTGGAACGTGTTAACCCTTTAACGCGCAGTGTTCCCGCTCTGGGAACACCCAACTCTGACGTTTTGACTGTTGCCAGTCACGAAGCATAGATTCGATTTCTATAAAAATAGTTGCGGGTGACCTAGCTCCACGAGAATCCTTTACTTTTTAGCACGTCCTTTCCCGTAAAAAAATGGTCACGATTCTTTTTAACAGCACTGACATCTGATGAAAAAATGGAAGAATGCGAGAATAGCTGGATAGATGGTCCAGTGCTGAAAAAAAAGGGCAGACGTTGCCATCGCTCGACTTAACGACCAGCAAGATGGCGGACGATCGAAACGTTCATCGCGTGCCACAGATCGAGAGACCCCTTTTTTAAGACAGCTGGCTGTGCCGGCGCAGCCAGCTGCGTCAAAAAAAGGGGTCTCTCGATCTGTGGCACGCGATGAACGTTTCGATCGTCCGCCATCTTGCTGGTCGTTAAGTCGAGCGATGGCAACGGCCGCCCTTTTTTTCAGTATTGGGAAGGGGTTAAAAAAATAACTAGCATGGGTTTTTAAACCTTCTGAGACATATTTTTTTTTCTTTTCTTTCGTTGCTTTCTTTTTTAATCGAGCACTGCTGTGACTCTTTCCAGAATTGATTTCAAGGAGTAAGATTTAAAAAAAAGAGAAGAAATGCTTATGTAATTGTCGTAGATGCGAGTTGAAGGACTCTTCTGCGTTATGTAATGACATAATATGCTGATGATCCCGTCTAGATCGGAAATGAACGTCCACCAGAAAAGGGCTCTCGACCGCACACTTCCGCGGCCGTGCTGCGAATACGCAATTAACAGGGCAGACAAAGAGAATGCAGCATTTCTTTCCTTTTAATTTAATTTCTTCCTTTTTTTTTTTCGGTAAAGAGGGGTTAAGTAAGTAAGTAGCCTGATAATTCCTGCTGTTGCCTGCAAGAATTGTAGACAATGACTTACGGCTTTTGCAGTTTAGTTTGGTCTGGGTTTGGAACTAGAGATGTGAACCGGCTCAGCCCGAGCCCGAGCCCGGGCTCTGTAATTCACGATTCTATTGGGGATTGCCAGCAATTTCTCCTTCATTGAACATACTCCTTGTAAACAGATTTTTTAAAAGTGAATCATGGGAGAAATGAACTAATTATTATTATTTGATGAACTTGGATTACAGTGGCGTAGCCACGGGGGGGGGGGGTGTTAGGGGGTCACAACCTTCCCCCATGAGGAATTTTTTTCCATATAAAATGTGTATTCTTCACACCCTTATCACATACACGTATACATATATATGCATTGTAGTAGTCATACCCCCCCCTCATGAAAAAATTCTGGCTACGCCACTGCTGAATATAAAGAATTAAAAAATTGTATTAATAGTTTGCTATTGTATTTGTCTTTTATTTTTCTGTTAACTGAAACTTCGGGCTCGGGCTCCCACTCAAATAATATCGCTCGGGCTCGGATTAAAAGTCCACGGGCTCGGGCTTTAAAAAATGTGTTTTTCTATTTGGAACTCGTCAATTGATTTTCCATACTTTTTTTCCCTCTACTTACGTATTAGCGAGAAATAGAAAGATATGCTGCATCGATTGTAAGACACTTTTCGATACAATCTTATTTTGCGCTGGACTCCTCGTTTAGTCAACACAAAACATGGGAAGTGGAGAGTTAAATCGAATCTGTTTGAATACGGTATGGTAGAGCGTCGATTACCCGGACCTGTCGAGACCGGCCGTCGTTCAGATAAGGAAAAGTTTGGATAACTGGACTAGTAGCTTAAGGTGTGCGTCTGACGGCCATCTGAAAAAAGACGGAGAACGAGAGAAATAGTGTTCGGATAATTGGACAGTTCAGTTTATTGGAATTCGGATAATAGATGAGCTACAGTATTGTTTGCCTGTACATCTTAAAATGAAACCTGAATTTTTCGAACCTCCACTTAAAAAAAAAAATAATAATAAAATAAAATAAAAAATCGATTCAATACTAGGTATCAAGGCAATTTTCTTGATATTATTATTAAAGCAAGTCAAATATAATCAAGTAAATTTCTTTTAATATATATTTGACTTTCTTTAGTAACAACACTAAGAAAATTCATGGAATCCTTGATTTCTAGACATTTCTTAGTAAAGGACTGGTTTTTTCCTTTTCCTTTTCTCTTTTTGAAGAGTAATGTGCATAACAAGACCTTATTGGTCTTTTTTTCCCAGTATATCATCCAAGCTGCAGAACAAATAAAACGGGGCCAAAGTAATAGATCAGAAAATAGAAGAAATATTTCTAAAATTATTCACGAAGTAAGCGTGCCTCTTAAAAGCATGACGCAGCCCGCGTGTGTCATCTCGCCATAAACACTTTTCGTAAACATAACAAGTGGCGCATTTACAGGCGATGCTAACGCGACAGTCAGTGCGAGCGGACGAGCCAATTCGATTTGCTGCACCCCCCTTAATGGTCTCAGGGGTTTGGAGTACCCCTTTGGCTGCTCCCTAAATAATGATTCATTATCCGCTAGAAGAATTCCTGCTCGGCAGTCATCAGATTAGAAGAGGATGTAATGCCGATGTTCTAGCATAAGGCCTTTAGCAGCCTGTTTACGAGAGTGGGTATGTGTCAGTGGCCGATCTAGAAAAGCTTCAAGGGAGGGGACCAGGCCCAGCGACAGAATTTTCGTGTCCCAGGTCAGGTTTGAGACAGGCGCTCCGTCCCCCCCCCCCCTTCAAATAATAATAATAATAATAATAACAACAATTCTTAATTCTTTTCTTCTCATAAATTTTTTAAACAGTGTAGTATTAATAGACTTTTAATTTACCATAAGCCTCGTACAAAATCTCATGAATGGTAAAATTTTCATCCAACTCGGCCCTGGGAGTAATCGTCCCTCCTGCCCTCCCCCGGAGTTGGTGATTAGTATCAGAGACGCCTCCTTACTTTTTACTGTCCATTTTTAATCTTTTGAACCCGTGTTTAACCTGTTCGATCCCCCCATTAAAAAGAAGTTGAGTTTGCGCAATCGCTGGGTTCCGTCGAAAGCAATCAGAGAGCCATTGTGGGAAACAACACCAGTCAACTCTAACGAAGCAGAGTCTTCTCCGTGTCGCGTCATTTTAAACAATGAGAGCGAACGGGTTGAACATGGGTTCAGTCAGGGGCGTAGCCAGGAAAATTTTTCGGGGGGGGGGGGATATGAACGTATATGTGTATAAATAGACGGAATTTCATCACTAATCCAAAAAAATTTTCGGGGGGGGGGCATATATCCCGATATCCCCCCCTGGCTACGCCCCTGAGTTCAGTAATAGGTTCAACTGCTCTCAGGGGGAGGGCGATAGCTCCCGACCCTCCCCGTATCATGTGGGACTAAAATTTTGCTAGAAGTTTCTGTTTTTTATTTCATCTTTTATACCGATCATTATTTTTTTTTAAAGTTTCAATTTCCACTTTCATAATTTTTAAAATTTGTTTTTATTGAACTTTTAATTATTATTTTATCTAAAAAAGTATTTCATCTAGTAAAATTTCGCAAAACGCGTACAAACATTTTCACATTGTATAGCAAAATCTTTTTCCCCCCCCCTGTGCTAAAGAAAATATAATAAATATCCACACTGATGCACTCTCAAAAATTATTTTTTCAGTTCACGGAAATTTTGCTGTCAGCAGTGCTGCCGGAATATCTTCTTTATTTGACGAAAATCTGTTGGGTTTTTTTTTTTTTTTTTTTTTTTTTTTCCCTTTTCTTCAGATTTTTGGGACGAATTCACTGAAATATAACGTTTCCAAGGAGTACCGAAATTATTCGTTGAAAAATGAAAAATAATTTAGTCTATAAAGACGAATTCTTCTGAAAGTGTGCCAGACTATATTTTTCGGTTGCCAGATAGAAATTGAAACAATCATGTGATTTGGAAAAATAAATTTCAAAATACGTATTGACATCCAGAAAATGAGCCTTATTCGCTCTAAATAAATTTTAACAAAATGGCGATCCCTAGTAACCGTATTAATACATATACATAAATATGTATGCTTATATACATACACTTTCTTGAAATAAGCACATTCATAAAAACTTGATTTAGAAAATTTCCCAACCAAAGATTCCCACGCTATTCGTATTATGAAAAACTACACTGCTGGCCACCCAAATTGCAACACCAAGAAAAACAAGAGATATCACAACAAAATTTATTGTGTAGATAACATGTTGACCAAGTAACAAATGATTAAATTTACAGCATTCTATGAAGCGTGGTTCCTGCCAAAATCAGTACCCAGAGTAGCCGCCGTTGTTGGAGATCACAGCTGCCACACGCCTCGGCATTGATTCAAAGAGACTTTGAATGTGTTCTTGGGGTACAGCAGACCAAGCAGCTTCCACACGTTGCCAAAGTTGATCTGGTGTGACAGCTGGGGATGAACTCTGGGTCAGTCGTTGAGCAACCATGGACCACATGTTTTCTATCGGCGAAAGATCCGGAGAGCGCGCCGGCCAGGGAAGCAATTCAATCTGGTGATTGACGAAGAACCCTTGGACAATGCGTGCCACGTGTGGCCGTGCATTATCCTGCTGAAATATGGCTGTTGGCAAGCCCTGAAGGTAAGAAAGGACAACTGGCTCCAACACCTCGGAGATGTAGCGCTGGCTGGTTAAAGTACCGGCAATGCGTACTAGAGGAGTGCGAGAGAGATATCCGATACCGCCCCATACCATAATACCCGGTGCAGGACCAGTGTGACGGTGCATAATGCAGCTGTTCAGCATCCTCTCTCCACGGTGTCTCCAGACTCGAATCCGACCGTCGTGGTGTTGCATACAGAAGCGTGACTCGTCAGTAAAGAGAATTTCATTCCATTCTGTCGTCCACATCCTTCTTTCATCGCACCATTGGCGGCGGAGACGTCTGTGGTTCCGCGTCAGAGGTAGACAAAGCAACGGACGTCTTGCGGACAGACCATTCTGCTGTAAACGACGTCGAATGGTACGCGCAGACACTGGATGATGCGTTACAGACTGAATCTGCTGTGATATGGTTCGTGATGTGACTGAGCGGTCCGTCACTGCCATGCGTACAATCTGCCTGTCATCACGTGACGTGGTGCACTGAGGTCGATGCGGTCGATCACGTCTGTCCGTCGTACCCTCCTGCACCCAACGATCACATATCCGCATCACAGTTGTTTGGTTTCGTCCAATACGACGACCGATTTCCCTGAAAGATAACCCACAATCTCGGTATGCCACTATCCTTCCTCTGTCAAACTCGGATACTTGATCAAAAGATGATCGTTGTTTCCTACGAGGCATAATTTATCGTTTTTTTGAAAAAAAAGCAAGAAAAACACAATTGCTGTACTTGAAACCGTCGAAATCTCCAAGCCGTTAAATAGCGCTTTGAGGTGGCGCCACAGGCGCGCTTGATGTGCGTCTGCGCTGAAATTCTAATCATTTGCATATCTCACCTCAGCTAATGCATGTTGTAAATTTCATATTATTTGCATGCTTCCTTCAGGGTGTTGCATTTACGATGGCCAGCAGTGTAAAACGCCTGGTCATTTCATAAGTTTGGGGGGTGGGGTGTGTGCATTAACTGGGATTTCGGCCCCACTGTCACCTCACCCGCTTCAACTTCAAATATTGTATAATCCCTCAAATGTTATACTCCAGTGACTCCCACAACATATTCACCCTTTAAACACGTTTTCATTGATTCCTAACATTAAAAATGCTGACTTACTGTCCAACAAAGGGCGCTGTTTGTCACTTAGTAGCGGTCGGTGTGATTCACTGCTGCTTAATAATATCGGAACTTCCCCCTGACATCGATTACAGAAAGAGCAGGAAATTTCGAAGGGCGCTTAAAAGGATATAATTTTAGATAGGAGCAACAACAACAGAAATAAAAATGGAGGACGCACATAAAATTACAGCTTCCGTGACGCATCTGTTTACAAGGGTCATGTGACCGAAGAGGTCTGCTGTGATATATTCTCTTGCGATATTTTTTTTTTTTTTCCTTTCGAATGCGGTGACGTATTGAGTTTGCTAGTTTTCGTCTGGCACAGCAATTTTTCTCGTCGTTGTTATTGATTTTGGTGGCTTCATTTTTAGCCCCCTCAGTTTATAAATAAACCGGCTGTTTTGTGTTGTTATTTTTATTATTATTTTTTGGATGATTTAGAAGAGTTCTGGGGAAATTTTCGAAGATTGTGTTTTATTTTTGAAGAAGAAAAACACAGTGAAATTTGATATACATTAAAGGTCGGTCGAATGAAAGTGGCACAATTTGTGGGATGTGTGGCTTAATGGTATTGCTGTATTGGCTGAAGTTATTATAGCAGTTTCAACAGATTTAGATAATTTATGTAAATCTTAATTATTTTTTTAAACTTTCATTTTATTCTATACGTTATATTTTTTTATGAAAATAAAAATTTAATAACTGCGTGATAGCACAAAACAATTCTTAAGCTTCGGAAAATTAATTAAAATGTAGATATTATTAACTATTTCTGTCATTAGATAATTGATTATGAACTTCAGATATCTGAAATGGAAACTTTGTAACATCTCTAGTTTAAAATTATGCAAATTAAATATTATATTATTAAAATTGTATGGGGTTTATATGGGGTATTGTATGGGGTAGCATTGTCCCGATGCTATTTATAGCTCGAGTCAACTGTAGCAACGTCACCTTTTTTTTTTATTGCTCTTCTGCTATTTTGGGTCATGAACAGGTATTGCGTCATGTATATTAGTCAACATGCTTTATGAGTCAATCAAATACTTTTCGATAAGCTCCTGTCATGAAATGAAATAACGCTAATTGAGATCGCTGCGCATTTACAAGAGTCTATGTAACTGCGTATGATGCCTGTAAAACAGGTTTTCCAACAACGTATGTAGCTGAATGGAGAAAAAAAACAACAAAGGAACGAATGAAGATCGGATGTCGGTTCTGACTGATTTGATTTCTTACCATAATTACTGACGCTTACTGATTTACTCAAAACTCGGTTGATTCTAGAGTATAGGGGATTGGTATTTTTAATTTTAATTTTTAAATTGAAAAACAAAATGTATAAGCAGCAAAGATTTGGGCATCATAAGCTAAAATATTAATTGAACTAAACATTAAACTAAAAACTAAGTTAGTTTTAATTGAACGCAACCAAATGTTCAACTAAAGTAGTTGTTAGTTGAAGGTCCAACTAACTTGGCTCAACTTAATTAGTTTTAGTTTTCTGTTCAACTAAAACCAATTCAGTTGAGCCGAGTTAGTTGGACCTTACATCTGAACTTAATAGTTGAACCGTATACAACTAACAACTATTAGTTTAGTTGTCATTTACCTGTCAACTAATTAAATTAGTTCTAGTTGTTAGTTGAATGTTAGTTTTTGCTGAACTCTAATAAACAGGATCTAAAGTTTCTCAATTTAATATTTTTAGTCCTTAAAAATATGGTTTTGAAACAAAAAATTGTACAGGAAGTGGAGGAATGTGAAATAAATTCATGATGTTCATAATCTGCACAACGCATAAAAATAAACGAAAAAAACTGCCCTTTTTTAAATTAAAAAAAAACTTGTAAATAGAGTGGGACAGCAAAATTTTTGGAAAACGGCGCATTCTACAAATATTTTAATTTTGGAAAACTTCTTAAAGTTTCAGAACTGATGCATTTTTATAGTTTTATTTCGGGGTATAGTATAACAGCTTGTGAAGACGCATCCTAAAAATTTCCAAGAACCCGGCATAATTAGTTTATTTTGCATGTATATACCAAAATCTCAATGATTTTTTTTTTAACTATAGTCTTAACGGTGTATTTCGAAAAAAAATCACGCAATTTTAGTGGATAAATACAAACAAATTAATTATGTCAATCACTTCGAAATTTTTTGAATGTTTCTTGCTATGTACAAAATGTACTATACATTGAAATAAATGATAATCCTGTTTAAGTAAAGAAAATTCAAGAAAAATTCATAAAAATCAAAAATTTTTCACAGTTTGTCGCTCTTTGAAAAATTTTGTATGCAATTCCATGGTGTGCAAAATTTTTCTGAAAATTTCATGAAAGGCGCCGTTTATCCACTTTTCAGCTTGTATAGTGCAGTTTATAAAGAATCATCCTGATTTTTTTTTCAAATCCCAGGATCAATTAGCTTAATTCAATTTGTGTACCAAAATAGTGAAGAATATTCTTCGAGCTACACATTTAACATAGCTGGTTTCTCAGGAAAAACAATTCATTTTCTAAACAAAGGTGGACATAAATATCGACCCGGTTCTGTTTCATTCTGACACAAACGCACTCGCACACAGAGAGATAACACTGTTGCCATTCCGTTCCGAAAACTGTACTCACATTTGAAAGGAATAACGGCCGCACACGGAGTCGGATTTGCATTCATTCGTCGAAACTATTCGCAAAATTCCAATAAATGAACTCCGCGTAGACAAAGTAACGGGAACTGCGAATTCTGCTGGCGGCGGTATCGACCGCAGCCTTTGAGCTCTTTTTCTTTAAGAGTGTTTGTTCTTTTCCGAAATGGTGCAACTCTTGAAAGATCTTTTTCGAAGAATTAAACATCGCTAAAGAGACTCGAAATATATTTAAGAATGGCTCCTCGCAAGCGGCTATATGTGCTTGTTTAAGCACTCGATATGTGGTAGTTAAGAAACATATAAATTTTACAGGTACAGCACTATTGAGTGCTATTAATTTCTTACAAGGTTTTTTGTCTACAGGGCCCATCACTTTTCGAGGGTTGCCAGACACAAGGTGGTGAATTGTCAAAAGTTGCCATGGTTCCGTTTTGGAAAATTTATTGCCAAAATTTTAACCAAAAATTAAGTCTCCAAAACTTAACCCAGCTTGTCGATATCTTCTATATTTGGCGAGAAATTGCCAAACCCTACTGTTTTTTTATAATTGTAAAGTATATTTAGAATGTGCCTGACAAAGATTGTAAAACTGTTTTAACAGGCGATTTTGATATAGATTTCAATTCCAAAGAAGTGTTTTATGGTACGGTACACTTGGATTATGATGCACTTTGCAACGTAATACAGCAATGAAGAGAAAAAGGGGTCGACACGTAGATTGTGATACCCTTCCCAACATAATAAAAGAAGAAAGACAAATAGGGCTGAGACTTGGATTAAGGTACATTTTCCAACGTAATGAAACATGGAAAACAAGGCAGACACACGAATTATTATGCACTTTCTAACGTAATGAATCAAGAAAGACAAATACGGTCGACACATGGATTATGACACACTTTTGATCTATTAGCACTTTAGTGCAAATTTGAAATGTGAACTTTTTTTAGATCCCCCCCCCACCCTTTTTTAAAAGCCTTCTCTAGCCAAGTACGCTGCTTAAGAACTGTTTATAAAATTATTGAGAGAAGTATAAAGTTACTGTTTATAAAAGTGTATGAAAAAACATTTCTGAAAAATTTCAGTAGTGATTAGACAAGTAGTTTTCTTTAAGCTGTTCATAATTGTCCTGCTCTCAGAAATACCCTTAATGCACCTTATTAATAATTTTAATTATTTTTTTATTTTTTTGGCGGGGGGAGGGCTAACATCGACATGTTTTTTTAACTTGAATGGTTTTCGATCACAGTTTTTAAACATAAAATACTGTTGAATCCCGTAAATTTACCATTCATTGAGCGCTTTTCTTTTGCTAGTCCTTAATAAAATCACGGCAAGAATATTAGACTCATATGTTGCTCCCCCCCCCGTTTTATTTGGAATTGGACATCGTTCAGTTAGCCAAATATTTTCTCTAACATTCTAAGCATTCCGAACTTGTCCTCTCATCCCTCTATTGACTCAGAATAAACCCTCCTCTATGCGAAATTAATTTCCATGTTGAAACTGTGCAGGTACTCCGTATTACTCACTCCCCCTGCGCTTTTCCCTTCTGTATTATTTATTTCGTTCGATCATTTCTTTTTTTTTTTCTACATTAACTTTTTTCCCTTTTCTCTTTGTTATAATTTTTTTCCTTCCCCCCCCCTTTTTTTTTCATTGAGATTGAAAACCTCCCCTTACGTCTCCTGAACGTTGGTCATCGGATTGCGCATTCCTGTAATCCTCTCGAAATTATTTACTGTGAGTGGGGGTACCAGTGTTGCCAGTTTAGGGGATTTATCGCCGAATTAGCGACTTTTCGTTGCATTTGGAGCTAGTATTATAGGAGTACCCTTAAAACTGTTCTTTTTAGAAATCCTGCAATTTTTGATCATCTTTTTAAAAATTTTAACTGCTCGAGAGACTGGAAAGACTTTAGAATGTCTATGTGTCTAGAATGTCTAATATATGTGTTTAGAATGTCTAATATATTTACAGAATGTACAGTGACTGTTACAATGAACCTATAGGAGTTACGAAACACTAAGGGGAAAAAAATGTTAAACATACAGAATTTTGCAATATTTACCCAAACGGATAAGATTTCTGCCCACTTTTAAAGACACGCTTGATTTTTTTTTTTTTTTTTTTTTTTTTGTTACAGTTTTGAAACTATTTTGATAATTGTTTTTACAGATATGTATTTCTCAAAACACCATTAAAAAATATATTTTATAAATTCGGTACATTGTATAGCAACCTAAATTTCATCCATCGAACATCCAGTAAATAATGTAGTAGAAAGACTTTAAGAGTTATGTTTTTTTTTTTTTTTTTTTTTTTCGCGGTTTGGCATGTACGAATATTTTCTTTTTTTTTTTAATCAGGGAATTAAAACTTTTAAAACTCATTTTCTGTCATTGTCGCAAACTTTCGTCTACAGAATATGTCGATTCTCATTCATTTTCTAATGATTTAAGTAAAGTTGCCTGTTTTTACTAAAAATACTCTTTAGAATAAATTAACGTAACAGATTTGGACTCGCTTTACACATTTAGGTTTCTCGACATGAAAGGGAAAGGGAAAAATTGCTGAAATGAAGGAAAATTTTGCGGATATTTTTTTGTTCTAATTTTTTGTTTATATTTTTAAAAGCGCATTTCACAAAATCGTTTAATGATTTCATTAATGTTTCTATTTTATTATTTTGTGTGTAAAAAAATATAGAAAAATGTAAGAAAATAACGTGCATGGAACGTTTTACAATTAACTTTTTAAATTAAAAAAGAGTAATTGTTCTAGAGTGTTCAAATTTGCAAATTAGCTGTTCAGTAGGAACGGAACATGCATACAAAATTTCGTTTTGGGATAGATATAACAAAAGTCGATTTTAAAAGTCCATTTCAATAAATAGACCATGCGCAAATAAGACCGTTTTATAACCAATGTGCAATCATTAGTCCATGAGATCGTTTTATAATCAATGTTTTCAGCATGGCTCGACTATCTCTCTCAATTTAGTTAGAAAGTACGACAGACATGCAGCCCTTTTCTTACAAGCTAATTTGGATGCCCTACCGCCAGTCAGATGTTTCCCCGTAAAATAATTTTCTCAGGTACAAATCCCTCCTTTGATATTTAAAAAAAAAAAAAAAAAAAACACGAGAAAAATTTTCGACATAAAACCTATTGTTCTCCTAATTATGACAGTCAAGGAATAAAATAAATCATTCATAAGGTGGGTAAAAAAAAAAAAAAAGATGTCCCCACGCAGGTTAAATGAGATGTGACCTGTAATCAAACCCTCCCCCAGGAGTTGAACAGGCTGGGTGTATCGATCGTATTTCTTAAATCCCTTTGGGTGCAACTGCTCCGGGGGAAGGGGGGTGGGGTGGAGGAGGAAATCGAACTTATATGCTCCCTTGATGAGGGATGCTGAGTACTACAGACGTTTCTACTTCCTTTTGATTATGATGAATTTGCTTTGAATGACTCGGCGAAGAACAAAAGAAAAAAAAAGGGGGGGAAACCTGACTGAATTTGCTAGAAATGTGGCTTTTTCGCCCCCGTTTCAAATGCGCTTGGCGAAATTTCTTTTCTAAACTTTTGAGTTTCTTTTGGCAAACGAACGACAGAAAATGATTGATAATTGTAAGGAGATTGCATAAAACTGTAGAACTTCTCGAGCTCGGAATCATTTGGACTTAACATATTCCGGATTACAAAAATTACCGGATTGTAAAAATCCTGTAATGCGAATTATAAAAAATCCCTATATAAGGAGGTAAGGTTGTTCAAATAAATAGACTTGCATTCCTTGAATGGGGGGGGGGGAGATATCATTGAGAAATAAAACATTTATTTTTAATTTTACCGAGCAAAAAGGTGCTAATAATAATAAAAAAAAATTAATAAAGTCTGTCTTTTAAATTTCGGTTTATGTTGCATAGCTGGATTATATTTTAAGCTGAATTTTGTCCGGATTTGAGAAGTTCTACTCTATACACAACACAAAAAAATTCGGTGTTGTCAGTCGCCAAAAATCCAGTCAGTGTGGACAAGGTGATAAAATAAATATTTTGTTAAATTCAACGAAAATTAAGTGCGAAAATAACGCCAACCGCATTTTTATAAGACCAGTAAAGTATCCTTCTCCGCGTGTTTGCTCCGAATTTTCTGGATCACTGATAGTAATCGATAGAGATGGGATTACTGTTATTAATTCCTGATTGCGGTCTGGCTGGTTAAAACGGTATTTTTTTAAAGTAATTTGATTTTTGAAAAAAACAAAAACGGTGGGGGAGGGGAGAAAAAGAAATGTCTGAATCAAGATCTTAGTAATAGTAGGTATTTTTATTACATTTTGAAATGTGGACTATTCTAAACTATAGTAAAAAATTCCCACTACTAAATTTGGTAATCACTAATACTAAATTTGGTAATTAATAATTAAGAATACTAAATTTTTAATTCGAAAAAACACATTCATTTTTATTGGATTGAATAGTTGCTGCTAAAGAATAGAATTTTTCTACATGAAATTGTGTATGAGTGACGGAGAAAAAGATTTAAGATGATGAAGAATGAAAATACACTTAATTTGCGTGCAATGCTTAACATAGATGTAATACTTTTGTACCGTATTACTGATTTCTTATTATTTATCTTTAAGTTTTGACGTTTCATCACAACTATTTTGCTTTTGAACACGGTCAGTTTTTGTTATATTAACCTTTTCGAACCTGAGTAGTCTTTTCTGTTGAAACTGCCGCTGGATATATATTGACATAGCAGAGCCCGATCAAGACAACTGTGGGCCTTGGGCAGAAGAAAAAAAAAAAGATTATGATTGGTTTATTCTGAAAAGTTTTAAATATCTTCCCCCTTCCAAACACAAATTTTGTTTTAAGTAATCTGAAATAAATCAATATAGTTACATAATGTCGATAAAACAGATAGTGAAACGTTACATCGAAATACTGTATCAAATTACCAACATGAACGGAGTACAGCGACTTTTTGTAAACAGTAATATTTTTTTTAATAACTAATTCACACAAATAATTCAGAATTTTGCAATTTTTTCAACATTAAAAATACTGTTTACAAAATGTAGTTGGTTATTTTCTTACATGCTGGTAATGCTATATGGACTATAGAGCATTTCGAATAATTGAAAAGAAAAAAAAATATTTTACAGAAATGTAAATTAGAATGATTTTCATTTTCCATGATTTATAATTTAAAAATCTTTTGAAATAATAACTTTTGAATTTTTTTCTCCTTTGTAATTTCGTTGTAAAATTATAAAATGTAAGATTTTTGGGGCCCTAAAATCTGTGAGCCCTGGGCAGTTGCCCCGTTTACCCTGCCGGTAATATGGCACTGTAACATAGGATTACTTATCGTTCAGTTGTAAGGCGCCCGTTGTAAAATGATTAATATAACAAACAGTGTTAATTTAATATTCACAAAATATTTATTAATGTGGTACATTGTGTTTCAATCCATATTATTGTAACGAATCTTCGGATGGACCGTTTCTTACTTAAATCCTCCATGGTTCAGCAGAAAAAAAATATTTATTTCTTTTAATTTCCTGGAAAATGTCAAATTGTGTAGTGAGTTATCTTGGTAGCTATTTAGAATCGCACAGAATCATAGTTTCTGAATCTCACGCAATTTTTAATTTATGTCGTTCCGGTTTTGACTGCCGCAAAAGAAATAAGGTTAGTTCAGTTAGTTCATTTTGTTAGTTTACTTATGGAGTTATATGGAGGATCGCAGTGGCGCCCTCAGGATTTTAGTTTAGGGGGGAGGGGGCTGGGCTACAAATACTTGCTAAATTCGATTATAGTGACCTCGATTATAGTTACAACTCTCTTATAACGGACCGTGGTAGCCCAGTGGTTAAGGCATTGTACTCGTAACCGAAAGGTTGCGGGTTCGATACCGGCGAAAGACCACTGTGTACATGCTGTGTACGTGCACGTTAAATCCGTGGTTCCGTAAGTCCTCTCGGCGGTCGCTAGCAGTTTCCGAGGGTACCAATATTCAGAAGTCCTCCCACCTTCTGATGAGGTTCCAAATTGTGGCGGGAAATTCCGGGAAGGACATATATGTAGCTCTAAGCGACACATTCAGTGACGCGAGCTGTCCTCACCTGACAAACAAACTCTCTTATAGCATCAAAATATTGTGCACCACTCGACTGGCCCATAGAACACAAGCAATGTAACTCGTTATAGTCGTAAATAATTATCTGATCTTTTCAGTGACGTTGTAACCAAGTTTAACAGTGTTTCTTGAACTAACTATAAGTATTTATTTTTAAAATAAAGTCTTTTTTGCTAAAAAAAATATTTTAGAAATAATTTAAAGAAAATTTTTTAAAAATCATTAGTGGCAATTTTCTTTTTTCAGAGTTTTTTTCACTTCCAACTTTCTACCTTTGAGGGAGGGGGGGCTTGAGCCCCCTCCGTGGATGCGCCTATGGAGTAACGTAAAATTAATACTATTACGATTCTAAATAGCTATCTAATATCAACCTTATTATGCTGGATCACTTTTCACCTTTCGCTCCGCATGTACAGTGTTTTTCCAACCGCGCGCGGGAAAATCAGAACACGCATTTGGCGACAGCCTGCCTTTCCCGAAACGACGCCAAGCTCGCAACGTGGCAGCCCTACCACAGGCACCTCTCGTCTCCGCCGTGCGCTCTCCGTTCTGTAGCCAGCTCCTTCACATCTGCATTCGTACGATCTTTCTCTCATGCATCCTCCTCCGCCTCCGACTTGCCACTAGAGAAGAGAAGAGAAGAGAGAGAGCATCACCAATGTGTTCGATTCGTGCACCACCACTGCACGCCTCGATCGAGCTATGACAATCCCGAAAATGCACCCAAAAAACACCGTGAAAAGTGCCGTGATGGTCTGGATTTTTTTTTGTTCTGTCATTCGCAATTAACGGAAAAAAGTGGAAAACGAAACTCCGCAGTTAGGGAATAAAAATAAAAACATGGAAACCGCGTTTTCGGAAGAGAAAGGCTTAGCGGTATTTGGGTCAAGTTCATATTTTTCTCTCTGTGTTTTGGGGTGTACCAGCTGAATTTCGGATATATATTTAATCATTGTAAGTACCGTGCGTTTTGAGTGTTCTTGATTTCGCTGGGAATATGCATGAAGAAATGCATTCTGTTTATTGATGTCATTTTTTTTTTTTTAATTATTGGAGATTGTTTGGAAAATGTTCAGTTCCTAGCCTGCTGCCGATGCACTTAATGTTTTATTCAAGTTGGGATTCCCGTACTCCCTGTCGGAATTCTCAATTTGTTGAACCGGAGTCTTGCATTAGAAAAATTGGCTAATAAATGTGCGTTATTTCGTGACAATTTTGTTCTCCTCTCGTCGTTTTATATCGGAGGTGTGAAATTGAAAAATATATCACGTTTTTTAAAACTTTGCTTATTTACTTTTAAACTACATACTACAGTTTACTCTTTTCTGCATTTTATTAAGTATATTTATTTAATTTACTGTTCAGTTTGTCTTTATTTCCTAATGTAAAAATGATTGCCTGAACTATGCTCTTTAAAAGGAAATGTGGGAAGGGATTTTTGAGTTGAATAATTCTAAAATTGAATAAATGTTTGACACTGTTGATTTTGTTTGTTGCTCGACTGTGGATATTTATGAAATTAATTGAATATTATGAAATTATTTGTGAGATTGAATGGATATTTATGAAATGTATTTGTTAAAATTTGTGTTTAAAACAAAATAATTTAATCAGTGGTCGTAAGTTTTAAAATTGTGGAAATAAATTGTTGAATTTTTTGTTTGTTTGTTTGTTCTCAAAACAGTTATGTATAGGTTATTTTTCTCTCTTTGTGTATGAATCTGTTTAGTAACTTATAATTACCGAATTCGTGCTTGAATTTGATTTTTAAAAATGTTATTAAAAAGTATCTTCTCATAAATAAGTCTTTCTAAAGTTTTAGTGAAATAAAATTGCTGCGGTAAACGTGACGCAGCGTGAAACTTTTCTTTTCTTCTGATTTTTGCAAATGTAGAAGACATGATAACAAAATTTTATTGGATTTTAAAATCATTCTTTTAAATATTAAAATTATTGTTTTTATTATATTCATTTCAGAAACTTTTGTAATAATTTTTTTATGCATTATGTTTTCAAGAATTCTTTTTAAAAGATTTATGCCCATGTAATTTTTTTAATAATAAATAGTACAGGATTTAGAAAAACTTTCTGCCTTTTATTTTTTTTTTCTACTCTGTTTCAGGCCCATATGAGTTAAATCTTGATGAATAATTTGTACAAACTGCTTCACTATTTACGGTTTAAATGTATATGTATATGTGTGTGTGTGTGGTAAAAATTAAGAATAAAAACTTATTTATAATTATAAAAGGCATGTCTTTTTTTAAATATGTACTTTACCTCCTTTCAAAATGGCATTAAATAGAGAAATATGTATATATGTTCTAATATACAGGGTTCCTAAAAGGTGGTAATGGACTTTATCTATTGGAGATAAGTGGGCAGTGTAAATTGAAAAAATGTTCAAAATAAAGTCGGAAATAAGACTCCATTAAGAAAAAGTTCCTCTCTTTCATTTACAAAAAGTTATCCTTTTTAAATTTATATACGACCTCCCCCGTACAGAAACATTCCCAGTTAGTAAGATGTACCACGTACACTCACGAGGTAATATACCAGATTTGATCTTTTCATCATGCAGTGTCGCAGAAATATCTTTAAAGAAAAATGATCGGGGACTATACATGATTTTGAATGTAAACATTTATTGCTAGAGTTAAAAAAAAAAAAAAAAAAAAAAAAAAAAAAAAAAAAAAGAGTTTATTTCGTAATTTCTGTACGACCTCTGAAATACGATCATTCGATGTGATTTTTTTTTCCCTTAGAGCCGTGGAAAAGTGTTTCTGACAGCGTTCTGTTTATCTTCATATCTCTGCAGGGTTGGCTTTTTACCGGTAAAAACTGGTTTTTACCAGGGCATGGTAAAAACTAGGTTTTTACCGGTAAAAACCTGGGAAAAAGGGGTAAAAACCTAACGATACAATAAACTCCCAGATTCATAAACTGTATATTAATGCTATTTTTAAAACTGTATTCTCATGTAATTGATGTGGATATATCATCATCAGGACATCATGATGATGCAAACTACATTATGGGATTGTGCAAACTACATTATGTAACAAATAATATTTGTAAGCATTTAGTTTTCATTAAAATGATTAAGATAAGTTAAGTGTAGTAAAAGTATATTTACAATTTTCCTTTAAGTAAAAATTATTAAACAAGACTGCATTACATAATTGTAATAAATATTGTAATGTGCCTTCTCATAATAATAGTTTTAATAAGTTTAATAATGATAAATGTTACATTATCTATAAATTTGAATTTCTTGTAAGATGAAAACATGGATCAAAGTTTTCTGTGTTTATTATATTCCTTAAAATGAACTATTTTCGTATAGCATTCTTTTACTTACCAAATCAGACACTGAATTAGGTGAATATTGTTATATAGAAATGGAAATAGTGATATTAAATGTCCTGAACTTTGTTTCCCTGTGAAAATGAAAAAATAGCAGATAAATCTTCATGTTAGTTGCTTCATGTTAAATCTCATGTAGGTTGCTTGTGGATTATGGTTGATTGACTGCACTAGGATCCTAATCCTATTGGGGAATACCTTCCTATTCCTAAGGGATCCTAGCCAGTATTTATGTGCAATTTCTGAAAAAAAAAAAAAAAATCCACGGAAAACTCCGAACAGCTAGATCAACAGGCACGACCAGGGTATGAACCTGGCACCTCCCACCATCCAGTTTCGATAGCAGAACCTCTCAGTCATTGATGGAGAGATAAATCTTCAAAAAGTGACAAAAAATAGTCAAATTATTAAGTTTTTCTCAAAGGTTGTAAAAACCCTGGTAAAAACATGTTTTTCCAAAGACGGTAAAAACCGTAGTAAAAACCGGTAAATACCATCAGACGGTAAATACCGTCCAACCCTGTATCTCTGACACTTTTTAAGGTATAATTCTCAAATTTCGTATGTCACCTCATGGGGTTTATGGGACACATTTTACTAACTGGGAATTGTTTTGTACGGAGGTTGTATACAAATTTTAAAAGTGTAACTTTTTGAAAATTAGCGAGAGAAATTTTTTCTTAACGGAGTCTCATTTTCGACCTTATTTTGACCATTTTTTCAATTAACACTGCCCACTTATCACTAATAGATAAATAATTAAAGCCCTTTTGGGACACCCCGTATATGCTTGTATAAGGGTACACACAGCAACATACTAACCCAAAAAAGCTGTTGACTTTTACAGTATTTTATATAATGAATTTTGTGTTGCTTTTTATATTTGTTATTAAAAAATTAATTGCAAGTTTGTAATTTTTCTCGTTTTTTATTATTTAGTTTCTTGGATATTCATTCATGACATCTTTTTGAATTCCCGCTAAAAATATTTTTTGGACAATGGAAATAATTGGAGGATAAGCCGATGTACAAAAGGTGACAATTAGTTAAATCTAAAAGGTATGCTTATTTTTTTTTTTTTTTTTTTTGGAAATTTTATCACTGCTTTTCTCTCAATCTTTCTCTCTCTCTCTCCATTTTTCTTTTATATATACTATATTTAATATTATTTTTAGTTTCTATAAGTTAAAAAAATTACTTATGTACCTATGAGAAAACTTCACTTCATGCTTTCCACATTACATAATATATTTAAAATAAGTGTTAAAACAAATTTGGGGGAAAAGTTATCTAAAACACTGGCTCTTTTTTTTTTCTTTCTTTTTTTTTTGGGGGGGGGGGGGCTGGGTATAAAGAGGTTAGTATCAGTATGATGCAACCAAGGTTTAATTTCAAATAAAAAAATTCATAAGCAGGGACTGATTTCCAGCAGGGTATTTAGGGTAAGCACCCCAGCCCTCAGTGATAAGGCCCCCCCCCCAAAAAAAAAAAAAAATTAAAAAAAATTGCAGAATTTGATTTTTATTTAAAACGAAAGACTTGGAATGACTTAATATCTATGCACAATTATCCCATTTTAAGGTTATGTTGCATTAAGAGAATGTTGTTCTTCATAGCTTTTTTGGTGTTACCATCTATAGTGATGATATCTACTACATTTTTCTTTTATATATACTATATTTTATATTATTTTTAGTTTCTATAAGTTATAAGAATTACACCTTTTCGTGTTACTTTGTTACTTTAATATTATATACAAGACAAGTTCTGCATTTCATTTTAAAAAGCTCAATCTGCTGAGCAACAAAAAAATAAATAAATAAATGTTGTGATAAAAACATCAGTAAAGTAAATTAGTAAATACAAAAATACTGTGTTACATGTTACTTGAAAAATATGGAATGAAATTAAGAATTGAAAATTAAATAATATAATTAAAATACTATCCTACATAATATTATTTATTACCAAACTGTTTCATTTCACTTTGATTTAGATTAACTGATCATTTTCATGTTCTTATTACATCCTTTTTTGTATGGTGTGATATGAAAGTTGCTTTGATATAAAGAAGTTTTGGGGGAGAGGGGACCCCACTGAAACTTTTGCCCTGGGCCCCCATTTCTGGAAATCAGTCTCTGTGCATAAACCCTAATTTGTTGTTGTGTAAATTACAACAATATTATCTAATTTGTTGTAGAATTGAGAATTACCATACCCATTGAGAATTTCCATGTTAAAATCTGTTTAGTTTTCATTTTGTCCTACCTGCAATACCTGTTAACTGCAAATCCAGTTAAATGTATCATTTTATATTTAATATTTTAGTAATATATTTCAGTTCAGAGCTGTCATCTAGTGAATGATCGAAAATAATAATTATTTAATATATATTTTTAATACATTTGAGATTGTGTCATCTCGAACTTTAATAAAATCACTCAAAATAACTGTTGTTTGTTTTAAACACCAGTTTATTTTGAGTGATTTTATCATGAATAAGAGAGAATAATTGAGTGATAAAATAATAAAAAAAAACTTTGTAAAATAACACCAGTAAAGTAAGCTTTAAAGTAAACTTTAACTGTGAAGTAAACTTTGTGTTATTTTACAAAGTTTTTTATTATTTTATCTGAAACTTTAATCCAGCCATGTACAAAAAAAAAAAAAAAAAAAAAAAAAAAATAGAGTCACAATCACAAAAATATCTTAAGCAGATTTTAACATGAGAGTAAATCATCGGAACCTGCTCTTACTCTGAAATGCATTGTGGGTTACCTCTGTAATTGTATGTAATCTAATAAAATATAAGAATATTGTGAATGCTATAAAAATTTTTAATTTACCGTAAATATTCAGTGGGGAAAAAGCACAAGAGATGAGCTTCCATGGAAATTAAGTCCTGGATGCCATTGGGATATCAAGCATAAATGCCCAGATCATTAATTTATTATTTATTTAGTTACTTATTTTTTGGGGGGGGGTGGTGGGTGAGACTCATCTTGGGCTTTCAAAAATTTGAATTCTTAAATAATACAAGTTCAGTATGTTAAAACTATCTTCACCTCACCAACGGATAGGGGAAAGCCCCACTTGGCCCCTTATTTGGGTGCCCATGAGTGACACCAAGTATTGTCTAAAAATTAACTTTAATGTCCATCATAACAAAATTGTGTATGTATTTGTGTTTCATTTTATTATGAGAACAAGATTTAAAAATTAAGAATCTTTAAATAAGCGCCATGTTATTGTCACTGCATCTATTTTATTTCTAATTTTCTAGACTGAATTTCCCATATTGTATGCCACATCATAAATTAAATATATTTAAATTAAAAGCTAATCTGAAGTTATAAAGATTAGTAAAAAAAATAATTAAAAGAATATCTTTTAAGTTTGGTAAATAAGATTTTATTACTCTTTATCATTAAGTTTTTGATAATGTATTGAGCCAATCATGGTGTTTGAGTAGCGCTATTTTCTAAAGTGGGCACAATCATTGTATGGTTTTTCACCACACTTGAATAGCATTTAAATTTGTGTTAAATTTTTTAAATGAAATTTATTAAAGAAAAAACTAATAATTTAATGGGTAGCATAAATCATATCAATAATATGCACACCATGATGACTAAATATTATGACTAAAATTTGCTTTTTTAATTAATGGCTTACTCCCTTGAATCTATAGTGCCTAAATATGTTTAAAAAGACTATGCAAAAACTTAATCTTGTCACTGGATGCTGTTGGGAAACCAAGTGTTATAGCCAGAAATTTATTTTGCCCATCCTTAAATAAGAATGATAATAATGTCTTTGTTTTTATTTATAAGGTTTTTCTTGCTCAGAAAATTCTTTCTGTCTCTTTTTATAAAGTGCAAAGCATTATTATTATTATTATGCTTTGCTATATTATTATTTAGTTATTTATTTCCCTTACCCTCTGAAGCATAGGTTTTTTTTAATTATATACTTTTTAAAATATCGGCTGATATCTGTTTGGAAGAAAAAAAAAACATGCACATTGAGATGTTCTACTAATGTGTTGAAGTCTATGACATTTAACAATGTTTTAATAAATTTAATCATAAACCCAATATATTGGTATCTCTGGCATTTTCCAATATATTGGCATCTTGAGCCTTGAATGGTTATGTTAAAAGATTGACTGTATTGGATTATTTTAAGCAGAAAACTTCATCAGCTTTTTCTGTTATAATCAAAATGATGGTTGGCTGGTGTTTATTGGCACAAGATCCAAAAAGGATGCGCCAGACAAAGTGTAATAACTTCAGAAAAGTATCTTCAAGTGAATAGAATGAGATAAAAACCAGTAAATGCTTAAAAAACAAAATGATAAGAATAGATAAAAAGGGTAGACACCTGGAGGGCTCCCATCCAGATGCCAGTCAGACAAAAACAGGGACTTTCCCTCAAAATCAAAATAAGTATTTCATCATGATTACTATATACTTACGTTGAGAATTACATTGTATATGATAAATTTTGTGTTTTTCCTTATGATAATTCAGTTGTGACTAGCATAGCATTTATATCTGATAAAAAAAGTTTTTAATGACTGATTACTTATAAATTAATTTAGGATTACGTTTTCAGTTGTACAGTTCGGTTTTATAAGATCATAAAAAGTAAGTTATAGTTTAATTTTGAATTTTTATGAATTGCTGCTTTTTTTTTTTTTTTTTTTTTTTTTTTTGATGTGGCTAACATAACATGTTATACATCAATCACTGCTCCTAAGTAATCAAAATTCTATTGTTTCTTATTTATTATCCTATCATGTATGCTGTGCAACTGAAAACATTTCATTAACTGCATTTTTAAATATTCTGTTTAAAAAAATCATTTTCGTTTTAATTTTTTTTTATTACCTTGGTGTTTTAGAAAAATTAAATACCATTATTTTATGTGTGAATAAATTAGTGCCAAATGAATGTAGTTATGAAATAGCATATTTTGAGTACATAACACTAGTTCCTTTTTATCATGTGTATGTTATACATTCTTCTCTCTTTTCTATTTCAGAAAACAAAATGGGGTTTTGGAACCAATTATATCTTTTACTATGGAAAAATTTCACATTACACAAGAGACAAAAGGTTTTTGCTCGATTTTATTTTTGCTTAGTTTTGTGTTCCTGTTGTCATTTTGTTGGATTTTATATTATTTGGTGTATGAGGATTTTCTCGGCAATTTAAGCAAAATTTTTGTTTAACCCAATGACTAAAAGAAATAATAAAATCTATTTTTGTATTTTAATAAATGTTAAACTTTTTAATGCATTGTAATTTTTTTAATGAAAAATCATAAATTTAGTTGTATATTTAAAAAAAAAATGTTATAAACTTTTTGCTCACGTTTCATTTAATTTTTATTCATTAGTTACCTAATTAGTATCAATTTTTATGTCTATTGGGGATAATTATTTATACTTTAAAAAACTCTTCTTGTGAGTCTAACAATGTGCAGGTTTGCAGTCATTGAATATTCCAATAAATGTTTTTGAAATTTAAAAAGATAATTTGTCTTAGAATCTGTTTGTTTTTACAGTAACAACGAAAAAACAAACAACAACAAAAAAAAAAAAAAAAAAATCTTTAGTAGTTTTACTGATTTTGATTAGTTCAACTCAGGGTGTTGCAATCAAAAAGAGAAAATATCACAAGAAAAGAGGTTGATTTTGGAAGGAGGAAATTGCAAACTGAACCGAGAAATTGTTTATTTGATACTGATATATGTTTGTCATATTGTCAAAATCTTTTTAAAAATTACTTTATGTCAATATTGTGGTTGTTCTTGTTTACTAATCAGTTTTAAATTTAATAAATTAATATAATCATTAATATTTAATTTTAAAAAAACCAGTCAGATCTCTATGTAACGAAGCTGCTAAAATCCATCAGAAAGTTCACTATTTGGAAAATTCGTTAAATAAAGATTAACTGTTTAAATGCTTTAAACTACATACAACTGATTTTAAATTTATAAACACTAAATATTATTGAAAAAAGTAGTTATTCACACTTTTTAAAAATAAATAATACCAATATAATAATTTCTGTTTTTTGTTTTTAATCAAAGAGACATCTGCAAAGAGAAAAAATAAAGGTAAAACAAAACTTTAGAAATTACACCATATTTTTGGTTTTAAGTAAATCATTTTACGATAAAATTAATGTATTTTAATTTCAGTTATCGTATTCATTAGAATAAGTAGATTAAGACCATTACCATCATGTGGTACTATTGGACCTAACTAAAACTAAATCTAAGCACACTTGATCCTTAAATTTAATTTCTGAAAAAGTCTGTTAATTTTGTCTGTTTTTTAACAGCGATTTTACTACTCTGAAATGTTCAGAAATATTTAGAGAAACAGCAAAAAAAAAAAAGTTATACCCCAAGAAAAACTTTGTTGAATAGAGAATGAATTTCTGTATTTGGAAGGTTTTTTATGAAGAAATTTGCAAAATGTTCTTAGTTCCCTGGAAAAATTTGCAAAATAGAGGTCTGACTGTAATAGACTTCAGTTTTAATAATTCCCTCCTTTTAATAATTAATTATCCTTTATTGAAACACTGGTTTCAATTGTAACTGTAATTCAGTGTTTCAATAAGTATTTATTGAAACTCAGTTCTGCATGCAGAGAGTTAAAATATGCATTTGAACACACTCATCTTTGCTGTTGCCTTGCAGGTCCGCCTTATTGTAGAAGTGCTGTGGCCTTTATCTCTGTTTCTCATTCTCATGTGGGTTAGAAGTAAAGGCTTAAAATTTGCTGCTCATCAATGTAAGTGGAATTTATTACTTTATGTAAATTCTTGAATTTTTAATTCAGAAATGCATCGTTAGTGCATTTAATCAATAATATATGCCAGTGTTGCTGTAGGCATGAATGTTGCTGAATAAATTATAACTTACAAAATGATACCTTAAAAATCTGTGAATGGGGGACAAATCAAATATGAAAAATATTCCGAAATTTTTGAAATGAGCATAATCATAACAATTATTCACAACTTTCCCATCAACAACTTTTTTAAATCTACATGTATGGTTTTTGGTAGTGAATCATGGGTTTTGACGCATGATATTATGTATTTTTTTTTTTTTTTTTTTAAATTCGTTGCAGTTTTATTTTTGACAGTTGCATTAAAAGATTAACTGTTTTAGCACTGTTGTTTTGAGTGGATTTTTAATTTTGAATCTTATCAAATATTAATTACTATTATATGTGTAAGCACAACATTCTTTTGGATATTTTGTTATTATCAGGAAAAATCCAATTTAAAAAATATATCGCTGGAAAGTTCAAAAAGCAATGGTTGTGGAAAAATTAACCAAAGACTATAAATTATTTGACTATTCCCTTTATAATTCATGTTAAATATTAGAAGATTTAATTATGAATGCTAATTAGCTATTAATTATATGAAGTTAAATCTGAAACCTTCTTGTGTATTTTATTGCTTTTGTATCCTTATGCATTTTTAGAATCAGTTACAATCTAAATGTCATTTTCAAAATAAAAATTAACATATTAATGGTATCTTTTCTGGGTGTTTAAAATATTTATTTGCATATTTATGAGTAGTATACTTTGTAAACTAACATTTCTTTACTGTGATTTCCTTTCTTCCTATTATAGGTTATTTTGATGAAAAAGCTATGCCATCAGCTGGTATTATACCATTTCTTCAAAATTCTATTTGTACATTTAATAACACATGCTATCCAAATGTTCATACAGAAGATGCTAGAGATAAACTTTTAGGAATGAATTCTAGTGTGTAAGTAATCATTATTCTAACAAGTCTGTTAAATTATTATTTTCATGAAAAAAGAATTTTGGTCAAAATTAATCTGTACATAAAAAAAATATTTTCAGCTTTATAAAATATTCATATCTTAGATTTAATTTTGTGTATATTTCTATATGTTTCAAATTTGCCACCCAGGTGATGTACTTGCTAAAGAACCATTCTATCATGCCTTGGTCCGGATTAGATTCCTGGCTTGGGCTTGAATGTTAACTTGTTTGTCCCTTCATATGTGTTAATGTTGGCCACCCATTGGGTGCCCCCATAATAGAATGCCAATACTTTTGTATCGTTGAAGGATTAAATGCCTAATCAACAAGGGCCTGCCCCCCTTTTTTATAAAAGAAAGTTTACATTTAAATTCTGAAATTTGAATTTTAAAATTTAAATTTCGTACATTTTTAAAAGTCTGTTTTTAATCTTTCAATTAACAGAGCTACTAGCAAGTTTCTGTACACCTGAAAAGTCAATAAAATAATGTAAAAATTAGTAATTCCATACTTTACTCATTGGCGAATCTAACCTAACAACAGTGGAAATGTTATCTGCACGTATTCACTTCTTCCTTTAATGTATCACTCACCAATATTAAATATTTCATGAAGCAAATAAAGCCCATGGCTATTTAAACAGTTAGGAAGATTGTGAATCATATTTCTGGCTCAGTTTCTTAATATTTTGATAATTGTATGTAAATGACACAAATTGGCAGTTATTTTACTATACAGTTATGATAATGGTTATTTTAGTGCTTAATACATGAAAAGTATCTTAGTTCTGACCATTACAATAATAAAAGAACTATTTGAGAGTAGCTGAAATGTGCTGCTGTAGGAATAAACACTGTTATCTGGTTGGGTTTGCCCGAAGCATAAATAATTGATCTGGAATTGCATTTGGTCTCAAGCATAACTCGGCTGTTGCCATCACAACTAAGCCAACTTTGCAATCTCTGATTTTTGACTTCATATTTCTATTTTTTCTTTTTTCTTCTTCGAAAACAGGCTCAATAAATCCTAACACTTCCTTTTTAAAAAATGATACATTCATAAAATTAAGAGTTTTGGAATTACAAATGAAGTTTCCTCTCCTTAAGGATGCTATACTTAAATTTTCTTGGAGAATAAATTTAATCTTTATAACACTTAAGCTACATCTCAGTATATGTATATATGTGTGTGTGTGCATGAACTTTCATTTTTGGCATCAATGAAAGTTGAAAAAATTCCCCTTGAAAATGAAAATAAAATGATAAAAATTATAATGCAGGGGAAAAAACCCTATACTTAGAAGTAACTTCGGTTAAAATTTTTTTTAATTGTTCGTGAAAGTTAACTTTGCAGGGAAAAGTGTGAACTACGTCTTGATATTAAGTTTGTAAAATTGTGTAATTCTTACTTCCTTAATTTCTAGGTCTGCATATTTGAGTGTATTATATTATGACTGATTTGATTATTTCTAATGAAAATCTTTTAAATATTTCTCTCATATTTTTCAGAATTCTTAATTTTTTTCAAGATTTTGAAGAAGTTTCCAGTCGACACTTAACAAAGGATGTTAAAAGGAAGCTTGATCATGCTTTAAGAGATTTTGAAACTATAAATACTGTAATAAAAAAATTAACTGATCCAAAAGTTCCTATTAATGGTAATAATTTATTTTGAAATGAGTTATTAATTTATTTGCGTATGAAGGTATTATAGATAAAATAATAAATTTTTAAAAAATATTTTTCATTGTTTATTAACTTTTTCAGTTGTAAAATTAGTAGTTTGTGCTCTTTTTTATGCATCTATTGACATTGATGACTAACTAAGCAGTTTTACTTATGATATAAAAATGGTATTTAATTAATGTATATGTAATGTATGTGTATGGTTTTCTATATTTATTTTACGGATTCTTTATATAAATTACATGTATATGTTGAAAAAAACTTAGTTTACATTGATCACGCATTGTTTAAATTTGATATATTTCATTTGATCATTCAAAATGTTCACTGCCAGTACTGTTTATTTTTTAACACGCATTTATTGAAGTTAATGTATGATTTAGAAACTAAATTAGCTTTTATCTGCTATTCTAACACTGCGGAAAGTAATCATTTGCTATTGTTAAAAGTTCAAGAATTTCTTAAAACTAGCTTATCCTTATGCATTTCTTAATCACTAGAAGATTTATAAAAGCAAACGAATTCATTGAACAAATATATTTTTATTTTTACTAATTCCTGTAGGTGTTCAGAGTTTCCTGTTTTCTCTTTCTGATTCACTGCATGAGTGATATGTAAACAGAAACGTCACATAAAGTTTTTTTTTTTCTTTTAAGGCTTTTTTTAAAATCCAATAGTTGTTTTCTTGTAAAGTCAGATTGAATCATTGTCAAATTTGTAGAAGAATTTAATTTTTAAAAATATATTCTAGCTTGAAAATTTTGCTGTGCATTTATTTATTTGTTTTTAATTTTATTAATTTTAAATTTACTCATTAGGAAGTAATATTTATTAGTATAATATGCATTAACCACATGTTCTTTACAACTTTTTTTGGGTATAAGCATTTTTAAATGCCAGCATTTGTATACATTTTATGTGATTTGATAAATGTAACAGCTTCTATTTTTCTTTTAGGTATTTTAAATGTAAATAGTTTAATTTCTGACAAGTCTGCTCTAAAGGATTCTTTAAGGCAGCAAAAAGTGAGACTTTCTAAAACAGCTTTGGAATCTTTACTGTCTTCAAATATTAAGATTCATGGCATCCAAAAGGTATTTATTGATTCCAACATCATCATTACTACAGTATTGAAATAGGAATTTTTTTTATTGTGATATGTGATACTACAAATAATTCTGAATTGTTCGTCATTTTTGTTAATTGTGTAATTTTTTTTTTTTTTTTCCCCATAAAACACTTTTGCTGCTTGCAGATATTTGACCGTGGTAGACTCAGTGTAGCGGACCATCTTTGTTCATCTAATGGCTTAGAACACCTTTTAGATGCACCTTTTTCAAAACAAGAGGTTTTATTTAACGAACTGTGTAAAATGAATCCTAAACAAGCAAGAAGATTTTCTGTTGAAGTTAGCAAACAGTTGAATTATAATGAATTGCTAAATCAGGTACATCACATTTTTTACTGTGCATTTATGTATATGATCACTGTTTATATATATTTATATACATGCAAATTGTACACCTTTCCTGTTAAAAAAATATATTCATATAGTAGGAAAATATTTTTTTATTTTAATAGAGCAACAACAAAAAAAAAACATGTATAGAAAAAATTATCCAAACATACTGCATGTGAAATAACATGCAGTATGTTTGGTGAGCTTTATTGTGCTGAAATTCAACTATCAGTGTTTTCACTAGAGCGGGAGAATGCGAGAATCTCGCATTTTTTTCTTTCATTAAAAAATTATTACTGTGAGAGATTCGTGCACCCTACAAATCGGTTTCATTCTTCGCAAAATTCTCGTATTTCAAAAAATTCGGCTGCTTTTTCAAAAAAAATTGCTCAGGCTTTTTATTGCATGTTACATGCAGTAAAAATAACCAAAAATCATAAAAAGCTTAATTTGGGTATTTACCTGAGGCAGGGGTAAATACCCATGTGGCAACATGCAGTTTGCCATGCTCGTGCTACTATTCTATTACTTACTTCTCTCTGAAAATTTCATCTGAGATGTGGTATATTTTATTTCTGTGCCAGAGAATGTATATACACGCAATAAAGCTATTCTTTAAAATTTATGTGGTGTTTTATGATTGTGAGCACCCCATAAAATGGTGACCCGTCTACATTGATTATTTTTAAGAAAGGAATCTTTTCTTCAAGTTGGACTTCTCCATTTAAATATTCAGCCAACTCTTTAATTCACCATAATCTCTGCCATGGTAATATCTTTTTAACTTTGTTTATCGTCTGGATGCAAAACGTGTTTTATTTTACTTTTGACCAAACAGAGAAGATATTTTTAAACTGAATGCTACAGACTTATTTACGTTATTTAATATGGCATTTTCTGGCACAGCAGTTGCAGCCTCTGAATTGATGCGCGTCGCCGTTAAACCTTCACCATTTTTGCAGAAAGATCCGGAAACATGGTTCCTTCAACTCGAAGCTCAATTCAGTTTAGGTTCTATCACAAATGATGAAACCAAGTTTTACACAGCAATTTCTGCGATTGATACTAGTGTATTACAATCTGTCCGCGATATTATTTCGAATCCCCCGGCTGCACTGAAATATAATGCATTAAAAGAAAGATTGATTTCCTATTTTGTAGAGTCTGAAACTGCACGGCTTAATCATTTGTTACAAGACACTCATTTAGGAGATTGTAAACCCTCTCAACTACTCGCCAAAATGCGCTACTTGGCTAGTTCCAACTTTGGAGAAACGGCGCTAATAAGTCTTTGGCTTAACCGTTTACCTAGCCAAATGCAGGTGATCCTGGCGGTTAGTTCTGAAAACTTAAGCAGTTTGGCGCAGATGGCTGATAAAATTCATGAATTATTTACCCAAGTCACATCTATAGTGAAAAATTCTCATTCAATGGAATAAAAACTGTGAGTCGATTTTGGGTGCCCCTTTTTTTTTTACCACCTGTGTGCAGTGTATGCCTTCAATGCATGGCAAAACCAACCTTACAGTACTCTCCCTCTAATCTGTAATTGCCTATAATCCACCATGTGTTACTTATTTATAACAAACAAAAATATTAGGTAATGCATAGTTGTTCATTATTTATGATGATATAGCAAGCTCATAATGATGTGTAATTATAATAATAATGATGTATAATAATAATCACTTTCATAATGTTATATATCCATGTATGGAACTAATTAAATTGCATGTTACTTGATTACTGAATTCTAAACTTGCCTCATTTTTCTTATGTATTGGCTATAGTAGTTTTAAATTAATTGGTGTGCTAAATATTTATTTATGCACCTATGCTACATAAGTGTCATAACATAGAAGAAGTGCTTTTTAAAAAAAAATATTATTTATTATTTCCACCATTGGCTAAGAAATAAACAAGCTTATCATGTAAATTATCTTTTTGAAGCTTCAGTCTCTTTAGCTGACACTTGCAACAGAATAAAAATAATAATTCCATATAGCAATTTGAAACAGTTATGTATTTGATGCAAAACCACTCTTTTGAGTTACTACAAACACATGTTTGTGCCGATAATCAAAAGTAAATTTTTTTCATTGCTGAATTTCACGGTTTTGTTAATGGATTTGATGGAAAATAAATATTTATAACTTTACATTGATGCTTATTCTTTGAAAGTTCTTTGAAGTTTTGAGAAAAAAAAAACGTGAGAATTTGTTTTCTAAATTGAATTATGATGTTTATTCATAACTAATTGATAGGATGCATCATTCAGTTCTTTATTTTTTTTATGTTTTACTTCCTTAATGTGTTTCTTTTTTTCTATCCAGTTATCAGATATAAGTGTCAGAAACACTGGGCAAAAATTGCACATCAATGACTGGCAACATATCATGTCCACAACTGGGAAAATGGTTGATGATGTAAGTTAAATAAACTTAGTTTCTAACTTCATTTTCCTTAGTAAAAAAAAAAATGTTTATCAGAAAAGTCTGTGTTTTGCAGTTGAGGGTATATGTTATTGTGTAAATTGCTACCAAAATTTCCACAAATATAACTTTACAATGTGTTTCAGAAAAATGTATAAACACTTTCAAACTGTCTTAGGAAATTGAATTGCCATCCTACTAGATCAAATTTCTGTGAAAAGTAAGGCTATAAACCTCTTAAATAAGTGTCTTTTCGGACTAACTAAAATCTTCAGCATTAATACATTTCTGTGTACAAGTCAACAACTGATTCTGTACTGCATATCAAAATATCCAATAAGATTTCTGCACACACAGTGTGTCTAAGGGCCATGCTAGTCCAGTTGGGAGAGTCCCAATCTCCTCCAAGCTTCCATGGAAAATGGTACCTCTTGGGGTAGCAAAACTAAGCATTGGGGTCTTCTGCTTCGTTTCTTGTATTAAAATTAAGAAGCCATGCTAGCAATTGGTAACAGCTGCTGAATGAGGTAGAAATGAACTCTTAGGGAGCTTATGGTAGAAATTAACTCTCTAGGCAGGTTCTGTCACTATCAATCTAATCTGGATTTGATGTTGGTACAAATGCTGTAAAAGCAGAAGTGGCCCCCCCCTCCCGATTCCCATAAATCCACCAAAACAGAACACAGAAGTGTATCCCAGTTACCGTGATTTATGATAGTACACCTCATCTTTTACTTATCCATAGTAAAAAATCAAGCAGTGTTAGCTCTGGAGAACATGGAGGAAACTCCATAGTCTAAATATAACATTAGTTTTTCTCAGAAATTTAACTTTGTTTTCAGGGAAATAAATTTTCTATATCAGTTTACAGTATGCATTGTTTTTCTTATGCACCCTATATATTTAATATTACAGTAGAAGACCCAAAATCCACAGAACTTGATGAACAGCGAAAAACACTCAAAAAACTGTTGTTAAAAGATGATATAAATAATAACGTTATTTAAAAACACACATAAAAAGGGTACTTATCACTTGGGACGATCGTTTTGGTAGATAAAATCGCCAGCCTTCAGCACTCAGACTCACAAAATAGTGAGGACTGATATAAATAAAAAAAAAAAATTTTAAGTACACTTAACAAAGGTACTTATCACTCAGGAAGATCGTTGTTCAAAAAAATCTTAAGCCGTCACAGTGGGGACTCAGTATGTCTCCACTATTCTGTAAGACTGAGTACTGACAGCTGAAGATTTTTTCTGCTGAAACGATCATCCCAAGTGATAAGTATCTTTTATATGTATATTTTTAAACAAAGTTTTTATTTGCATCATCACACAACTTGGTTCCAGACCTTTTGCAAGTTTTAGAATTTTTTGGGATCTAGGGGGTCATAATAGGAAAATTCTTCTTTTTTCCTCCGTCCCCACCAAATGATAATAATAAAATTAAAAATATTAATTATAATCTGAATGATAATATAAGAATACAGCAGAATAATACTATAAACAAAATTATGAGATTATATACAAATTATTTAAACTTCTTAAACATTTGTTGAATAGTAGGAGCAGAAGACTGGAATGTTCTAAATGTAGTTTTTTTCCCATACTGTCACTATTTCCTCTTTTGTAACCACAGCTTTGCTGCTCTGCAAATCCAAGATATATCTCACTCAAGGCCAAACCTTCCTTAAATGTTATTTTATCAATAGTTTTTTGAACTAGAAATTATAGAATATGGATTTCATATTTATGAACATTATTATAAATGCATGATATATTTTTGAGAAGAAATGTATATGAGACTCATGTCCTTTCTTTCATAATCAGCCTGGATTCTTTATTAAATGCTTCCTTTTTTATTAAATTGCAAAACTGAAAATTGTGTAATTTTAGTAAAAATGCATTATCAAGTTTTCTATTAAACTAATAACCATACATAAAAGTATATAAAAATAGTGAAAAAAATCTATGTATCATACTGTAAAAAAAAAAAAAAAAAAAAAAATGCTCTGCTGCTTTCTTTTGCTTTTTAATTGCATTAGTATGTAAATGTGACTCATAAGCTGAAATCATGAGCTACTGTTTTAGTTATTCTAAAACTGAAAGATTAACAACATCACTCTGCTGATTTAGAATTTATTTAATGAATACCTATCAGACTTCTGATAATTACAATTAAAAATATTTTATACCTTGGAAAAGTTTTACTGAATAAGAATAATTGCTTTGAATTACTTATGTGATTTATGCAAATATGCTTCTTATTTGCTAGTGTAAATATGATTATTTTTATAAACTGTTTAGCATAGGAACAATTTTAACCATTATAATTTTATTTGCATTAATTAGTGATTAACATGCAAGTTGTAGATATTTGAAAATGCAGTTATTAACATTTATATCACCAGTGCATTATTCTCTCATTATGTTACTGTCTAGGAATTTTTGCTAATTTTCAACATTATTCTTCTAGATGAAACATATGGACAGCTTATTTTACTTCATAGCAAACTTCAACACCACTTGGCAAAAGATATTAGACATCATAGATTCAGATAATGAAAATAAAACTTCTCATCTTATTCAGTTGTTTACGTGTGGTCGCAATATGTCTTCATTATTTGACCATGATCAACAGGGACCAGCTCGTCATTTCGAAGAATTGAGGCAGCAGATGAAGAATGAACGTGAAGTCTTCATCAAAAATGATGACTTTAAATATATTTATGATAACAAAACAAGTGAGTTTTAATCTTCTTGAAATGAAACTTCTGTCTTGCTATAAATCAAAATTGAACATACATGTGTGGTGTGCCGTAACTAGGTCCGTGTCCCTGCGCAAGACAGCAAGAAGGTACAAAAGCTATATTCCAAAACATTGGAATTAATAGATTAACAAAGCTAATCTACTGTTTGTTTCCTTTTTTGTCGGTTCTGCTTTTGAGTGGCTTTTAGGAAAAACGAGAGAACTAAAATTAATTTTTTTAATTTAATTTCGTAGTAGATTTTCAAATTTAATTATGATGAGATTGTGTTAATAAATTTATGACGAGAAATTGAAGATTTGGCATTTTGTCTTTAAAAAACTTTTTTGGTAGGGAAATCATAAAATGGTTAAACTCGCACCAGCTACAATATGGACTAGTTTTGACTCTGCACAGCAGTCCAAATTTAACAATGAATGATACAATATCAGTGTTTGCAAATAGACAAAATTAACATGTTGATGCCACAATCTTCATAGTTTTGACCCCTACTTTCAAAAATAACATGCTTTAATTTTTACTAGATTTAAAAAAATTGAATTTAATGTATGGGATAAATATGCAATGAAATGCTACTAAGATTTTTAAATAGCCCCTATATAAAAAAAAAAAAGACACTGCTGTGGCCACCATCATTGCAACTCTTGGAAAACTGACATCAATGTTTATGCTCAAATGAAAATAGTTATGTTTTGCTCATGTAAAAGTTTTATGATAAAATTTAAGGACTAAGTAGAGGTTCAGCAGTTTGAAAGTTCCCTGATATTTTTTTTGGAAATTTAAAAATTGACGCTTAATGCTTATTAATTTTTATATGTTTGTTACTTATGTGTGTCATCAGATAACCTCAATGTGCATGTATATTAAATATGCATATTTTTTTTTCTTTTTTTTTCAGCTCCAAAGTGTAATAATTTATTTCGAACTCTCGAACAAAACCAAATGACTCGAATGTTGTGGAATCAGATGAAGCCATTTGTGAGAGGAAAAATTATTTATTCGCCTAATAGTAGAGCAGCCAATAAAATTATTTCTAGGGTAAGTCCATTCTGTCATAAATTCTTTTATTGTTAGTATCAGGAGTAAGAATAATGGGGAATTCAAAGAGTACAAACCATACATTGCAAATTTTGTATGTATACCTTGGGTTGCACTTAAAAACTAATTAAATTGGCCATTTTAAAACCCACTTTTAGTCTGAAGTAACTACCAACAGGGCCGTCCTGAGAAGTGTGCGGGGCCTCAGGCGAAGGGCAAGAGCGGGACCTCTTTTCTATCAAATCTTATGTAAGTTACTACTTGCATTGCTAGTACATATTAGCTTTATTTCTCGGCTTTTTTTTTGGGATATATTACAACCATCTACCAAGCTCGGTCTAATGTGATAGCAAAAAAAAAAAAAGGCCCAGGAGCGGGGTTTTTTTAAGCGCGAGGCCTTAGGTGATCGCCTACATTCGCACCCCCCTTGGGCCAGCCCTGCTACTAATCAGGAATTATCAGGTAATCTATAGGTTTTATAAATATTAAGTTGAAGTGGAATTAAGTTAAAAACTGGTAAATCAGTGAGCAGTGTTTATACATAGCTATGCCATAAGCTCTGATATAATAAGCAGTATACAAATAGGTATTTTATTTACTAAATTGAATGTTATTCAAATGTGATTTTTAGTTAGTTCGACTTGACTAACCTGACCTATCTCATTTATTTTCTAATATCTGATATATGTGGACTGGTAGTAAAGTCACACAGATCAATGTTTGAAAAACATTGATAAAATAATCCATGCATGTCTTAAAGTTTAAGAGAATTCTTTGTATTTAATTTAAAAAATACAGTAGAAGACCCAAAATCCGCCGATCCGAAATCCGCAAGGCTCTAAAATCCGCACTGTCTGTTCAATGTAAACAATGAAATCTGCCCTGCCAGCTGCAAGTTCAGAAAACTACAGTATAACCACAAAGTAAAACTAAATAAGCTATTCCCACTTGAAAAAAATTTTTTAGGAGTCTGTGAGCTCTAATCTTAACATTGATAACTTTCAAATGACTGACAGTGACATAATTGACACTGAATTATGATCACAGACTCACCCAGTAACAAGTGAGGATGATCAAAATGTTGATAAATTAACATTTAATGAAGGTTAGGCTGTGAGAAAGAAATATCTCAGAATTGTAAAGCAGCACAGCTGTGTTACGAACAGAAAATAATGGAAAAAAAAAAAAAACCTGTAATTAGAACATCCCAAAGTCCTAAACTATTGAATATACGTTTAAATAAGTTGTACTATAATCTTATAATTTTGTATATTGCATTAATCCTCTGTATTTTTATATCATGATTCTAATTATAAGTAACATGATTTGTTTCCCTTGATCTCTATTGTATTTTTTTCTATTATTTTATGAGGGGGGTGGAAATAGAATAAATTTTCTATTATGACCCAAAATCCGCAAAATTCTAAAATCTGCACAAGGTCTGGAACCAAGCTGTGCAGATTTTGGGTCTTCTACTGTATGACTTTTACATAAAATCTTTGGTTTTGCATTTACAATTATTCATTTTTTGTGGTTAAGGATTCTGCTGATAACCTTTTGTTATTAATTTCATTTGGTATACTTATAGTATGTTTATTTTAGGTAAATAAGACATTTTCACCGCTTGTTGATGCAGTACAAATTTGTAACCAGTGGCTGGACCATTGGTCTGTTCAAGTATCAAATGTTTTAACCAATACTTCAGAACGCTTGGAAGTGATTGAGGTACTTGTTTTTTCTTTTAGTTGTAAGCACTAGCTATCCTAGAAAACCTTTATTTTTAGTGCTTAAAAAGGAAAGATTAGAATTGGGTTTCTCAAACTTTTTACATAACAGAGCACTTTAAGGGTCTTTAAATTTCAATGGAGCACCTAATACAGTTCTGTGGAGCATCTTATATAAATACGACTCTAGTGTATTATAGGCTAAGGTATATATTTTTTCGCAGAGCACAGTTTGAGAAACTGGTCTAGAATGCTGTGTACCATATGTGTAACTGAGACATATTTTTCAATAATAATCATTCTGATTGAGAAGTCACTTTTAAAAAATTGTACTCTACGAAACAAAAATGAATTTGATTTATAATTTTGTGGAAAGCTTTTTAAAATATTATAAAATAGTCTGTAAAATCTAATTAAATTCATCTATTTAAATTATTGACCAATAATGCAATAAATAATGCACTTGCATTGATCGAAAAATGGTTTTCTTATTAACTGTAATTTTTCTTTGTTTTTAGGAAATGCTGAAGCTAGAAAACTTGCCATTCCGAGATATTTTAGAAGAACTTCTGACCAACGTGACCCTTTCTGAATATGAGAATGACACTTTGTTAATGATGATACAAACTACCAATAGTTTCCTCAGAAATATGTTGACTAACTCCACAACATGGATAGAAACTGTGAATCTGATTGTAGAGGAAGTTAGAGACTATTTGGAGGTAATACGATGCTTTTTGTAGCATTGTATTATTGTATATTCAATATGATTATTTTAAACTGCTAATTTTTTTGCAAAATATAGGTTTAAAGATCAAGAATTGAAGAGTTTGCTGCAAAAAGGAGTTAGCTATATCCTACGAGAGTTCGGGGTTACGTCTACTATTAAAAGGAGTTAGCTATATCCTACGAGAGTTCGGGGTTACGTCTACTATTTTGCAGTTAACCCTTTAACTCGTGGTGTCCTCGCCGTGAGGACACCAAGCTGTCGTCAAAAAAGGGTCTCTAGTCTGGCATGCGAACGTTTGATCGTCGCCATCTTGCTGGTAGTTAAGTCGAGTGATGGCAACAGCTGCCCTTTTTTCAGCATTGGGAAAGGGTTGCGCCTCAAAGGGTTAAAAAAAAAAGGCCTATTTTGTTTGGTACCAAAAAAGTAGCTCCAGTCGTTGTTCTTGTGTTATTCAATTGGTGAAGCTGCTTGGCTTGTTAGCTTATGTTTAATCCTCTAATTTTAATTTTTTTTATACATTTTTCTGCTAGCTTCATAATTGGAGCTATTTCCATTTTTGCAGTAAACCCTCCAATTTCTGCATTTCTTTTCCCTTTGTGAGCAGTAATAAATGTACATATAAAGTAAGGAGCATATTATTCTAATTAAATTGAAATGCTTTCTAGATATATTATGATACAGTTTCAGAATGTATATGAAATTTTACTCTAATTTTTAATAATTGTTGAATAATGATACTATAAAAAGAAGTATAAAAGCTTGGGACATGCCATGGCATACCTTAACCTCTGTGTACTCGTGTTTTTACCAAATATCAGAAAATTGCATATACCAAGATGTTTTTAATACCCAAAGTCCGGTAATGGGTGCTGCAGTTTCCTTTAATAGATTATAGAATAATCTAGTCAACGTTACAGTAAGATCCCATATAAATTTTAGGTTGTGATTCTGGTGCTGCAGATTCATACAGAAAATTCTGCTACCAGAACTCAGAGAACCCCTTGTAGTCAGATAATCTTAATATAATTTGCTATTAATCGGTGAATCTAACTGAAAATTTTTTTCCACTAATTTCCTATGGATAGTTTTCACTGGGATTCTGTTTTGATTTTTATCAAGAAAATATGCTATGGAAAAATACTGAAAATTATAATTAACACAAAAAACAGCATTGCCATTTTCATTTTGTGTAAATCGGGGTTAGGGAGAAATTTTTTAAATTCACATTTGAAAGAATTTATTTGTTAAGTTTCAGAAAAGATGCTAAATAAAATATTTCGTGATGATATTCTAGTTTTTAGCAAAACAAAGTTTAATTTAAAACTGCTTATTGATTAAAAGTAAAGGAAACTGATGAGGCACTATATTGATTGTGTTGTAATGAAATTTTTCTTATTAGTTTTGGAACAGAGTGATTTAAATCTAATAATTACATGTCAGTATGAGTTCGTCATGTTATATTATTCTTATATTAACCATAAAAATAAATTTAAAGTTTTTGACACCAGGTTTTTTTTTTAAATGTGATCATTATAACATGGCTAAAAACACCATGAATTGAAAACATGTGCTAATCACATGTTTTCAATGTGATCACCTTTTTTTAAAGTCTGTTATTTATTTATATATTAATATATTTTTCAGTGTTTTGAAATGAATCGTTTTGTTGCTTTTGACTCTGAAAATGAAATTGAGAAAAACGGGATGGATTTGATTCAAGAAAATAAATTATGGGCTGCGATTGTGTTCACTAACTTGGATAAAAAGGAACAGTTGCCACATTACATAAAGTATAAGATTCGAATGGCTGCAAGCAAAGTGGACAGCACCAAAAGAGTCGAAGACAGGTCTGATTTTACTCAAAATGTTAAATATTTGTGTGTGTATGAAACTTTTGATTCTACAATTAGCCATTTTTAAATAATTTCTCTTGTACAATAAAACATGATTTAAATAGACCTTTTATAAAATATAGAAATTTGTACTAACTAAAAATAATTTTCTCTTCTTGGAATTACCAAATTGTTAAATTGCTTTCTTCAAGAACTTTGTCTCTCGGTCTGTTCTTTCTCCTTCCCTTATGGGACCTATGCAATCATTTATGTACTTTCATTGAAATCACTTCTCAAATGTAGAGAGCACTAAATACCCACTTCCCAATGCATCAGGATTTTGGGAAAGTTTGAACTAATGTTTATTCTTAAGTATATTCCACATAATTTGCAAAATGTGCACATTTATAACATATGTCTGGGTAAACTTATAAAACCCTCAATTATTTTTTATTAATTTTTAAAATGGAATAGTCCAGTAAAACTGTATATACTCCAAGATTAAGGTAGAAGCATAATGCATAAAACTTGATATATTTTATAAATTTATAAAAGAATTTTACACATCTTCGCAAACAATCCATTGTACAAATATGTCATCCATAATCTAAAATAACATAATGTGAAATTATTTACAATTTAAGTAGTTTTGCAAACAAGCTATGACAATAATCAAACAAACTCTGCATAACATTAAACTACATGATAGTCTTTTATGCTTAAATTGTTAAATAAGGTAAGCAACATAATATACTTTTAAATATTACAAAATAATTTTTAAATTATATTTATTCTTTTCTGTATGATTAGGGGAAATGTGATTTTAATAACTGGTAAATTGAATTTCTATCTATATTTCACAAATCTCTCTGCTGTTTGTTTGTGGTTTAGTTAGAAGAGAATTTTGATCTTCTGGGACATTTTATATATTTTTTTTTTTTTTTTTTTTTTTTTTTAGTTTTGAAACATGGACACCTACAATTTTTAATAGTGAATAAATAGTACATTTTAGTTATCTGTTTAATACCAATTTTGCTCATCCAGTTTATGTATTTTTTACTTGAGCAACTTTTAAAAAAATGAAATTGTCAACTCATACAAAATAAGTACTAATTGCTTTTCACTCTTTCAGATTCCATACTCCAGGCCCAAGAAGAAGACCTGGAATAGATATGAAGTACATCACATATGGATTTGCATACCTTCAGGATATGATTGAACATGCAATCATTAAAGAACAAACTGGGCGAGAGAGTGAAACTGGAGTTTATTTACAGCAATTCCCATATCCTTGTTACATATTTGATCAGTAAGTTCATGCAAACTCAGATTAATGCACTATAAATTACTTTATTCAGCATAAAATGTATCTTTTTAAAGTTTTGAATTTCTGCTTTTTTTAATAACAAACATTCATTAAACTATATTTAAACTGTTAAAAATACAAATATATACCTCAGAATAAAAATATTTTTACATTAAAATATTTAATAAATTTGTATTCTCTTAAAAAAAGTATTAATCATCTGTTAGGCACATGGACTATGATCGTTGACCAGGTACCTTCTCTAAAAAAAATGTATTCGAGTCAAAATCAACTTTACTGAGTCTATTGCATATTTTAAATATTATTCTCCATAAAAGTGAATGATGTCATGTATAATAATAGTCTCATATTTCTTTCTAATTTTGTGTTTTATTCAGAAATTAATTAGCTATTGACAAAACTGAAGTACAAAATTTGGCCATTACTCAAACACGTTTTTGAGGAGGGCCAAATACAGTAGAAGACCCAAAATCCGCCGACCCGAAATCCGCAAGGCTCTAAAATCAGCACTGTCTGTTCAGTGTAAACAATGAAATCTGCCCTGCCAGCCGCAAGTTCAGAAAGCTACACTATAGCCACAAAATAAAATTAAATAAGCTATTCCCACTTGAAAAAAATATTTTAAGAGTTTGTGAGCTCTGATGGTAACATTGATATCCTTGAAATGACTGACGGTGACATAATTAATACTCAATTATGGTCACATGACACAGACTCTAACACAGTAACAAGTGAGGATGATCAAAAAGTTGATAAAATAACATTTAATCAAGGTTAGGCTCTGAGAAAAAAATTTCTCAGATTTGTAGAGCAGCAAAGCTGTGTTACAGAACTGGAAATAATAATTAAAAAAAAAAAAAAAAAAAAAAAAAAACTATAATTAGAACATCCCAAAGTCCTAAACTACTATTGAATATACATGTTTTAAATAAGTTGTACTATAATCTCATAATTTTGTATATTGTACTATCCCTCTATATTTTTATATCACGATTCTGATAATAAGTAACATGATTTGTTTCTCTTGATATTTATTGTTTTCTTGTTTTTTTTTTTTTTTTATGGGTGGGGTGGAGGGAAATAGAATAAATTTCTTGTTATGACCCAAAATCCGCAAAATTCTAAAATCTGCACAAGGTCTGGAACCAAGCTGTGCGGATTTTGGGTCTTCTACTGTATATGCAAAATTTTGTGAAATATTATTAAAACTGTTTCAGGAATAGAGATGTTTCATTTTTTGAAATTGAGAACTCATCTTATTGCTAACATATTTTGTTCTTACGTTTTAGATTTATTATGGCATTATCAAGAACTTTTCCCTTGTTTATGGTTTTATCCTGGGTATATACAAGCTCCATGATTATAAAATCCATTGTATATGAAAAAGAAAATCGTTTGAAAGAAGTGATGAAAGTCATGGGTCTAAACAACTGTGTTCTGTGGCTAGCATGGTTCATCAAATCCTTTCTAAGCATGACAGCTAGCTGTTTCCTGCTTATGTTAATTCTTGTGGTAAGTCTTTCTTTGCATTATGTAAGATTTACTACTTATTACATTGTTATTCTTGTACACAGTAAAAAATGTTTAACTTAAAACTAAGGTTCTTATGTTATACAATACGTGCATTAGAAGAAAAAAAGAAAATCTGAAACACTTTCAGATTTTAAATACGCATTATAGTGCTATATATTAAAAGCATATCATAATTTATGCGTCGTTCCCTATTTTTCTTCCTTATTCCATTAAGTTGGAAAGTGTATCATTATTCATGAATGTGTCGTATTTTGCTTCCTTGTTTCATAAAACCTATCTTTGGAATCGAAATCTATCGTAAAATTGCCTATTTAAACTATTTTACAATCTTACAGCCAAGTATATTACAACTATACTTCACCGTTTAAATATTGGTTCGAATGTGCATCATAATCCATGAGTGTGCCATTTTTGTCTTTCTTGGGTTGATTCGTACTTTAACGCCCCGACTCTCGCCAAGGTTGCAATCATTAAACATATGTAGTAACCATGACGATTTTGTGCATTTATGTGGTAATAGTAATTTAGAATTAAAATAGTGATTTGGAAAAACCTGTAAGTACAGCATTCCGTTTCATTTTTATTTATTTTGGGTTGCCAATTAATATAATTTTAATAATTAAGTGTCTTGGCGTAACTTAACTGGTGTGTTTATCACTAATTTGTTCACGTTAGTTTTTATCTAGTTTTTTTGGGAGCATTGAAACTTGTGCATAACTCCTAGAGACCCATGACTACTCGCCAAAGTGCGGGGAATTTTTAGGTTGGTGAGAGTAGGGGCGTTAAAATAGGAATCCACTCTTTCTTGAACCATAAAACACATCTTAGGAATCGAAAATCTTAAAATCCCCTACTGACACTGTTTTACAATCTTCGCCAGGCATATTCAAACTATAGGGATATTCCAAGTTATATTTTAAATACTGTTTGGAATGGGCATCATAATCCATGAGTGTACCGTGTTTTCTTTGTTCCATAAAACACAATGGAATCATCCATACCTTCACGACGATGAGTTCTGAAATGCAGCAGTATATGCCCCAGTCAAATGGTTAGCCTGCTGTGCCCCCCCCCTTCCCCCAGTATATGATCCATTCAAGGGAAAGGCTTAGTCAACATTGGCCAGCTCCAAGACCTTTTACATTATACCACGGCAGTGCAACTCATTATGCCTCTGGTCTTCAACAGTACATATATATGTTTAATAACAGTAATGTGTAAGAAAATTAATATACATTTTGTCGTTTTCTTTTCCTTTACGTTTTGCATTCCTGAGTTTTTTAGCATTAAATTGCTTGATATTGTCCTTCATTTCATTAATTTCACTATTCAATTCTAAACAAATTTGTTTGTGTCTTAAGGGATTTTTGTTTCGTAATAAAAGAAAAGTGTTTGAAATTATATGGTATTTTGTAAAGATCAGAGTATTTTTTCATTTTAAATATTTCCATGTTAAACAATTTTTAATGAATTTACAAAATTATCAATTGATGTTTGGAACTTTTCTACCAAGTTTATAAATGAAATTATTAGCTTCAAAAAATCCTTCTGCAAATATATTTTGCAATAAAAAAACTGTATTTTTGTATGTTCATACTTACTTTTCAAAACTATTTTTTTTTTTATATAGTATGGAAATGTAATGGAAAACAGCGACCCAGGTGTCATATTCGTCTTTTTACTGTGTTACTGTTTCTCGACGATCATGCTGTCTTTTCTGTTCAGTACTCTGTTTTCTCGAGCTAATTTGGCAGCTGCAGCAGGCGGGATGCTCTTCTTCCTCATTTATGTTCCTTATCCATTTTTAGTCATGTGGGAAGACAGAATGTCACTCATTAAGAAAGCTGGTGCTGTAAGTATTTGATTTTCAGTGAGCTTTTATTTTATAATAATGTAATATATGATAAGTTTATATGAAATATTAAAAGCTGTATGTGAATATATATTTGTAAAAAAATTTGGGTATTCTTTCTTAATGGCTATGTTTACCCCTTTAATGTGCAGTGTTCCCGCTCTGGGAACACCAAACTCTGACAGTTGCCAGTCACGAAGAATAGATTTGATTTCTATAAAAATAGTTGCGGGTGACATAGCTCCACGAGAATCCTTTACTTTTTAGCACGTCACTTCCCGTCAAAAAATGGTCACGATTATTTTGAACAGCACTGACATCTGCTGAAAAAGGGAAGAATGCGAGAACAGCTGGATAGATTGCCCAATGCTGGGAAAAGGGCAGCCGTTGTTATCGCTTGACTTATCTACCAGCAAGATGGCGAACGATCGAAACGTTCATCGTGGCACAGCCAGTTGCATCAAAAAAAGGGTTTCTAGATCTGTGGCACACGATGAACGTTTTGATCGTCCGCCATCTTGCTGGTAGTTAAGTCAAGTGATGGCAACGGCTGCCCTTTTTTCAGCATTGGGAAGGGTTGCATCTCAAAGGGTTAACACATGGTGTCCTCACTGTGAGGACACAACTGCGACATTTTGGTTGTTTTGATTCACGAAGTATAAATTAGATCTGAATTAAATACTTAAGGAGGACATCTAGATGAGTGCCTAATGTCGAATAAGTGCAGTCATTGCCATGGAACGGCCAACGGTAATAAACTGGCAACAGTCAAAATGTCAGAGTTTGATGTTCCCATAGCAGGAACACTGTGCGTTAAAGGGTTAAAATCTGCTTAATTAAAAAAATCAATTTATTATATTTAAATTTTTTAAATGTTATGAAATCCACAATATTACTGGAGAATGTCGAATCCTTAATCTTTTCAAGTCAACTGGATGAACTAAGTAAGATAGCTTTTAAGAGGATGTCCTTGATTTACATGCCAAACAAGCAACACTTTTCCTCCTTTCTATTCTCCCCTTTTTTCTGCTTTGGGGCAACAATAATAGATTGAAAAGAATAATTTTTTATCGATTCTTGTACAAAGGGGAGTTTAGGCTGTAGAGGATTGAAAAGGGAATAAAACAATCACTGAATTTTGCTGACTTTTAACACAACAAAATTTTTAAAAAGTAGTCTCATCCCGTAAAGTTTAAATATTATTGAGATAATTTAGAAAACTTTGTTTCTTCAAACAATGCCCCTGAGACATACAAAATCTGGACTTTATACATAAAAGAAAATTAACTAATTCTGCCAGGGACTTAAAAAAATCTCTTATGAATGATTCTTCATAAGCTGCTATACGCACTGTAATAAATGAAACAACAGTGTCCTTTATGAAACTTTTTGAAAAAAATTCTTCAACGTGGAGTTGCACTGCAAAAATTTTCAGAGTGACAGATCCTGCTAAATTTCCTATTTAAAAAAAAATTTTCTGAAAGTTTTGTACCTAATACATGCTTATCATTTATTACTGTGTATAGTAGAGCTTGTAAAGAGGTATTCTAAGAATTCTCAAGGGCTTTATACAATTAGTTTATGTGTATAATTTTTTCCCCTATAATGTATATACTGTATTTACCCACGTATACGTGAGATCCCACGTATAAGTCGACCCACCACTTTCCTGATCAAGAAACTTTAATTTTTTTTAAATACATTCATTCGAAATCATCTGAAAAAAAGAAAGTACTAAATATTCAATAATAAAGAGAATAGTATACAAAAGTAGTGTACAAAATCAAACTGATAATAATGAATAATAATAATAGGATGCTACTGATAGTATGATATGGTAAAGTACTAATATACAAAGTCAAACTGATTCAAGATCCGATTCAGTATTGGACTCTTCAAACAATTCACAAACTTCCTTCATCGTCATCGGCTCATCATGATACACGTATTGGGTTAGGATCCCTTAGAAAGACCACCACAGGGGCACCCTACTCTTCGGCCTAGAGCCCACGTTTAGCCAATTGGACGTAATCCCACAACAACAGCAACATGATACACATTTTAAATCTTTTTATTGCTACATTCTTCTTGGTACGGAAATCAACCTTAAACAACGTCATTGTGTTATGGAATGCGGGAAGAGAACAATTGACTTTTAAAAGGGCGTTTTTGACTTCTGATTTAAAAAAAAAAAAAGAAGAAAGAAATTAAAAATTAAGGACCTTTGTACATGTTGACACACCCTCCCCCACTTTAAAGCCTTTTTTTTTTGTCCAAAATTTCTCGACTTATATGCGGGTAAATACGGTAAATGTTTTTTAAGCATCATGCTTACTAGTTGTGTAGTAAAAATTAAATGAATCAACAAATGCACATCTTGTGAATTTTAATCTGACACACTTTTTTTATTATTTATTTATTTATTTATTTATTTATTATCTTGCATTTGTATGAGTTTTAGAGAAAAAAATGCAGTTTTTGAATCGGTTGTTTCAGAGTCTTTCGTCGAATGTTGCATTTGGATTCGGGTGCAGCTATATCAGTCACTATGAGGAAGAAGGTGTTGGAGCTCAGTGGTCCAATATTGCTACCAGTCCAATTCCTGGTGATGACTACTCTATGCTTAAAGTAATGATTATGCTTCTTGTTGATGGCTTTATTTATGGAATTATGACATGGTACATTGAAGCAGTATGGCCTGGTAAGTTGTACTTAACACTCTCTCTCTTTTTAATTACTCATATCTTTCAGAATTAAAAAGAAAAAAGCAGATATTGACTCACATAACTGATTGTTTCCCAGTTGAATTACTCACAGAGATGTTCTGGGCTATTTTGGAGTTTCTTTAGCTATGAGGAATTTAGTGTTAAGAGTTTTCAAGTTGGAAAATTATTGTGTCTTATTTAAGCTTAATCAGAAAAATGCATTATAACTCCTTAGGATGTTTTAATTTTAATATTTAAAGGTTTGAGAGCACATACTTCATACAATTTTTGCAAGCTACAAGTTGGGAACCACCAAAACATAATAACTAAAAACAATAAACAAATGTAAGAGACAAAGAAAAACTATGTTGGTTATTTTTTAATTAAAACATTTAAGTTTTACATACTTAAAAATTGTTAAGTTGCTGAGGTTGTGAAACTCACAGTATGCTATTTCCATTTGAAAATTAGAGGACCTAACAAAATTATTGCTGCAATAACAAAATAATCTCATCAATGGTAAATTTTTTATTTAAAATGAAAAAAACTGTAGTTTCTGCTTACAAAATGTTAAGAGGAACTGCTTTATGTTAGATGATTGTTTATATAATTAAAACTATTTACATATCCGTCTGTTACATGTGGTCAGTTTTTTTTTTACTTACAGAATATGCATTTAGATATTGTGATTTTATTTAGTGATTTACTCGTAAAAATCATTTATGAATGAAATTATTGCTTTCAGGTCAGTATGGTGTTCCAAAGCCTTGGTACTTCTTTATCACAAAAACTTATTGGTGTAATGAAGCAGATAAAAGCACATTGTTTAGTGACATTGAAAATATTGTGGACCATAGTAAGTAGAGTTCTATTTCAAATACTATAAGTTTTACTGTAATTGTATCGAAACTATAATTACAAATGAACTAACATAGTATGAATTTTTGAAGCAATTTAAAATGGCTAATTTTAGTACTTTAGTGTAATACGGAAAATTTCAGCTGCCATACTAATTTTTTGGTTATTATTATCATTAAAAAATATTTATTTTAGTTTTATAAATCACCATGTAATTTAAACTCTAAGTAAATAAAAATCTTAAAATTCATTTGTGTGCCAATTAATTAATCAGTATATGTGATATTTTGTTCTAGAAACTTTAGTCATTTACATCATCCTTGTCCTTACCTTCAGTTGTTATGCGAGTGGAGTCGTGAAAACAAATAAATCTGCACTGATTAAAAAAATTAATTAATTATGTGCTGATATGTTAAAAGTATACATAACAACTTCTTAATTTAGTCTTTGTTTGATATAGATTTTCTCAATATACACTCATTTCAATATCAAGTTAAGAAAAAAATAACACTTCTAATGTATCTGAATTTGATTTGCTTTAACGCATAATCTGTACAAGTACTTCCAACTATTATAAGATATAATAAGTATCATTAGGTAATGATGATAATAACTACACACTCATATCATATGTAAAGCTACCATGGTAGTAACTGCACTCTCGAATAATTAGTGAATCATTACAAGTGCAATAATTGCGAATGTTTAAGTTTTAAAGATTCAAATAGTTTAATGTACTTTGTTTTCCAGAAATGGGGGAAGGCACATGTCTAATTCAGTAATTCAATTTGGGCATAATTCAGTAGGCCCTAAGGAGGGGTGGGGGGAGACTTTCCTAGAAAGCTTTTGGTTTCCGTAAAAAAAAAAAAAAAAAAAAGATTGCCTATTACTTAACAGTACAGTAAATGATGCTTTCGGGGGGGGCTATGACCCCAAAGTTGCACTCAGGTACGCTAATGACAAAGAAGTGTTAAGATATCAAAGAAATAAAATCCCTATTAAACTGGGATTTTAATTAACACATAGGTGTATGTATGTGTGTTGGGGGGGGAGGTAAGGGTTTATTTTTTCATGTTTTAATGGGTTTAATTTTTGGCATATCAAAGAGAGGCAAGAGAAAGAGCTTTATAAGATATAAATTTATCTTATAAAGCTTAAAAAATGATTTTTAACCTTTTGCATTATAATATAAATACTCTTAAGTAATTTCATGACAGTTTGGTAAAGGGTAATATATCAAAGTTTGCAGCTATGTGCATAATTCAGTATTATATTTTTGATGTATTGATCAGAGGTGTAGCTAGGGTTACCAGTGCCCAGAAACAACTGAAGATTTTTGCGCTGCCGCCCCCCCCCCTCCTCTCGAAACAAGGGGAGGTAGGCAAACTCATAAAGTGCTACAAAAAACCGTAATATTTGAAAATTAAAAATTTTTAAAAAATAAAAAATCCCCCACACACAGTCCGCACCTTCTAGCTGTCCTCCTAGCGAGCGGCCAAGGGGGGGCGATGTAGGCATCGCTAAGCCCGCTCCTGGCCATTTTTGCTATTTCATAAGACATGATAGAGAAGAGGCCCGCTCTGCGCTTGCCTGGGGCCCGTACGCCTCTCGGGCCGTCTCTGTCCTAGACTGTGTGCCTCAGCCTTTGGGGAAATGGGGAAGCTCAACTCGCTTTCCAAAGAAAGTCTTCAGAAATAGTTAAAAACATTTCCTGTGGAAGTCATTTTGAAAAGTTGATTACAACTTTATTAAAAAATTCATTTGTGGTTGTTCTATTTTTTTCTAAAATTTCATAACTTCAATTTGGCACCCTTTTGGTGCTGCGCCCAGGGACAGATGTGCCCCCTTGCCACCCCAGCTACGCCACTGGTATTGATTTAATTTTGTATGAATGCAGTATTTGGAAAAAAAATCTGATTATCATGCATGTTAATATTTATTTTAGGCCGGCAACTTGATTTTGAAAATGAACCAAAGGATTTGAAGTTGGGAGTTTCTATTCACCATCTGACCAAGATTTATGAAAACAAGAAACTTGCTGTGGATGACCTAAGTCTTAATTTCTATGAAGGACAAATTACATCATTTTTAGGGCATAATGGTGCTGGAAAAACCACAACTATGTACGCAGTAACAGCATTTAAAAATATTTTGTACATAAATGTTGTTAAATTTATTAAGACAGTTAATAAGGTATAATTGATGGTTAGTTGGTTTGAAACCTACAGTGTTAGGATCCGTCATAGGCATGCAATTTTATTTATATTAAATGACAAAAGTAAGTAAAAGGTTTAAAAATATGTTTAACAGAGTGGGAAATTTTATTTTTTAAGTGAAAACAACTCTGTAATAACTGGATTATGTGGTTAAATCTTTCTTTTCTGTGCTGATATAAGTTAAGCAGTTTTTTTAATATGTACCATAATTATTTTAATAATAATTGTTTTTACAGATCAATTTTGACTGGTATGTTTCCTCCAACATATGGTACTGCTAAAATATATGGTCGTGACATTCGTACAGATATGGATTTGATTCGCAGAAGTTTAGGAACATGTCCTCAGCATAACGTGTTATTTGATGAGTATGTACCATTCTCTTAATTTAAATATTTTAATTATGATTTAAAAGTTGTATGCAATTCTAAGACTACTGACTGGATGCTTTGATTTTTTTTCATGCATCAGATAAATGTGCAGATTTTTTAAGGTCTGAGATAAATATAAGGTTTACTGATTGTTGAGTTAGTTTTCTATGTTTAGAAATAATATAAATATGCAGATAATGTGCATAAATGTGCAGATTTTTTAAGGTCTGAGATAAATATAAGGTTTACTGATTGTTGAATTAGTTTTCTATGTTTAGAAATAATATATTTATCATTGAAATAAAATCTAACAAGAAAAATACAAAATTGAAACAGTGATTGCTGCATATAAAAAACTAAAGGTCTATTTCAATATACTACAAAGTATTTTATCTTGTATTATTGCTTAAAGGTAGTTAAATTAGTTACATTTTTAAGTAGCCATAATGTAACTGTTTCAAATATATTCAATTCTCTTGATATCAAGAAGTAAATTGTCTTAATGGGAAAATTTATTTTATCTGTACAATTAACAATAAAAGTTTAGAAATTTTGAAAAAAAAAATTATTGGAATTAGGAAAAAAGAAAATACATAAATGTGATTTTCTCACTAAACTTTTCATACATCTTGCATAGTGCATTTTTGTTGCCTTAAAAGGTATATTGCTGTGCAGTTCAGTGATGACTCCTAAAATATGTCGGAACAACTCTTAGTCTTATAATTGTATTATATTTAAAGAGAACTAGTTTATCTGAACTCTGTCAATAAATCTTCAGTTACATGTGTGTAAAGTTCTCTTTTCTGATGTCTTTCATTATTTTTAGATTAACTGTATTTGAACATCTGTGGTTTTATGCTCGTCTAAAAGGTGCTAAACAGGAGGATGTTGTTGAAGAAGCCAATGAAATGATAAAAGATATGAATCTTAAACCAAAAACTGATGAACTATCAAAAAATTTATCAGGTATTTAAAATTTCTTACCACATGAAAATATTAAGCAAAAAATGTAGTGCACTGATGCTGTAGAGCATGCTGAATTATTCTTTTAAATATATAAAATAAAACAATTGAAATTATACTTGATTATGCTTAAAATTTGTCATGTAATTATCTATTCCTTCCATACATGTATTGCATTTGAGTAATATTTGAGATATTTTTATTTGAACATTGCAGGGACTTTTTTTAAACATATTCTGTAACCTTTCAATGATATTTTTATTATTCAAATTGCATAATATTTGAAAATATTAAAAAAAAAGATGACTTGTAGCAATAGTTTTGCTGTCATGAAAACAATAGTTATTAGATAACATTTTCAACTGTTTCATAGTCCTCTCAAGAATTCAAGCACATGGTTTTGCATTAAAAGTCATATTCAAGATACATTCTTTTTTTTTTTCCTGATAAATCTCTCAATAAATTTAAACAATCATGTAAACAACTGATGTATTACAATCATCAGTTTGTAATACATGATGGGCACTGGTGACTAAAAGAGCGACTTTTGCTACTAATTTAAAGATAAGGTGACTCGGGCAACCTTTTTGAATAAAAAAACATCATTTTCATACTATTTCCAAGTATTGGGCTAATTGTACCTTACTCCAGGCAACTGATTTGAAAGTCAGTTTTCGGTTTCTGTCAACTCACTCTTCTTTTTAAAGTTGTGACGGGTTGATCATCAAAGATTCTAATCTGTTTTTTTAATTGTGCTATAAAAATAAATGTACTATATGCTCTGTGGTACATAACACATGAAGTTTTTAATTTTTTATTTTATTAATTACTTCTTAAATGAAGCTAAATGACATATGTTTATTTCTTAACTACAAAATCAAGCAAAAATGCTACTATTTTGGTAACTAAAATTAAGTAAATGGCTACTAAACTGGCAACTTTTTTGTGTCTATGATGCTACTAATGATACTACTTTTGCCTCCTGACATTGCAGCACACCCTGCTAACAGATCTTTTCACAGCGTATCTGTTTGTTTTAGTATGATTAAATGAATTTTCTCTTCCAATTCTAGGAGGTATGCAGCGTAAACTATCAATTGGAATAGCATTTGTTGGAGGTTCTCAAACTGTCATTCTAGATGAACCTACAGCTGGAGTAGATCCTTATGCCAGAAGATCTATTTGGGAACTTTTACTTAAATATAAAGCTGGTAAATGTTTTATCGATAGCCTTTTTCTAAATATTTTTGTTTGGTGTTATTTGAGTGCCATTATAATATTGAATGTTTTAAATTTACCTTATTTATCTTTAAAGAAAAGGAAAATATTTCAAATAATTATATAAATTAACATTTTTGTTTTCCTGTTTAAGGCCTAGCATTTTAATCTGACAAAGAAATTTTGTATGTAAAGTCAATTTTTTATTTTTATTTATTTATTTAATTTGTGAGGATGATAAAAAAATAATTTCAGTTAATTATTTTTATTTATTTGTTTAGAAAACTTAAAATGAATTTGAATTTTGCATTTCCATACTTTGAGGAGTTTTGAGTTCTAGATTATAAGTAGTCTAATTTACTTAACAGAAAGGTGCTTTAGTTTTTATGACAATGAATAAACATTTTCACTTGCTTAGTAAAGTATAAATAATATTTTTTTCCAAAACCTGAAAAAAAAGTCTTTTATAATAAAATGTATCCATTAATAAGATGTATCAAACAAATAAATGAATAAATAATACATGGGGGAAATCCTTGTGTAAACTCTGTTAAACTTTAACTCCTTTAGACTCTCTATTTCATTTTTAAGTATTTTTATTGTTTTATTTATTTATTTATTTTCTGTGTGGTAAACTGTAGCACACTATGCAGAGGCCAGAATCAAAATGAAAATATCGCTCATAATACATCATATTTGTACTAGTGCTCTAAGGATCAGTTAAAACATATACAGAATCAGGAAATAAGTTTGAATTAGCTTATATAGGAATTTATTAGTATGTCAACTCATATGTTATACAGGATCTTGAAATAAACAGAAAGAAGGCAAACCATATGATAGTCTCTGTTCTTAATAGTTACTCTTAGTTTTTACATTTTAATCCAAAGTAGAAAATGTTATGAAATATAAGACATAGAATTTTATGAAATGTAAGACAGAAGATGTCATGTATTATTAAATCGTTAATAAATTTTTCAATGAATAGGTCGGACGGTTATTCTAACAACTCACCATATGGATGAAGCAGACCTCTTGGGCGATCGTATAGCTGTAGTGGCAAATGGAAAACTTCGGTGCTGTGGTTCTTCCCTATTTTTGAAAACTCGTTTTGGAAATGGTTACTACCTTACTCTAGTCAAATCATTTGCCTACAACAGTCTTGTTAGTCCTGACCAAAGAACCAAAGGATCATCAAGCACAATGAAAGATAATTCCCACAAAGGGTCTAGTGTAAGTTTTTTTAACTTTTCCCTTATTGAACATTTTAGCAAACTTAGCAATAGGGTAATGTTAAATAAACAAACAGTTCTCCTAATGTACTTCAAGGGAGAAACTTGATTTTCTACATCAGAAATCAGTTTTACATTCAAGTTGCTGAATGATTATAATGGATTGAATTTGTTAAATAAACCTTCAATTTTGATTTCCGACTGACACACCATGTTTTAAAGTGATGAAAAATAATTATAGTTTATAAATTTAATACTTTTTTCTGAGTTAAATACAGAGACAGTGCTATCCTGTCGTTCATGAAACACCACATTAATGTATTTGTGTATTTACTAATTAGGAGATTACTGATGAAGGTGTTGCTGACATGTCAACTGTGGATTCAAAGTCTGATTTGTCTGAAAATAATGCACTGTCTGAAAATGGAGCTAATTCAAATTCCAACTCAAGTTGGGGTAAGTTTTTTTTATCACTGTAATCTTAAAAATAGAAATTTAAGTTTATATTAACATGACCTCTTGCCAAATGGTTTCTATTATATAGTTTAAATAGTTTTTATACACAAAATTGAATATGATAATTTTTTAACCTAATAAAAATATTCAAACTTCAGATGATTTGAATTTTTTCCACTTAAAAATTTCAAATTATGATTATTTTCACAATTCTTTATATTTTACTTAGGGCCTTTTTTTTTACCTCAATCTGAAATAAAAATGCAAATTACTTATTTTATCTTTGAAACCAGCTGCAGGATAAGATTCATATTAGAGGTTAATTTCTGGTTTAAACTACTACTTGACCCAATTTCAAATGTAAGCAATTAGCCTTTTTCTCCCCATCTCATCTATAAAAGATGCAATGCTCCCAGAGACATTATGGAAAACTGCAAACAAAATAGAAACGAATGCAAAAATTTAGACAATTGAAAGTATATTAATTTTGAAAAGTATAGAAAAGAAATATGAAGAATTAAAATATGATGGTACATAAATAAACAAAAATGAAACTTTAAAAGATGAGATTTACTTACTTGATTTTTTTAAACCATAAAGACAAAAGGATGTCTGATCTCAAGCGTTACCGCACCACATAAACATAGTGTATAGAAATAACTAATTTTTGAAAATGATAAAAAGGAATTGTATTTAAAAAAAAAAAGTAAAATTAATTTTACTAGCTGAAGTACCCGTTCTTCACATGAAATGAATATTGTTAGACCAACAAACACAAATGGAAAATTCTACTATATAGTTACACTGATCCCTGACTCACTGATTCTATAACAATTCCGGGTGACCACTCCAAGATTACCACCATTACTCCAAAAAGATTAAAGAGTTAAGCACAAAAAAGGCAATTACATCAACTTAATGCAAAATTTGTGGCTATCTTCATTTTCTTTCGATATATGCAGACAAATATGAAAACAATGTTTCTGCCCCTTATATTAATTTGGAATTGAATTCCAAAAACCCTGAAAATGACTTTTAGACATTCGTGTTCGCTGCATTCTAAAGCAAGAATTTTATGGCTATCTCTATTTCCCTTTGAGATGTGATGGCAAATTTGAAAACAATGTTTTAGTCCCCTTAGCCGCATTTTAATGCAAATTCTAAAATCCTGAAAATGTTTATAAGGCATTTGTGTTCACTATATTTTTGAGCAAGAATTTTATGACTCTCTTTTTTTTTCTGCCAAGATAGGTAGAGAAATGGGAAAAGAACGTTTTGCTCCCTTATACCCAATTGGTTATGAATTCTAAAAAAATTCTGAATATGATTTTAGGTATTTCTGTTAGCTGTACAATTCTTGCTTTAAAATGTCATGATGTCTTTTTCATATAAAGGGAAACCTGAAAACAAAGTTTTGGCCCCTTACGCTCATTTGGATCCAAATTTTTAAAAACCCTGAAAATACATTTTAGGTATTTCTGTTAGTAATTACATTTTAAAGCAAGAATTTCAAGGCTATCTCTTATTCTCTCAAAGATAGGTAGGAAAATGTGAATAGAGTGTTAAAGAATGTTTTGCTCCCGTACCTCCATTTGGGCGGTAATTTTAAAAAACCCTGAGAGTAATTTTTAGGTATTTCCGTTAGTTACATTTTAAATCAAGAATTGTGTGGTTATCTCTTTTTTCCTCTGAGATATAAAGCGAAACATGAAAACAACGTTTTGGACTGCCACCCTGTCTTTGTATGAATTTTTAAAACTTGCTTCTTAAATGATGCCTTGGGCTCAAAAGCTACAAACTCCTAAAATTTCACGTCAATATCTCCAGTAGATTTGGCTGGGCGATGATTGTCAGTCAGGACATCTTCCTTTATATAGAGAGATTTTAGCTTATACACCTACAAATTAATCTTCCAGTGTGATTATATTTATTTATTTATTTATTTTTAGGTGGTTTGTGCCTCATATCACAAGTTACTAAATTTATCCACAACTACGTTCCTGAAGCCAGACTTGTAGAGGATGTAGGATCTGAAGTGTCCTATCTCATTCCACCCTCATCTCAGAGATCAGGTGAATTACAACGACTTTTCAAGGCCTTGGATATGAGCTTAGATGATCTACATATCAGTAGTTATGGCATATCAGACACTTCTCTGGAAGAGGTACATAAATCATTTCCTGGTGGATATCTTGCTTATTTCTTTGTGTTTTAGTTTTTTCATTTCATTTCATTTCTGTAATTTAATATTTTAGGTGTTTTTAAAAGTCACAGGAGCAGCAGGTACTCTTGCTGATTCTGAGGAAGAAACACCCGATGGTATGGATATTTTGTAATAAAATTAAAAAAATTCTATATATATATGTTCACATTCCATTTCACTGTGCTTTTCACCTGAACCATGTTTTTCAGCTTATGTCTTTTTTGTATATTTATGTTTAAAGTTTTAGCTCATTCTGTAATAACCCTCCCCCTTATTTATGTCTGAAACCTTGACACCTCCCAATTGTCTGGTTACCCAAATGCCCAATAGATGGTGTAGCTTTTAGACTGGCAATGGGACATGATTGCCTCGCCATTCATCTCCATAGAATCAATGTCTTGAGCAGTCCATTGTGCCGCCCTCATTGGTGGCACTGAGCTGATTGTTTCTGAACATCAGTTTATGTCCAGCACTTTATGGTTCTTCTGTTTATTCCCTCCTTTTGGGAAGTTGGAGAACTGATGCCTGTCTTATTCTTTTTTTTTATTTTATGTTTTTGGACAAGGATAATGTCTTTAGTCCCTGTGGCATTGGAAATAATAACAACAAAAAGGAAGAAAGTTACACAAATTAATGAAGAAATTTGTCTATACATGCATCGTCTATTACATTTTCAGCATTTAGTGTTCAACAGAGTTGTATTCAAATCTCATTTGCAGGTGATGTAGACATTGATCTGGAGAGAAGGAAAAACAAGTGGTTCAGCTTACGCAACACCCTGTTGCGCTTGAAGCTACATAACATTGCACGGTTTTTTGGCAAAGAAATAAGTGGTAACAATGCTCACCAAAATAACTTGGAAGAAAGAGGTATTGTATTTCACGATCATTTTATGAATATTTTTCATCTTAGACTGATAGCTTGTTTTAGTTTTTATCATTTATTTTGCAATAGTTGCTTTTTTTTTTACTAATAAATTTTAGGTTTATGCAGTAGCATAGTTTATTGATATCAACTTGTTTCAGCTCACTATAGATGCTTAACCTGTTCTTTGAAATAGTAGTGCATACAGTTTTCATCTTATAAAATATTTTTGTCTAATTCTTTTAGAAGAGGATGAGTACATTTTAGAATTGTAATTAGAATATGTTAGTATATGAATGGTGATAATTTTCCAATTCAACTTTTTTTATTAAGTTAATAGTTTTACTGTTGCATTTATAATTAGTTTTAGTTAATAGTTTTGAGTCATATAATATACAGGGTTTCCCATTTCTTTGCTAACAGAAATAATTAGACATGCCTGCATATGCTTGAAAAAATGGTATACAAATTTTAAGATAACAGTAATTATATTTAAATAATTTCAGAAAATATATGCTGAGAGTCTATTAATCTTATTACAAAATTTTCTCTTTAAATTAATAAATCCTAACATTGGCACATCAATTTTTCCAGTTGTTAAATACACCTGACTGATGCAGTTACTTGTGTTTTGAACCTCACCTTTATTACTGTTCCCAATAATAAAGTTATGCCTGCATTGTTTGTCTGCATACCAAAAATCTCTAAAAGAAAGTTATGTGCATCAAGGCATTTTTAAAAAGACAAATATTTTCTCACCATTTACAGCAAACCTACTGTTTGTAAAGCAGCTGTCTGTGCATTTCTGATGTAAATCAAAATACAATTTCATGCTCTTTTAAAAATTGAGAATACTAAGACTATTCTCCGACTATGTTTATTTTATCTATGTATGCAGGGTGTCCACCGGTGACTAAAAAGGTGACTTTTGTTACTAATTTAAATGTAGGTGGCTTGGGCAACTTTTTTGATTAAAAAACGGCATTTTCATACTATTTTAAAGTTTTTGGCTACTTAACCTTACTCCAAGTGACTAATTTGCAAATCGGATTTTAGATGTGTCAACTACTTTTTCTTTTCAAATTTGCTATTTAATTTCATTCATCAGACATTCTAATCTGTTTTTTTAACTGTACTATAAAAATAAATGTACTATATGCTTTGTTGATATAACACATGAAGTTTTGTAATTTATCACTTTATTCATTCCTTCTTAAATGAAGCTAAATGGCATATGCTTATTTCTTAACTACGCCTCCCAAATGGTGTAGTGGATTAAGACCCATTATATCACATCTCGGGTTCGAATCCCAGCTTAGGCATGGAAGTTAACTTGTCCATCCTTCCTTTCATAAGGGTAATGCTGGTCGCCACTGGGTGCTCCCATAATAAAATTGCCAGTAATTCGGGCCTTAATAGTGGCAAAATGCTTGATGAGCAAGTGTCTGCCCTTTCTGCCAAAAAAAAATCATGCAAAAATGCTACTGTTTTGGCATAAAATTAAGCAAATGCCTACTAAACAGGCGAATATTTTATGTCGGTGAGTCTACTAACAATACTATTTTTGCCTTCTGACATTGGTGGATACCCTGTGTATGTTATATTTCTTAACAAATTCTAACTGTAACAGTGAACTGTTTAGTTTAATACACTTATTAAATATTTTTTGATAGAAGTTAATTTTAGAAATCAAATAAGGATATCTAGTTTTTGTGAATTTGTTCCAATACGTTTCTTTTTGTCATAAATTTCAAACTTGTTCAAAAGCCCCATTCATTAAACTTCTATTCCATCGGTTAAGAAGTTTAAAATTTTTCTTTTAAGTTACTTACCTGTTTGAAAACATTTACTATATTATTCAATATTTCCTAATAAATAATTTGAGAAATTAAGAAAATAGAGAGTTGGATCTATTTAAAGAAAGAAAAAAAAAATCAATAAACTAAACTAGATATTTTATGAAAAAGAAAAATCAGATATGTTTTGATTGTTGAGACTTTGAGTTTGGTGTAAAATAACTTCAAAATTGCATCAGCTGTTCTCTTTCTTGAAAATCAAGCTGTACTTCTGATGTTTTATTTTTAAACTTTTATTCTAAATAATTTTAATAAGTATGATTGTGCTAAGTATTTGAGTTTGAAAGATATCAACTATTCCAATACTTTTCTTAATGGAATCCCTTATTTATGTTAGACAGCAGGCTAGTTCATGGCAAGAATACAGAATCTGTTTGTAGTGTAATGAAATATTGGCTTGATAAACTAAAACCCTTCCCTTCTGTTAGTAAAGTTCTAATTTCTGGTTGGTTTTATAGAACTTATCTACCTTTTTCTGATTCAAAATTAATGTATATGAGCCCTGTAAGTATCCTATTTAAAGTGTTTTTGTTGCTTTAGTTCTTATAATTATGCTTGTCCTTTGTTTGCACATTGTTTGTGTTTGAGTTTGTTTTGTAGAGAGCTTGTTGTCACTGTAGAGCATGTTGCACTAATGCCTTCATTGTCATTTGCATTGTTGCAGCCATAAGGGAAAGCCTCACTGGCGGAAATGGTAAGTCTGATTTCCCTTGGACCCCCTTTTATTGCTTGGTGTTGTGGTAATTTTTCCGTTTTTCTGTCAGTTTATCTTTTTTTCTCCTTAATCCTACTGCATGCATGATTTCTTTTTCTATTTTCTCTCTATAAATGTGGATGACACATTTGTTCTAAAATTGAAATTACTGTTTGTATTGTTGTGATTTATAGTTTTTTATTCTATTAATAAGTGTTACTATCATGCCTTTCTGCGCTGTTTTAAATGTCCACATGATTCACTGGATTTAAGAGTACTTGTGGTTTGTAACAACCACTGAGCTTGCTTGGTGATATTAGCATTACTTCAGAATTGCAGCCATGCTTTAGGAATGCAAAAGTTTATAGGAATGGAAATTTTTTTGCGGGATTTCACCATCACCACCTTGGTGACATATCTTGATGGTTTGGTAATTGAATTTCGGTGTCCACTAGAACCCACAAGTACTTAAAGTGGAAACATGCGGAAGAGAGTTTTTTGTCTGTTCTATGTTTAATAGAAAACAAAAATCCACATACATATCCTAAATTGTTCTTAAGATATTTTAAATTTTAACCTTTAAGAAACTTTTGGAAAAAAGTTTTATTTTTTTAAAGAAATACCATAAAAGGAGATTAATTGTAGAAAGTGCATTCGCTGTCATTATAAGACAAAATTAAAAGCAATATTCTTTTAAAGAAATTAATTTTTAAGATTATTTCTTAATAATCTTCTATTATTAAGAAAAGAATAATTAATAGAGGATACTTTTGCTGGTGGTTTTCAGGTTCAAATTTGGCATAAATCTTTTAAAAATCAGAAGTTACATTTCCTTGCAAAAGCATTGATTATGCATAAAATGTTAATAAAACTTTCCATAAAACAATCTATTTCCATCTTACAAAAGGAGTTAATCCAGTTATCCTCCCTCAAGGAGTGCCGTCTTATGTGTAACATAGTTACTAGGGGGAAAAAAATGAAATGAGAGGAATATATAAAGAGGTTTAAGTAGTACATGAAGTGACAAAAAGTGCTACATGATGTAACACTGCAAAACTTATTCCAGAAATTGGTACTTGAAATTAATATAAATTCGGATGTGATAGAAAATAAATATAGAGAGAATAAGTGAGCCAGAATTTTCTTCTTAACCCTCTTTCAGACATGATTAAATAATTTCTTTTGAATAGATATATGTATATTTTTATAACAACAACAATTAAATTTGTAATATAATAAATAAACAAGACAATTTTATTAAATTCTCATAAAATTGTTTTCAAAAAATTATTAGGTATCGATTTTGTAATGTTCTTTCTAAATTTGTGTCCTCAATTCTGAATGTTTGGTCTGTAAGAGTTAAACTAATTATTCTCATTTAGAAATTGCTTTTAAATTTTTATCCTCTGAACTATTTTGGGGGAAGACCTGTGATTTGTAGAATAAAGTAGATACTCTGATTTTAAATAATGTCATACAAATCATGTCGTGATTTGTATAATGGTTCCAGCAATTAATTTGTGGACGATAGGCTTGTATTGCAGAAGGCAATATTTGTAATGAATGAATTATTTTAAAGGAGAAATGTGTTGTCTACTTCATTTCTGATGTTTCATAATACTGAAAATAATCTCTTATCACTAAACATGTCTGCACCTTTATTAACAACTAAACTCTTTAAACTGAATTATGTTATTTGATGGAGGTAAAATATTGCATGACTAACTCAATATGTTGTTTCTGAGCTGTAAAATTATATAATGCTTTATCAATCCTGTATTTTGTAATTTTTTTATTCTTTTAATTTTGATCAGTTACTTTACTTTTTATGGGGTATTTTAATTAAAATTCTTATGTGTTTAAATCACTGTAAAATGTCGACTTGTTAACCCTTTGAAGTCCAAACATTTTCACATCAGTATAGAAGACCAACTGGATAGGTCGTTGGAACAATTAATAAGGTGGTTCCATGGTGTAACCACCATGCATCAAAGGGTTAAATGCGATACATTTCCCAAAATATTAGTCATACAACATACAAAAGACAAATGAAAGACATAATCAGTGTATCTCTTCAAACATATTTTTCATTTTCCTCCCAAAAAATAATAACAGTACTGCAAAAATATTAAGCATAAATTATAAAGAATACTTTCAAATAACCAGGAAAATAAATAAGCAAAGCAAAAGCAAATAAGCAAATCAAATATTGGTAGAATCTTTCTTGTGACTAATAATAATTGTTTGTCACAATTCAATTCATTGTTTTTTGTGCACTTTCTAGAATTCATTCTACTATTAAAAACCGTTACAGCAAAATAGAAGTTAACTTTTTTTTTTTTCAAATATTAATAATATGAGGATATTTGGGTACTTCCATTCACTCTCAATTACTTTTTTTAAAATTTATTCTAAGAAAGAATCCATGTAAGCAGAATCTGTTGTGATGTATATATCAAGTGTATCAGAATTGCATTTTCTTGAATGGTGTAAATGTTGTAACATTCATGTGTACCTGCATGCGATTTTTTTCTGTTATATCCTTGTTTGAAATTCAACCTGGTGTACATTAGATGTCTCTAATTTCAGTCATTCATAATAAAAGTGCTATTGTATTGTGTTAACAGTACTTCACTGTTCAAATAATTTTTTATTGAGAAATTTCCAAAATTTAATAAAATAAATTTATTTTAAAAGTTTATGTTTATATTATAATAGATATTCAGTTTTCATTTCCACTTTTATGTTCTTAGTTTATCGAGTTTTCAAAATGAGCAACTAACAGTTCATTATACGCAGTTTAATTTAAAAGAATGATGGAAGATATCACAAATTGAATTAGACACTTAAGGCTGTAGTTCAAAGAAAGAAAACCTGTTTGACAGTCTTTCTGCATAAATTAAAATTAACTGCTTGAAAAAAATTCAGGATGAATTTTTATAAGTTGTACTATACACTGAAATAAACAAAGTAACTGTACCTTTTAAGAAATTTTCAGAAAAAGTTCTTAAATGTAAAAAAAAATTTCAGGATGACAAATGTTACAAAATTTTTGATTTTTAAAATTTTTTCTGTAATCTTATTTTCCTAAAAGTTTCATAATTGATACAGGTTTTTTATTTACTACAGTACATCTGGTGAAGGGACACCCTAAAATTTTTTAAGTTCATGACACAATTGGTTTTTGTATTTATGTACCAAAATCTTATAATTATTTTTCCGTACTGCTGTCTTAATAAAAAAAGTTTCAATTTCATCATTTAGATTTTTATTTGTTTTTCAAATTTTTTAACTTGTATTTCTTTTTGTTTTCTTAAATTTTTTTTAAAAATTAAGTCGCAATTTTTAATTTTCTAACAATTACTTTCTGACTACCTAATCGAGCAACTAAATTAATTTTGATAATTTTTTTAAATATTTTTTCTTTACTAAATGTATTTTTAAAATGAAAGTTAAATGTTTTTAGGTTAAATTGGCAGCTCTTTCTAATACGTCTAATTTTATAAACTGTTTATATTTATAATTGAAACACAATTTGATTATTTAAGCATATTTTTCATTTTTTCAGCATGTGATACCATCCAACATGTTGATCTCCCTCCATTGCCTGAACTTGCTGAAAAGAGGATATCGGGTGCTAAGTTAATACAGAGACAGATGGTTGCATTCCATTTAAGAAGACTTCACCATTCTAGAAGAAATATTAAAGGTTTATTTTGTGAGGTAAGATATGCATCCATATTTAATAATATCTGGTATACTTTATAGAATTCATAAATATAAAACTACCTTGTACAGTTGTTAACTCTTAAATTATACTTACAAAGCTTCTCTACTCTCTCCGGAGAAATTACCTCTGCATTATGATTCAAATTTCTGTAATGCAATAAGAACATTAATTCTATTAAGATACAAAATTTCTCTAATGCAGTTAGAAGAACAGTAATTCCATTATAATTAATGTTCTTATTGTATTAGAGAAATTTTGTATTGTAATAAAGTTAGATGAATGTTTTCAGAATGAAAGAGGATAAACAAAATGTCTTTAAAATAAGACTTACTTATTACTTTTTAACTTTTTAATAAGTCTTTAAAATATTCAACAGTTTGTCTTATAACCTTGAATTTATAAAAGCAGTTTTTATCATACAAAAGTATTAAGGTAATTGTTTCTTTGGCGGTAATAGTTAAGTCCCTCAGTGTCAAAACTTTATCAAAACCTAGCTGTTCTGAGTCCCAAAATTATGTGTTTATCCCTTTTGCATGCAGATGCTCAATATTCTATCCACATAAATTTGACATTTATGCTTTTCATGCAAAATTCAGAAGCATTAGTCATCTTTCCTGTATCTGTGCACCAGATAATGTTGAAATTTGCACAAAATGGAAGATTGATTAAATGTTATGCACATTTTTCATTTTTCAGCACATTTTTCCTAGGGTCTCATAAAATTAACTATTTGAAGTTCCTTTCTGTATTTTCTGAGTCCTTTTTTAATAGCGTTAGAAAATATTGGAAATACTTATGAGTTTAAAACAATGACAAAAAAATGGGTCATAAGTGTGCTTAAGCCTTAAAAGAATAAATTCCAATAATTTGAAAAAAAAACAGGTCTTTTTCGTTAAAAATGGCTTAAGTATGCACTGTAGTATGTCGGTGCAATTCTTGCTAAAAAATATTTTTGAATTATAGTTGAGTTTTAGAAAGCTAACTTCATTCTTTTTAAATTTATTACTTGGCTTGCACTTGGTGGAGGTTGTAGTAGCTAATTTGGGAGAGGCTTCATTCTTGTGGTTGAAGGGTTTTGAGTTTGATCCTTGGATCAACCAAAGACTGATGTGCTTGCTAATGACAACTGGGGCACATTAAATACGTTGTGGTCGCAATGTTCTTCAAGTTCCCATGCAAAACAGTTCCTCTGGGGGTAGCAAAACTAAGCCTTGGGTCTTTTCTCTGTTCTTACTTCAAAATTAAGATAATTGCTACAATCCTGATTAATAATTGCTGCAATCCTGAAAGAGGTAGAAATGAACTCCTTAAGATTGTGGTATAAACTAACACTCTTGGAAGGTGCTGCCACTATCGATCTAATCTGGATTTTAGGTTGGTACAAAATGCTGTAAAAAGCAGAAGTGCCTAGTCCCCATTAATCCATGGAAACAGGATAATGCACTTGGTAGGAGTCAGGTAATAATTTATACTCTTAAAGACCAGTGTACAAATTGAGAAAATATGTATTTAATGCTAAATGCAAATAATTTTAACTGCTCTTTTTTTAATAAATTGATTCTTAATTTTCAGATTGTCATGCCAGCTGGTTTCATATGCTTAGCCCTTGTTTTAGCTTTATTTATACCTCCCCTTGTTGAAGAACCTCCTCTGGAACTTCATCCTTGGATTTATGGACCACCAAACAATGTATTTTTTAGGTAACTTTCATCAAACACTTTCAAAGATGCATTGATTAGATTAGTTTAAATTGTACCTATGACATTGTTTGCTCATAAAAACATGTCTGCATACAAAACTTATAAAAAGTTCAAGTTATTAGCACTAGAATGCAAAGATAAACCCTTTCTGGATGGCTGACGAGTTTTTTGGAAGTTACCATGAGTATGAAAACCTCCAAAGCACAAATTATTCTGGAGGATGGCAGATTTTCAATGCTAAACTTATTTACTTGAAACATTTTAAAATCACATTGCATTTTACATTTAATTATTTTCTGCATTATGAATGTGCTTCTGATTTCCATTCTGGTGAATTTCTGCTGAACGCTATATGTGGTACTCATTCAGGAAAGGTTTTAAAGAAAAAAGGAGATAAAGTCTCTAAAAGAGTAAGAAAATGGATCTAGCTTTTTGCTATGGAAAATTGTGTTAAAAGAGATAAAAATCAGTACTCTATAAAACTTTATTTAGGTGAATTTTTCTGATTTTTAACTTACAAGAGTAAAATAAAGTAAACATTCCCTAGGGTTTATTTACTTATATTAATTAAGAATAATACCTGCAGAAAGGGGAAAAATTGTACTTGTAAAGTGACGATAAGCAAAAATAGATGAGAATTTTGTGAAAAATATATATTACAAAGGAACATTTTTTAAATACTTTTGATACATACAGTATAGAACCTGTTATCCAGAATCGTTGGGACCGGGTGTATTCTGGGTAACAGAATTTTCTGGATAACTGGTTGGGAATTAACATGATAGCTACTGATTTGATTGGTAGCATATATGTTACTCTCTATTTTTGATTAGAATTAAACATTAATTGTTAATATACGAGAAAAATAATAAAAAAAAAACAACTCTTAATATGAACAAGATAAATAATAATATTTAGAGAGGAAGTAGTAAATGTATGATAACTTCTTGAAAACTTAGTCACACAATAAAAAAATAAATAAAGTACTTTACCAGATTGCTTACTTTATAAATTCTAGCTATAGTACTTTAAAAAAAAAACTCATTTTTTGCTTTTCTTTGGAAAAAAATAGGAATTTAATCGATTGAAAAAGGATTCCTGATAAGAGGTTCCATACTGTATCATTAAAGAAACAAGTTACTGCATAATAAACTTTTAGAATATGTTGATATTTATGTAATATATTGTTATTTAAAAGTATTTTATGCATTTTTTGTATAATATTTTATGATGTGTTTTCTTAAATTCTCACTATCCTGTATTTCATATTTATTTCAGTGATATATCAAAATTTCTTTGCTAAACAGCTTGCAACTCATACTGTTTGTACCCTTTTTGTTCTGAACTACCTGTTCTGTAATAAGAGTGCTGTTAAAATTGATTAAGAACTTTGTAAAATAATACGTAAATAAAAAATATGCCATAGAATGATCGTTTCAAGAGTACAAAAGGTCTATCCTTTTGGTAAATATTTTAAAATCTATAATGTGATTGTATGAAAGTCCAATAAGAAAATGGAACCTGTTTTAGTAGCAGTGTTTATCACATTCTTTAGAGCTAATCTATTTCTGTTTCTTCTTTTGCAGCAATGAAGATCCTCGTAGTCCTTTAGCTCAAAAGTATGTTGAATCTCTTCTTACACCTGTTGGTATGGGAACTAGATGCATTAAGGATCATGAACTTGAGTAAGTAGGGATTTTAAGTTTTTGGTATTAAGAAGAATGTGCAGCATATGCAATGCAGTGGCACATAAATTAAACCTGTTCATAATAATATTACAAGTATTCAAGGCTGTTATTTACAGTTACATAACATGTTTTGCTGCCTTTGACTTGTGACTGCCTTTTGTGTTAAATAAACTAACTATGTAAGGAACTCAAAAAATTTTAGTCCCTCTTCACAAACTGTTATTTACATTGTTACAAAGAATAACCCTATACCAGTTTCGAATTTTTTTAAAAGAATTTTAAGTGTAAAACTCTTTAGGAAGTGTGATATATTTAGCAAAATAGAGATGAAGCCAGTACAGCTGATGATGGCCCTTTATTGAGTCCAAAATATATTTTAATGAACTTTTTGCCTTTTAATTGTTTTTATTATGGACTATAAGCTGTATTTTTTTAATGACTTTTGGATATTCAGAAAAATATTGCATGTTTGTTAATTTTTATGAAAGTTTCATAGCTGGCACAGTTTTATTCTTTTCTGAGTCTGTAAAATAATATGATTAAATTTTCAAGCTGTTGGCATAATTTAATATATTTTAAATGTTCTTTCCCCCTCAGAATTGAAAATATCTCAATTTTTTACTTTAACAGGGGCCTTCCATGTGAACCAAAGTATTTTAACAGATCAGTTTTAATATCAAGTTATGAAGATGACAGATCTCACTTAGAAGTATGTCCTTGTACCATTGGAACTCAAATTTGTCCTGCTAGTGCATTAGGTCCAACCCCACCACATGTTGAAGTGAGCTCTTCAGATGTTATCTATAACATGACTGGACGCAATATATCAGACTGGATCATAAAAACAAGGAAAACTTTTTACAAGCAAAGGTAAATTTCGTTTGGTTTCTTTAAAAAAGTAACAGAATTCATTAAATTACTTCATAAAAAAATACATCATAACTTAATCGATTCTTTAACACCTATGCTCAAAAAAGTAGAATCTGGCGATTCAGCAGACCATATTAGGGCTAAAGCCTACAATACCTAGCCTCACCTTCTCAACCATGGATCCTGGGGAGAACAATAGTGCCCCCAGCCAGATGGCCAATATGATATACCCACCCATATGTGGCACGGCAACACAATGTGCTAACCACTATGAAATTGGGTTCCATTAGTGCCCACAAACTAAAAAGAAACATTATTTTTAAATATTTAATAACAAAATGTAACTCTTTTAAGTATAATATTCTAAAAAATTATTTTTATAAAGCTTTTATTTCTTAGTTTCCCTTGAAACAAAATAATTTGTTTCTTTCAATGTTTTAGTACTTGTAATATTTCTGTTATCATTTCTTGTTCTTTGCATTAATGTGTTATATTTTTTAAGTTTCCCTGATTTCTTTTGAGTTAATTATTTTTATTCTTTTAGTATATTTGCATTATATTTCTATTTAAAACTTCTGTAATTCCCTCTTAAAAATCAGATATGGTGGTTTCACATTTGGACTGAAAAATCCTTTATCTGCTGTGAATTTCACTTTCATCCATTACATGGTTAAGAGGTTCGGAAGTCGATTTTTGAACAAAGAGCAAGTCATGCAAGTCCATGATGCTGTCATAAAATTTGAAAGCAAGTTGAGAAGCGTTGAAGTATTTGACAATGTAAAAGTAAGTGATGTACATTTATTGTAATATCAAGACAGACTGGGGAAAAAAAAAAAAAAAAAACATACCATCTAACTCCAAATACCAGAAAATTAAAAGGCCATACACATGGTAGTATCCAAAATGTGAAAAAAATTATTGGAAATAATGGAGTGGAGTAGAAATATATTGACAGTCGCTATGATCCTTATTAGGGACCACACATATCAGATTCTAATTTAAAGAAAAAAATAGCAGGATTTAAGTAACATATCTCAGCAAAAGAGCTATTTATCTACTCAGGGACCAAAAAATGTCAGTTTTCATAATACTATTATCCTAAGATTGTAGAATTGACACATTTCAACCATTCCAAAATGAGAAAATAGTGTCTTTGAAAACAAATTAACATAAAATTTCCTTGTTTTGATGATTTCCATTTCATCATTGAAGCGAGATAGGCTTGCCTTTGAAACCCACCATGCACCACTGCTATATGATATAGTATATAAATTATTTTTTTCCTGCTTAGGGATAGGACAATGTTTCTAAAACTATACAGGGTGTCTACCGCTCCGGAAAGTCTGGAAAAAGCCGGGAAATTGGAAAATGGGTCCGGTAAGTCTGGAAAAAACCGAGAAATTGGATAATGGGTCTGGAAAATTAAAAAAAGAATCAATTTTTGAAATTTTTTTTTTTAATGTTTTCTCTCTAATTGTCTGACTGGAACCAGAAAGCAACTGCAACGCATTTTTCGGACCGCGATGTGTTTGTATAAGGAGGGGAAAATGGGGGCTCATCAATCATGACAGGAGGGTAAAAGACAAATAGCTTACTTGGTAACTTATGGCTTAGGACCGTATTTCCAAGAACAGTTAGTTAATTCTATCAGAAAGTGCGACTACTTCTGTTTCTCAATGGATGAAAGCTTAATCCTGTATACTTCAGTTAAAATTGATTTTAAGAAGTTGTACAAAATATGCAAATATAAAGTCAATGGAGGGGACATTGTGCAATTTCCCAAAGTAAAATACACTGGTCAGGAATTTTTTTCCCGGGACCTCCCAAAAGTCAGGAAATTGACTTTCAGAAATTTGGGAGACACCTTGCTATAGTCCTTTTTTTTTTAAATGAAACTATGCTACATGCTATAGCTGAAATTTTCAAAATATGGGCATTAAAACTGGGAAGGAATTTTCAACATTGAATAAAATTAAAAGAAAGCAACAAAATTGGTGTGATATATGTTCTAGTGTTATATACACACACCCAAGAATTGTTGGACACTTTACAAAATTAAATTTTTTGAAAGAATTATAAGTGTGAACTGAGTATTTAAATGATGCTTGATTTGCAACGTGCTAGATTCTCAGTTCCTATAATTTTGTACCAAAAAATCTGATATATGGTCCTAGGTGTCAAGGGCTTTGGCAAGAGATTCAGAAGAGCACAGTAGACGTGGCAACTGTGACAAAGCTTTGACAATGCGATTTTTAGCAGGACAGCACACCTCCACATTGGTCAATGTCTATGTGCATTTGTATCAGTCAACATTTTGGAAATAGATGGAATGATCACAGTGATCCAATTCAGTGGCCTCTTTGTTGGCCATATTTAACCCCCTTTTTCATATGGGTTATGTCAAAGGGTGTGATTACATGTGGGTTACATAGATTTTTTCATGCAGGTTTAAGTCAAAGATATTATTAACAGGACTATGTGTCCTATTATAAAGGAACTCAAGCAGCGATTCATTCCATATAACTCCCCAGATGCTTTCAAATTCTTGGTAGGAAATCGAATATCATTTAAATGTCGTATGAGCCACCAAAGAATCGCATACAGAAATCTATTAATTTTCTTACGCATGCAATCAGTTAGCAATAAAATTTTAGTGCTACTGTGTTTAGAATTTTTTTATTTAATTTTATAAAATGTCCAACAGTTCTTGAGCACCCTGTATTAGTCTGTTTTTTAGCCTGGTGCCATGGTATTAAATATTTATTCTGCATGAAAAAAAAAAAAAAAAAAAAAAAAAAAAAGAAGTCTAGATTTTTCACACACCCCCTCTTCAGTGAAATGCTGTTTTGGAGAACCCCCCTTCTGTTTACAGAGTTCTTTTTTATCTTCAGAAACTGTAGCATTTCCTCTTTCTTTTAAACAATACATAGCTCTTCAGAAACTGTAGCATTTCCTCTTTCTTTTAAACAATACATAGCTCCCCAGAGAGAAGTGAACCCATTGGGAAGGATGCAAAGGAATGTCTGGGACAGCAGTAGTCTTGCAAGCCCATTTTTGATCTAAAATGATCCATGGGACAACTGTTGTCCTTGCCAGCTTCAAAAGGTTAAGAAATTCGGGGGGGGGGGGGGGGGGGGTTCAACTTTTAAATATCTACTTGAAGAATCAAACACTCTTTTAAAAAAAATTAGTACTGTTCTTCATAAGCTGTACTATGCGCTTTTATAAATGGACAACCTCTAGGAGTTATGAAACATACTAGAAAAAAAAATTAAACAACCTTTATTTTCCAATTTTTTTCTGAAAAGATTGACAAATCAGCCTAGGTTGCAAAGTGAATTTTATACTTAAGAATTACTTCCAAAAGTAGCAAGAAAAATATAGGTGGGCTGTTTATAAAAGTATCTGGCACTGTATAAAAAAAACTAAATTTTTTCAAGAGTCACATGCAATTAGTTTGTTTTTAAATTTGTTCAAAAGTGCTGTTATAGTTGTACATTTTCTCAGGAATACCTCAGAATCTATAAAATGTTGTTAACATTTATGTCATTCTTTAGTCAATAAGGTAAAGATTACCTGAATTCTCGATAAAATTACATTATTAAAATAAATATGCATTTTCTTTTGCTAACTTTTTACTTAATATCAGTACATAAAATGATGCACTTAAATTAATTCTGTTTTAAAATATAACTATATTAGAATTAACATATGCTTGAAAAAAATAAATAAATAAATTGGAAAAAAATATGTATTACACGTATCCGCAGAATATTTTTACTATTAATTTCATGTTCATAAAAAGAATAAAAGGGTAAAATATATTAACATCAGCTATTATAAAGATAAATAAAATTATTGTAATTTTTAAATTTTATAGTGATATTATCTAGCATTCACATAAATTGAGATCTCAGTAGTGAAATGCTAATAATTTCTAGACTTTCACAATTCCTCAAAATTGGGAAGAATGGGCTCATACTAATGTTTCTAGTAAAAAATTCCAGTCTAACTTATTTAATTGAATATAATACTGTTTGTTTTAATCTTTGTATTAAATCTGTTATAAAATAATTTGTTCGTTTCAGGTTTGGTTTAATAACAAAGGTTGGGCATCGTCTGTTTCATACATGAATGCCATGAACAATATCATTCTAAGATCTCATCTACCACCAGGGGCCAATACTAGTTACTATGGAATTTCCGTTATTAATCATCCTATGAATTTCACCCAAGATCAGCTCAAAGATGAAGTCTTGTAAGTGTTGAATTATCACCATATTTTGAACTAAATATAGATTTTTATTTTATTTATGTTTTATTTATTCATTTACTTTTTGCATATAATGCAGAATTCTTTTGGTATGTAATGCAGATTTCTTTTATATCATGCATTTTAAAATTTCTTCTTATGTGGTATTCATAATGATCACAAATGTGGGTTTAATTTTTTTTTCAATTTTTGTAAAAAGAAAAAGTCTTAAGAATTAACATTAATTTATTTTATATTGTGGAAGTTGTGTATTTTAATTACATTGTTTTCATAATTTTAGGGAACGGAAAGGTCTCAGTTTGATGCATGCGGTGTGTGTTATTTTTGCTATGTCATTTGTCTCTGCTAGTTTTGTGATGTTCCTCATTGAAGATAAAATTACTGGCTCAAAGCATTTGCAGTTTGTGAGTGGAGTCAAACCTGTAACATACTGGATAGGAACATACACCTGGGATTTAGTAAGATATTTATTACACTATGTTTAACAATAGTTAAATTTGCTTGTCTTCTCTTTGTATCACCCCTAACTTGTATAATGCCCTTTAACTTTTTTAATACTTCGGTATTCATTATTAGAGTACAAATACAACTTTGAATAAAAATCTATATTTACATTTCATTAAGTTATTAATTATTTTCAATACTTAATATTTTTCAAAATTATAGTTAATTCTGTATCCTAAAAAATTTCATTTTTTTAATTTTATGTAAAATAATAACTGTTAAAAAACATCTATTACTGTAGTTAACTTTTTAATTAATAATCTTGCGGTTATTGTAAATTATATTCTAAATAAGTATTCTAAATGCTATTGTTGTTTGAATTACTAATTAACTTGTATAAAAACATTGTAAAATATTTTTAAAAAGGCTAAAATCAATTACTTTCCAAGTTACTAAATATGCTCTAAACCAAATAGGTAAACTGATTCAGACTGGTGGTAATAATAATAATATACTGTAATCACTTAATCACTATAAATAATGGTTTTATTGATTCTCTTCCTCCTCTTTATGTATGAGGAAAAAATTGTAGAACAACTGCAGTACATTTTTGCTATACAATATGCTAAACTTTACTTATAAATACTGACCATGAAAGCATGCATAATTAAATTTTTAAGATGCATTTTTTCATTTTTAATATATAAAGTATGATTGTAGGCTCTACAATCCCATGGGAGTCACTAGTAATTATTAAACTTTTTCTTAATTTAGTATTGATAAATTAATTATCAAATACATTGTGCAGTACTAGTACATTTGTTATAAGTAAATTATATCAATGTGTATTTTACTTTTTACTATGCCAGACTGTATTTTGTTTTGCTTTCTTTCAGTAAATTAATTAATTTTTTAAATAATCTTTTATTTTTTTTACTTTTCAATATGCTTGCAACCCCACGTAGGGTTATCAGACACCACCCCCCCCCAGGGGGGTACACCCCACAGTTTTAGAATCGCAGTTGTAGAGGCATTAAAAATGTCTCTTGATTTGTTTTCTAAAATCATAGTAAATTCTTAAATGATGAGCAGTATTTGCCAGAGTTGAGAGATATCACAGTTGCATTGTAATAAAAATATGTTTGTAGCATATTACCAGAATTAATATTTCTTTTCTAATTTCTTTGCAGTGTAATTACATGATCCCGTTCAGCTTATGCATTTTAATTTTTTATGTGTTTGAGGAAGATGCATATGTATCTAAGGATAACATTGCTGGTTTTTCTCTATTATTATTCTTGTATGGGTAAGTATTATTTTTATGAACCTACTTAAAATAACTTATTGTCCCATGAAATGCTTTTTTTAAATATTTTCAGTATAAATCAATTAGTAGTGGCTGGTAACAAATTTTAACAAAGTTCCATCTTTAAAAAAATTACTTTAAATTAAATTTAAGTAAATTGTATTAATTTTGCAACTGTTTTTGATGCTGCCACTGTAGAAATAACATTTACCACCAAGTTTCATAATTTTATCTCAATTGGAACATAGTTAAAACCAGCTATCTTTAAAAAATAAAAACTTCAAAATCACCTTATCCAAGGAAATTTAAAAATGGCGCCTCCAGTTCTATAGACCCGACGACTTAGCCGCTTGGTACGTGGGCTATTGGTGCCAATAAGTGTCATTTGGCGCGATTTGCTTTCAGTTATAATTAAAATTTCGGTAAAAAGAGCTCCTGCCCATTGCGCCAAAATTGGCGAACTTCAGATGGCTATTATACGCGAACTATTGGTCCAACAATGACCAATTAAATATCAAAAGATAGCCGGTGGCAACACCTAAACACCCACCAAGTTTCATAATTTTATCTCAATTGGGACATAGTTAAAACTCTGCCACTGTAGAAATAACATTTTGTGAATTTATTACTTTTGATTGAATTATAATTTAATTGGACTTATTTGTTTTTTAAATATACAGGCATACGGCACATACATTTTTTAACATAAATAAAATTCTATTCAGTTTATTAGATGTTGTGCAACCAAAAGTACCTTATGTTCTTTTTTTTTTTTTTTTATTGTTGTTGGTTAGAAGAGTAAATAAACCATGTTTTATTATTATTACGCAAGTTGCATGTTTCAGTGTAATTTTCTAATAATTTTTCTTGTACATGTTAAATGTTTTAAAAGCATTACAGTCAACTCCCTCTAATCCGCACTCACTGGGACCAAGGGTTGTGCGGATTACAGGATTTTGCGGATTATAGGTCATTTTTTTTTTTTTGTTTACATTTTTATATTTAGAATTTCCCTTTAAATTATAGTCAATTTACTGTAAACAAATAGGAACTGGTGAAAGATAATGCATATGCTGTTGAATAAAAACACAATAAAATGTGAATATAAATACAATAAATAATACAATGAAATTTACAAAGAATTTACTAAAGGACTGATGAAAGAAAATATTTATGCTGCTGAACTAAAACACTATTTTTAATATTAAATACAATTACTAATACAAAATTAAAAGAATAAATTCCCTCTAAGTTTTTATTTATTTTTCATTTTTTCAAACATTGCAGTGATTGTAATTTGTTTAAGAGATTTTAATTTTTCTTCAGAAATTTTGTCCTCAAGCCTTCTAATTGTCAGTAACTCTTGGTCACTGACAAATGATTGCTTTTGCAAAATGTTGAAAGACTTGTCTCCCAGAGCTAACCCTTCTTCAAAAGTAATAGTACAGTAGGGGCACCCCAAATCCGGAAATTTTTCAACAAACAATTTTTTTTTTTTTTTTTTTAAGGGCAGTTGTTGTTGTTTTTAATTTCTTTGAAAGACCGTTTTTAACTAAATCTATCTATTATAAAATAAACAAGCTCAACCAGAAAGGGAGGAATTTCACTGGTCGCTCGCGAACTGCACGGGGGGGGGGGGGGGGGGGGGGGGGGGGGGGGGGGACATATGGTGCATCATTTGTATATTTGATATCTCAGTATTACATTAATTTTAGACCTTGCCAGGCAATTTTCCCTTTCTCGTAATGTAAAAATATTCTATGCTATTATATAAGCTTTAAAGAGGAAAAGAATGTTATCCTCTTCACACATGCATTACATTTCAAGCGCTGATGATTCATTATTTCTGCTGGTGCTCCTCCGGCAGTTAAATGTAAACAAAGAGAAAGGCCATGTGGTCTGTTTATGCTTTTCTTTTTTTCTTCTTACAGAACTACAGTAATGTGGAGAAAGTTTTGTTGCATAATAAATCACTAGACAGAAGATCAAAAGGGTGAGGTTGGGGGGGAATTGGAAAATTGCGCAACTGCTGTGTAGCCTGCCAAATTGCGGTTTGCGTTTAAAGCTAAACATATTTTCACCCTGGAAAGAGTGAAACGATGCGATTGGATGGTGCATTGCTTCGGAGTTCATTATTCACATCCATCCACTGAATACATGCAACTTAGGATACAAGTTTCTGTACTTTTAATTACATGATAATATGCTCAAATATATGAAATTATTTACTTCAAATACCTGTGGAAAAGCATTAATATATGTCTTTATAACATTCAGCCAATCAAATAACTTCTATAACAGTAATATTACCAGTCAAATGCAGCTCAAAATGTAAACAAACTGGTTTGTTTACATTTGAAATAGATCGCGGATTACAGGCGTTCGCGGATTATAGAGTCGCGGATTAGCGGGAGTTGACTGTACTACAACATTTTAAGTCCTAAATCGCAGTCAAGCTGAGTTTACTGTTCTTTTACTTACTCAAAAAAGTTTATTTGTATAATAATTATCTTGTATCACACTTTTATTATTTCTAAGTTTAATGTTTACATAATCTTATAATAATTGAACTAACTTATAAACTTTTACATTGCTATTCTTCTTCTTATTATTATTGTTCAAATAGCTATATGTGCTCATTGCAATTCATTTTCAGGTGGGCAAGCATCCCTTTGATGTATCCTACGACATACTTCTTTAGCATTCCTAGTTCTGCATTTGTAGCTTTAGCCTGTCTCAATGTTTTTATAGGAATAGTAACTACTTTATCTACTTATATTTTGGAACTTTTTACAGATCAGGTATGTCTGCCATATATTTTTTCCTTGTACCTATTCTTTCTTACACATAATGAAAGGTTCTCACAGCACTTTTGAGTGTGAACATAAAACTTCATTTATTGCAATATTCTGAATTTATATTGGATAAAACACCTATTGCTTAACTAGACAAATGCTGTCACAATTTAAAAAAATGCTTAGTTTTCATTTGCAGTATATATCAGGGGTAGCGAACCTTTATGGATCAACGTGCCATTTTTTCTACAGAAATGTTTAATGAGGTCACAGACGTGGCGTCAAATAATTTTGACTCAGTGATTAATGAGAAAATAATAAAACAAATACGAACAACTCAAAACTCTTTATTTACTAACAAAAAAAAATTATGTTTATATGTGTAATTCATATTAAAATTTGTTTTATTTTTAATTAAAATGCAAACTGTAATGATCGGTGGCATGCCCAAAATATTGTGTCGTGTGCCATTGGTTCGCCACCCCTGGTATATATAATTAAATTCATGGTTATTTTATGCATAGTGAAAGCTGCATCAAATTACTGTCAGTGAAAGCAACTTTATACAGTAGAAGATCGATATACCGCAATTCTATAAACCGCAATTCTCCATAAACCGCATTAACACTGCGGATGTAAACAGAGAAAATCACAATTAAGAAATTTCCACGATCTGCTTTTTTTTTTTTTTTATGGCTTTCCTAGTGAATTAATTTTGAGACATTAGATAAATCCCACAACATGCCAAGCTTAAAATAAACAATTATTCTCCCATGCATGCATTATGCATTATCAGCATTACAGCTGGCCGGCTGGGTGGAAGAGGAAGAAATGTTTACTTTAAAAAAAAAACAAGGAACCTCTCCCTTTTCCCTCCACTACAGAACCACTCTCTTTCTCCCTCCTCTACCATTGACTTCCCAAACAGACGTTTATTTATTTAGTTATATTTCTCTTTGTAAATTAAAAACATTGATTTGTTTTATATTAAATCGTATGCTGTTACTTGGCTTCCTAAATCATACGCAGCATCACCAAAATGTTTTTTTTTTTTTTTTTTTTTTTAATGTGTGTGTGTGGGTGAGGGGATACACATAGCATATTCTAAAATAAAAATAGCTGTTTCTTTAATTTTGGCAAGAAGAAAGGTTTTAAAATGAATGGCTTTCTAAACAAAGTTGGGGGGGGGGCACACGCCCCCGCCCGACGATATGCTTGTCTCAATATTGACAGTAAAATACTTTTAAACAGTCTGACAGTAAAATACTTTTAAACAGTCTATGAGAAGTAGGGGAGGGAGAGTTTTCTCAATGTAACACTATTTTAAAACTAAATTTTGGAACTGGATTTAAGCCATCATTAGTTAAAATGAAAACTGCTGAACTAATGCATTGTGCACAAAATGCATGTAACAAAATGCATGCACAAATGTACTCAGTTTGCAAATCTGCATGAAGAAAACATTTTTGAATATTTGGTAATGGATGATAAGTCACAAATTGTTAATCATTTGACCAGTGCTGAAATAATTTCCTCTGTTTCAAAACAAGAGGAAAACAATTCTGGAACAGAACCAAATGCTGGAGAGAAAGTTGAAAAACTTTCAGAATCTGAAGAAATTTCCATTAGAGATCAATATTTTAAATTCCTAGAAACACAAGACTGTGTAACCAAAGTAAAATTATTACCTGTTCAAAGGCTGCAAGAAAAGTTATTTGTTGAGAGATTGCAAATTCTAAAACAAATCAAAAGTAATATATTGTTTAACAAATAAACTTTAATGCTTTTGGTAATTTCAATTTATTTATTTTTTCTGTAAATAAATAAATTCCTTTTTTTTTTTTTTTTTTTTTTTTTGTTGTTGTTGTTGTTGTTGTTCACTGTCTTTGTAAGTAGTATTTGTATTTAAAAAAAGTTTTAAGCATTATATTTATGTGTTCCAGCTATATTTTAATATGTTTACTAGGGAAGGTTAATGATATAAGTGAATGATCCATATAACGCAAAATTCTATATAATGCAAAACCTTGCGTTTCGAGGTTTGCATTATAAAGATCTTCTACTGTACTATCAATCCTTTAAGGCACTCAAAGTTTAAAATATCCAACTTTAAATTATTTTTTAAAAGTCAACTGAAATAGATAATTTTGCATAAAATTTCCTATATGTATAGATTTTATTTTATCTTATTGAAAAGCCAAAGATTGCTTTTTTCCCCTTGAAGTAAAATTATTTCTAAAACACTTTAATTTTACTATTCAAATTTAAGATTTTTTTTTAACTGTAAAAATTCAACTGTACATTTTCAAAATGTTACAAAACAAATTTTTGGTATGTCCTTTTAAATTTTTCTGGTGGATTTAAATGTACTTTTACTGCAACAGTTTTTCTTATAAATAATACCTTTAAATTAACTGCTATTTCATTTTGAAAAAAAGTTTGTACTATGGTTGAATAGGAGGGGGGGGGGAGAACTGCCTCATGCATGAGTTTGCAATAACTATACATTTTGAAAAAATTGGATTAAACGATAGTTTAGATCAGGTATGGACAACCTTTGAAAAGTTACAGGCCAAACTTTAGGATGTTAGTGAAGTCGGGGGCCATATAATTGGGATTTATATGAGAGTTGAGTGGTTTATATGGGTTTTATACAAGGTTTTGGTATCTTCCCTGGGCTGTGGCGGGTCATATCCACCCCACTGGCCAGAGATTGCCCATATGTAGTTTAGATATTAAAATCAGTGATGAATGGGGCTATGCTAAACACAGTTGGGTTATTTCTTTTAAAAGAAATACGCATTACAGGACTTTTGAACAGCTTTAAAAACTAACTAATGATGTTAAGCACTCAAAAAAGTTAATGCTTCTTCACCAAATGCACTATTAAAAGTAAAGCTATTTGTCTTCTACAGATATCAGAAAGAATTTTGAAGCACAAAAATTGTCTTCTAAAATGAGCCAAAACATTATCTATTTAGATAAATATTGCAAAATTACTTAAGATTTTTTCCTGAGTATTTTATAACTCTTATAGATACACTGTTTGTAATTGTGGATAGTAGAACTTGTAAAAAGACATTCTGAATTTTTCTAAGTCTCCAGTACAGTAGGGTTTTTTCAAAAGCTGTTCAAACATTGCACCGTTTCTTAAAAGAAAAACTAATAAATCTTATATTTCAATCCTGGCTGGTACAAATTTTGGATTTTTTTATTGGCAGAAATAAACTTTAATTTTCTGTCTTGCAATGTAATATCTAGGGTAAACTTACCAGTGTGTGAACACAACTAGTGACTAAAGATTTTGTATATAGTTTTAAAAATTAAGGTTTGAAGAGTTTTTCAAGTTATGGACTGGCAACACAGGTGCGTATCCAGAGGATTCCTTGTAACCCCCTCCAACCTTACCAAAAAAAAAAAAAAAAAAAAAAAAAACTTTACTTAGCTTACATTTTGACATTTAGCTGACAATTTGATACACAAATCCCCCGCTCCCTAACATGTAATAACTTCTAAGCTTCCCCAATTTTAATTTTTTTTAATATAAATTATCTTAATAAAAAATACATTTACACAGATAAATACAAAAAGCTACTTTTTATAAAACGAGTTGCACTTAAATGTTCATTTACTGGATGTTTTACCCTATATGATATTTATCAATTGCTTTCAATCTCTATTCATTAAATTCTCATGTAGTCTTACAAAAATAAATTAATATCTGTTTATAAATATAAAACTTTATAATGTCATGATTTCTTGTATAGGAGTTACAAGATATTGCTGGGATTTTGAAGCAAGTTTATTTAGTTTTCCCTCACTATTGTTTGGGAAGGGGTCTTATGGATCTCTTTACAAATCAACTTGCCTATGAAACCCTAGCAAAGTTTGGTAAGTTATATTGCTTTTAAAAGTGAATTATATGTAACAAACAGTTTGAAATATGCTATATGTATATTCTCTTCAAAATTTGTAAAAAACCTTGAGATGTATTGAAATTTTGATGCTGGCCAAGATTTTTAGTTTCATTTAATTGAGTAGAAAATGGGAACTGCATTAAGAATGATGAATAGTGTAAATTAGATATGAGCTTAGGCTTGACCCCAACTCGTACAAAACAATGATGTCTTTTTCCTTCACATGTTGAGCTGCATAGTGTTTTTTACTAAGTTTCCTTTCATTTAATCTCTGAGCCATACTATTGGACTGGAGTGATGGAGAGGCAAGCTTCAAGTGAGTGAATCATAGGCAATACAAGATTTTACTGTTGGATGCAGGCATGTATTCAGAAAAACATTTTGGAGGGGAGTTCAAACGGTAAAAAAGGCAGAATTTTTCACAAAAAGACTGTATCATTATCATTTTATTGGCAAAAATCAAAATATTTAAGGGTTCCTGGACCCCTTGGACCCTCCCCCCCCCTTGAAATATGTCCTTGGTTGTATGCTAATTTTTTAAACGTTAACACAGATATTTCAATAACAAACCCTATTTCTTAACATTATGCTTCCACTCTTGCTTCATTCGCTGGCAGGTGCTAGTGGTTAGTTTCGATTTTAGATGGCTCGAAATTCCCTCGTGCTATACAGGCTTTTATCACTCCAGTTAAAAATAGCTCAATGGATTTAATACACAAATATGGTATAGGGAAGTATAATATTGGAAAAACCTCCAAAAAAGCATCCTTATCCCCTTGAGAAAGGCATGACTTTTGTGTTGCCTATCTATAATAATATAAAATAAAATTTTGCTATGGAAATTTCGTTTTCCAGTCTAGACTACCACCAGATACCATTAGACATGTTTTAAGCTATTTGGTTCATCTCAAAAGTAATTGAGGTGTGTAAGGCCATTTTTGTAGGTTCTCATCTGTAATTAAGATTGTTCATCAAACAATTTTCTCTAGGCTGTATCTATTTTGCGGATAGTATTTACAACCAAAAAGAGTTAATTGCCTTAATCTACTATTAAAGGAGTCTTTTCACATGAACCATTGCACAGCTTATCGATTATAAGAAATTTGCGCTAAAATTTCGCTTTTGAAGACAATCCAAATTATATACAATTTATGTATTTAATATTAATTGTAAAAATATAGCTAATCTTAATTATTACTACTTAGTTTAAAAAGTAAAAGAAAATAGTGTAAAGTACAAAAGATTTTTCTCAACTTTTAAAGTACCAGTTTTTAATAAAATGGTAATTTAATTTTTATTAAAGTAAATGAAACATTTTCATGATCATTTTTAAAGTTTATTAAACTGCTTTTTAAAAAAGAATTTTTACAACTATATTGAAATATTGTTTGATAAAATAAATAAATAAAAAAAGGGAAAATTTTTAAATGAAATAAATGTAAATACCATTGCTATTTAGTGTTTGCTTATTGTTAAACTTTAAGGATAATAGTATCCTCATTTTGCTGTTAAAAAACATTTTGCAATATAATAGTTTATTTATTTATTTATTTTTCTTTTAATAGGTATCTCAATGTTTCGAAACCCATTAAGTTGGGATTTTCTTGGTAAAAATCTTGTTTATCTAACCGTTCAAGGTCTCATTTATTTTTCCATCACATTGTTAATAGAATACAAGTTTTTTATAAGAAAAAGGTGAGTAAATTGTTGAATTTAAATGTAAAAATGCACTTTATTTTGTAAAATTTCATTTTAAGATTCAATTTGTCTATCTGGATGTTGTGGCAACAAAACAAATGATGATGTAAAAATAGGCTTATAAATAGAATTTTTTTTTAAATTTGTGGTGATGCTGAATTAAGTATTTTAAATGAATGTAAAATCAATTTCAATAAAATATTAGATTAAAATTTGAATTTACAAACTGATGTTGGGATATGAGAGTTTGCAAAACATTCAGATATATTTTCAGAATCAGATGAGGCAATTCTGTGTTAAATTCACTAAAGTAAACCTTATTCTTGCATTACTGTGACTTCAACAGTGCATTTTGTGCAAGATATCATTTGTAGCAATAGAGTATAATAGTTTGCATATCAGTATCGAGGTATTTGCATTTTTAAAAATTCGCCCAACATCATGAGCACATTGGAAATATTTTCATTTTTTTCCTGTGATCTAGTTATTTATTTCATTATTTTATTTTCAATTGAGCCATCAATATTTGATGCAAGTTTTTCTGATTTTCCCCTAATAATATTCCATTTTCATAATCGTTATGATTTATTTGTACAAGTGTGCTGCTTGAAATTTAAACTTTAATTATTCAAACATTTTGTATAAAATTTTTTATAATATAATTGTAATATATGGGTGAGTGCGCACAGCTGATACATTCTCTTATTACTTATGTCTAGAAATTATCCTATTTTGCCATCTGTGTCTGAAGTAGAAGATGACGATGTTGCCGTGGAGAGATCCAAGGTTTTAGGGGGCCACTGTAACAATGCTGTACTGAGAATGGAAAGTTTAACAAAGGTGAAACTATTAAAGAAGATACTTGTTATTTTTTTTAAAGTGCTTTTTTAAAAACTATTAGAGTGCAGCAGAACACTGTGATGCTATGCTTCTCTTTTGTTTTGCAAAAACTATGAAGAAGTACTATTGCACTTCCTTTGATTCAGTACACATTTTATTTCTCATTTACTGTAAAAAATGCACATTTCCTCTATAAAACATATTGTAAAAATGTCTAATTTTGTAGGTAGAAAGTGTAATAGTGGTTTTATTTTTATTTCATTTTACTTTTTTTTTTAAAGTTTATCGTTCCTGATATTACAGGAATTCTTTTTTAAAAATAAACTTTTAGGCAAACAGCCTTGCATTACTTTTTTTATTTGGATGATTCAGAAATTAAAATCTTATTTTTGGGGTTAAAATAAAAGTGCTTATTTCTTCAGTTTAAAAACTCATAATTATTAAATGTGTTCAATAAAGATTAAGCATATTGAAGCTGGTAAAAACCAGACTACCTTTTGAAAGTTTCTAAAGAGCCCACTACTTTCATTAGAAAGCATTTTAACAACTCTTTTTCAAGTATTAAATTTCAATTTACATTATTTTCCCATTTTTTACAGGTCTATAAACCAGGCCAGTATCCTGCAGTAAATCAACTTTGTGTAGCAGTGCAACCTGGGGAATGCTTTGGTCTACTTGGTATGAATGGAGCTGGTAAAACTACAACATTCAAAATGCTGACTGGCAACACTCCCATCACATCTGGAAATGCTTATATTGCTGGCCATAGGTAGAATTTAACACTTCTGTCTGTCTTATGCTTTTCAAAAGTTGCTTCTACGTTGTAATCAGAATAAAGCTTTATGTGTTAAATAATCCATGTATTATAAAAGGTATCTGAATATTGCCCTAACCCTACTATGTGTTATGCTTTTTTCTTAAATAATATTATCATTACTGTTTAAATAAAATACATTTACATTTTTAAGATGCATAATAACAAAAATCAAGGCCAATAGACCACAGATAAAAGGTGATGAAGTGTTAGAAGTTTAGATTTAAGTTCTAGCTTTAAATTTTAAATTTTAAAAGACTAGCCTTGCTCATAATAGAATCAGTGCAAGAAGTAGCTTTCAGTAGGAGCATTAAGGTAGTAAGTAGCTAAAGTTCCAAAAATGGTTCCTTCATAAAGTGATTTATGTTAATATTACAATGCTTTATGCTACATTTTTCAGAAAAAAAGTAAAAATATATTTGAAAACTAATACAGATAACATGCTTTAATAAATACAATTAAATCACAAATTTCTTTGGGACACAATTTTTTCCTTTTGGGAAGCCATTGGAAATGGTTGGAAGTTGGCACCTATTTATTTTCATATTACAACACTTTTTAGGATGAAAGACTGAAATGTTGTGCATCACCTAATTAATATATGGGGCAGATTTTACTGAGAATTTTTTTGTTCCATGGACAATAATTGTTTTTGGGTAGGGGGCATTAAAATATTTAAATTTTGTATTCATTTAGATTTAATAATCTGAAATTTTTAATAAATATACCATGAAATTCTGTACTTTTTTTTTACGTAACTTTGTAATTTAATGTATGTGTGTGTATGATCCATATTTAAAAAATGAAAGCCTTGGTCATTGTTTTTGGGATACCCTGTATAATGCCTCATAAACAATGTTCTGGGGCCTTCAAGAATGAGCTTCATTTCTTATAATCTCACCTTCAGGATGTTTCATATTATGTATATTATAATATTTTGTGTGATAAATACACAGAGAGTAGTATGATTTATTTATCTAATTATGTGAAAGGCTGTTAAATATGGTACAATTGTAATTATTTTTAATTGCAGCATTAAGACAGATATAGATGGTGCTCGTCAAAGTATAGGGTATTGTCCTCAGTTTGATGCCTTAGATTCTCATCTGACTGGTTATGAGCATTTAGAATTCTATGCTCGCCTCCGAGGAATACCTGAAAAACATGTGCGAAAAGTAAGCTGTGCATATTATTTTTCAAGTTTCCTAGAACATCATCACAAATTTTATTTATTAAAGTTCCTTTTATTGTTTCAACTGTATTATTATTAAATTGAGAGAAATTTAAATTAGTATTCTTTACAGTATCTCTAAAATGCAGTACACGCACATGGGTTGGGATCAACGTTCGTGTGGATTATAGAATTTTCAAAGTATAGGTCATTTCTTTGTTGCCACCTCAATTATTGAAAACACTGAAAAGTACTGTCAACAGTATACCTATGACACAAATAAAAGAAAAGTTACTTGATGATAAAATTGGAAAAATCATTGACATAACTCGGTAGACTTTGGGGGGTACTTCTAGAGTGAGCTTCAGCTCTCCTGGAGGGCTCCATCTTTTATTCTTGCACTAGAAAAATTAGATTTTTCTAGTGCAAGAATATGTGGGAGTAGTATGGCAGAACGAGACTACCTCTATGCATGCTACACCTCGGTAATTGAAAGGGCGGTCAAATGGGTACCTTTTGCCCTGTTGCATGGAACCACTCAGAATTCTTGGGATCAAAACCAGCTTCCATCGTACGATTTTTTTGTATAAGTTGTATTGTTCATCATATAAGTTGTTTGTAATTTTATTTTCAAATAATCAGCCTTGTAATAAATAATAATTTGCAATTTGGAAATTTCAAGTATCAAAAGAGAATATATGTTTCACTTTTGCTTCCTTTAGAGGTTATGGTGTAGCATACAAACTGTATTTTGTATATTTATACTATGGAACCTAGGAAGAAGTTAATTTTGTAATGAGCCACTTCATATGTGATACTGAATGCACATATGGGAGCTTATACCCTGCTATGTATCAGTGTACAATGGCATAGCTGCCAAGTGCTCCAATTTTGCCAGAGTGTCTCCGATATTTTTAATTTGCTATGGAAATCCGATAATTAAAAAAAAAAAACTCCTGTTTTCCAGCCTTCAAAATTTATTTATTGAGGCAGAGAGAAATTTTCAATCTTTCTTCATCCTTCTTGTAAATGACTATTTTTCCTGAGTATTTCTGTATTTAAGTCTCCAGTACCTAATGACTAAAAACTAATTCTTATTTTACATTTTAATTTTTTTAGCAAATTAATGTTATTTTAATTCATTGTTTAATGCTATTTAAATTCAAGTTGCAATTGATTTTTAAGGTCAAATTTACTTTGCCTTAACTACTACTTTGTTACATAGCTGTCTGTGCAGACAGGCATGTTTTACTAGTTTAAAATAGTTGTTTTAGTTTCTACTGCAGTATTGTGTATAATTATGACCAGACTTCGCACGATTACACGGTCATCTGTAATCGATTACGAGAAATGATATGGATTACAATCACTAACAATTTCCAAAAAGATTATGACTAGAGAATGTTAATTGAGTAAAATAACAGTAATCATCATGTTGAAGAAATCAAACATAAAAAAAATTCAATAATAATGCAATTTTATCACAGCATTTTCGTAAAATTTGTAAAATATTATTTTAGTTATCAATTACAGTCAACTGTAATCAGCACAAAGTCTGATTATCGCTTATTACATAGAGTAGCTTCACTGATCTTGATTGTTTTTGTTTTCTCCCTATATTTAAATCATGTAAAAAAAATGAAAGTTTAGGAAACTAATGCTTAAAATGAAATTAATTTTTTTTTTTTTATGAAGTTGCCCTTTTTCTTCTCTGATGCTATGTTTATAGCCTCAGATATATATTTTCGTATAAATTTTTATACAGCAAAAGGATCCTCCTATATTTTACATTTGAAGGTTTGCAGCTCTGTGATGGCAGATATTCAACAAATAGTTATTTTTTTTAATCATGACCATGAATAAGCTGATAATGTTTCGGAGAATTCCCTATTCTGATCATTTCACTTTCAAAAGTGAAAACTTTCTCCAGTGTTTCACTCTACAAAGAAAAATGTAAAATTATTTGCTTACATCTGAAATGGGTGGTGGATAATAGGCATTTGCAGATTGGAGGGAGTGTACTGTGTGTGTGTGTGATACAGTTTTATTATCAATTTTCGAAAAAGAACTTATTAAAGTACATTTATTTTTCTTATTATCAACTAGGTTGCTGTTTGGGGAATTCGAAAACTAGGTTTATTGGCCCATGGTAATAGATGTGCTGGAACCTATTCTGGTGGTAATAAACGAAAGTTGTCAACTGCTATTGCTCTAATAGGAAATCCATCAGTTGTCTTTTTAGTAAGTATTCTAATTTTGCTTCAATTTTGTGTTCATATATTTTACAACTTTTTTTTAAACTCAAATTTCACATATTGCACTTTTGCAACAGTAGTATCACAACTCAACACTGTTGTCTACTACCACCATTGGATGCGGGGATGGGGAACTGTCTTGTAAATTTATACTAAATAGACGTGAATTTCCAGTAGAAGGCACTTGCATGATGTTGACACACCATACTTGCACAAAGTGGCATACTGCAAAAGTCTGCATTTTCAGAAAACTCACTTATTTGAATTAAATATTATTGTTGCAAGGGTGCAGTATGCCTCTCTTTAATGTCAGTTTTATCCCGAGTTTCAACAACTAAAAATAGTCAGAATGGTAGAATTATTACCAGGGGTTGATACAGGAATTTTTACCAGGATTACATTTTTGCAAAAACTTTTGTGAAATCATGTTATGTGTCATGTATTTTTGTGAACTTAAATACCTATTATTTTCTTAAAAGTAATTTACAAAACAAATTAAAATATACAGTAAAAATGCCAATGAATGGTTGTTTTAATTGATTCCATTTTTATGAAGGAGTCATTTTAATCCATTTTAATTTTATGAAGGGGCCATAAAACAGACCCAAATTTCATCTGCATTGATCCCTGATTACAAGAGAATTTATTAAGTGGTCAATGTATTTGAAAAATATTGGCAATTAATCTGTCAAAAAATATGTTTATGTATGCAAATGTGTGTACATAAAATATATATGCTGCTTTAAATATTTTTAAGCTAGTTATTAATTTACATATTTTTGAACATCCTGAATCATTAAAAAGGCATGAACTGTAATTTTCTTAACTGGGGATAATTTTTTCGCGGTTTTTTGCTAGTTCCATAGTGATTTTTGAATTGGAAAATGAATAATTATTCATTTATTTTACAGGATGAACCTACGACTGGCATGGATCCAAAGGCTAGGCGGTTTTTGTGGAATTGCATAATCGACATTGTCAAAGAGGGGCGTTCTGTCATTCTCACATCTCACAGGTACATTTTTCCTTCCACTGTAAATATTCAAACTATAAAAGTAATTACTATTAATACGTAATATCTGGAGAACTGTTTTAATATCAATGAACTATCTTGCAGCATGGAAGAATGTGAAGCTTTATGCACAAGGCTGGCTATTATGGTTAATGGACAGTTTAGATGCTTGGGCAGCATTCAACATTTAAAAAACAAGTAAGTATCAATAGGTAATTAGATTTTAAAAAATGAACCCGTCATTCTTATATGTATTTTAAAATAGCTTAATTGAATTATGAGCAACTTCAGAGACATCTGCATAAGAAAATAACCTGAGTATACATCGAAGAGGAAAATGAACCTTCTTAAGATTAGATAAATAAAACTTTATATATTAACACACATAAAAAGGTACTTTTCTTCATCCCTAATGATTTCAACATCAAGGTAATTAAGTATATTGTTATTTTCTTTTTCAAAGGTAAATTGGATGTTTTTGTCAATTTCATTTATCTCTTTAAGCAGGTTTTCTAAATTTTTATTTTCAACAACAGTAAAAATGTCATCCTCATATCTCCACGAGACTTTTATGGATTTATTTAATTTTATGTATTCTTCGATCTTCCTCATTTTCCATTCTGCAATAATAGCCAAAATAGGAGATCCCATTGGGACGGCTTGCTTTTGTTTACAAAAATTCCCGTTAATTGAAAATATGAATTTGCAAGAATTAGGTTTATGGTGCTATTGAGAATGTTAGCTTTTTGTTTCATTTTTATACAATTGAGAAATAGAGTGATTTATTTCATTATTCATTTCTTGTAAATTTATAGAGGGATATAAATTAATAACATCAAAACTAGCATAATTTCCTTTTCTTTTATTTTGTAATCATGTTATAATTTAATAAAATCGTCAGTTGAAGATAGAGAGTATTAAATTTCGGCATAAGTTTGATTAAGATTGGTTTCCTATAAAGTTCAAGTTGATAGGTAGGTTCTTCACATTTACTCACAATCGGTCATAAAGTCGGAGGGGTTTTATGACCTTTTAAATTTACCAAATATACAAGGAGCCATTGTAGCGAAGTCAGCCAAATGACATCTCTCCTATGTTTGATAAATACTTTTTTATGTGTGTTATTATACAAAGTTTTAGTTATCTCATTTTTTAACATCAGTTTTTTGAGTGTTGTTTGTTTCTTAAGCTTAATTGCTATAATTTATGCTGGTGTTTTCACCCAAAAATATAAAAATTTGCTTGTTTATCTAATCAATAGCTAATTTGTTAAAACAAATGCTTCCTTAAGAAAAATTATTGATATATTTCAAAATATTAAGAACAATGTAGATGGCTTCATAGTTATTCTGTTACTCATAATCGGATCTGCTCTTTATAAATTTAAATGCCATTTATACTGTCTCAATAAGTTTAAATCCTCAATATGAAATTAATGATCATTGCATCTTTTTTTTCACAAAATGTGTATGAAACAATTTCTCCTGTGCATAACAATTCACTACCAATTGCTGTTTATTAAAGAAATGTCTTGAAGTTTTTGAGAAGAACATGTGCTATATATAATATATTAGGTATGAAATCGACTATTGTAGTACTGGTTTAGTAACAGTCCTTTTTGGTGTACAACTAAAGTTGTGGTTGATTCCTAGTTTACGGTGCTTCTTAGCCAACGAGGCAATAAGAATTTTAATGTGGTAACCTTGGGGACTTTTATTTGTTTTCTGAGACAGGACGGGAAAATGCACCATATTAGCAATTTTTGAAAACGCGCCAAGAAGCTCCGTAAAGTAGGAATTAACAGTAAGTTTTTTAAAATTGTAAAACTGTAAATTTTTTAGAAAAATACAAACCAAATTACTATCTTAATTTTAAAATTAAAAATTTGTTTCTCTCCCCACAAAAATAAAGAATCCTTTTTCAATTCTAGTCTAATTTTAAATTAGTTTTCACCAATTTTAAAATACTTTTAGGTATGGCAATGGTTACACCCTCACACTTCGTGTAGCAAATGCACCGAATGCTATGCAGGAGGTGCGTAAATTCATTGAGACCACATTTGCAAGTGCAGCTTCCCTGCAGGAACAACACTTGAACCAGATGGAGTATCAGCTGGCTCCATCCTTGTCCTTAGCAGTAGTATTTCAAGAATTAGAACAAGCTAGGCAAATGCTGAATATAGAAGATTATTCAGTGTCACAGACAACTCTAGACCAGGTAAGCCAAATATCTTCCCCTTGTAAGAGTTTAAAACTGTTCCTATTAAACCATAAAAGAACTTTTGGATAGAAGTGCCTTAGCCATCCTCAGTTACTACTCATCCAACCTTTGTCCATGAAGGTTGGATAAATTGCTAAAGTGGCGAAACAAAGAACTGAGTAATAAATGAGGACAGCTGTGGCATTTCAGGCAAAAATTCTTTTATGATTCAATATTTGCAGTCTTCTATCTTACTCCTGTTTTAGAGAAATATGCCAGTCTAGTTTTGAAAAGAAAAAAAAAAAAAAAAAGAATTATTATAAAATTTCCCTTTGTGATCTACAATTGCTTTATTTTTTTACTGTATTCAGTGGTAATTTTGTTACATAAAAAGTACTTACATGTGAATGATCTTTAAACAAATATTTCCTGTAGTATGAATTAATCTTCAGTTTCCGTTTCGTTTTCTGTAGCAGTATATGTAACCTTTCTTTCATTACAAATAAATAAGTTTAAGTAAGTATATGTAATTAATAAGTTTAATTATAGTCGTCCCTCGTTTATCACAGTTAATCTATTCCAGACTCTACCATGATAAGTGAATTTCCAGGAAGTAAGATTCTTTGTCGATGTGTGTAGCATGATGTAGATGTGTAGAATATAAAATAAAAATGAAGGGGCTTTTCAACTTACTATTTATTCTTGCTTTCGTTCTATTACTCTATCTCTAGTTATTCACTGTTAATAAACAATAGCTGTTAAACTTACTAAATTGCTGTTTCATAATTCTTTCCCCCCTCTAAAAATAGAAAAACAAATTTTACAAATAGTCATTTAAATTTATAATTTCTTTGAGTTTTATGTATTTCAGAAAAAGAAAATAATGCTATACTAAAACCAGAAAGCCTTACAATGTTTCAAATGAATAAAAAGAAATATCATTAATATATTGCTGAGTCCTAAATTGTTTTTATCATATCAAATAATGCATTTTGAAAAAAAAAAAAAAAAAAAAAAAAAGAGAATCCAAATAAATATAAAAAGATTCACCTGAAAGAGAAAAATTTTAGTTGAATTTGTAAATATTTTAGAATATTTCATCATTATTTTCAGTGCTCATGAGTTAAATTTTGTTTATTAATTCTTAATCCCCCTCCTCCCCACACACACACACATTTTTTTTGAAAGCAAGCTAAAATTTATACATGAATATGATTATACATTGTAAGTATTCAGAAATAAAAAATTTACTTGAGTAAAAAAAAAGAAACATGAAATTAAAGATATAAAATTATTTTACTTCTATTTAATACAATCCACTTGTTAAAATAAAATACAAATAGAACAAAATCTTGTATCAAAATTTATACAACAGAGAATCTTACGTTATAAATTTATGACTTATTCTCTTTGTGTCTTAATAAAGGTTTGAGCCATAATTTATATGATTTTTTTTCTCCCTAGGTGTTCATCAGTTTTGCTAAAATGCAAGCTGATGTTACAGAAGGAGTTCCTACAGAAAGTATAGCTCACCAAATTGTCAGAAAAAAAAGTGGCAAAAGAAAAAGTAAAAGTTTTTTCTTTTCTTTCTCTCTCTGTTCCCAGACGTTTTGTAAACCATGAATTTTATATTTATTTATTTATTTTGTCATTCTATTCTTTTGGTTCATGAGTTTGCAGATTCTTGTTTCAATGGTTGTGATTAGGACCGGATTCAGGAGAGGTCGACTGGGGCTTCAGCCCCAGAGCCTCCACAAGAGAAGGGGGCCACTCACAATAGGCATTTTTATGTAAAATTTCCTACCAAATATTGAGTAATTAATAAATAATTTCATGACCTTTATCCCCAAAGGGGTCAGATACAATGCAGCTGCTTCTTTGCATATATTTTAGATACTACTGGCACTTAACATGATCGATTACCAGTCATATTGACGTTAAAAATAAAATCTACCTCCAATGGGAATTGAGGCCGGGACTGCTATGATATGAGAATGTTGAACCCACTTAATCAATACACAGGTTAACAAATTTTTTTTTTTTTTTTTTTTTTTTTTAAATAATTCTGCCTCCACTCCTCTAAATCTGGCACTGGTTGTGATCACTGATACTTTAATTTTTTATACAGCCCTGATGCACATTTTACAGTAAGATGATAGTAGCAGAGCCTGTTTATCAGCAGAGCAACCGGGGCACTTGCCCTGGGCCAACTCATTTCAAGGGCCCAAAAATTTTGTACTTTTCAACAGATTTTTATCAATTAATTTATAAAAAAAAACTTTGTACAAAAATTGAATTGTCATTTTCTTTAGTTGAGAGCTGATTCTCAGACATTTTACTCTACTAAGGGTTCTCTAAAGCCCATCAGCATCATCAGTCAAAATCCTTGAGCCAACGTCTCAGCCTCTTTTTGTAAATTTTATTATAAGAAAATATCATTAGTTTTAAGATACGTACAGTAAGTTTTGCAATTATTTTCATTTATATTTAGTATAGAAGTGTATGTAGCATGTGTCTAGATATTCATCATTTGTAAAAATAAATGCTATTCATGCATGCAAAAATCCTTTAATATTCTTTACTGCAATGTATTCATATATTTAGTATTTAAACTTGATAAATATTTCTGCAGATATATATGTGTCCAAAACCATTTAAATACGTAATATGCAATTTCTTGTAAGTGCAAAGGCCCAAAAGTTTGTATTTGCCCAGGGCCCAATATTGTGATGATCGGGCCCTGGATAGCAGATCATCTAAAACACATAATATTACATAAATTTATCTAAAAATTATCACTTGGTATAAAACGTCACATTGAACATTTATAACTTTATGCTATTAGCAATTTTACAATGTTATTTTTATTTCTTTTCCCATTCTAATTTTGTAAATGTAGCCGTTCAAAGTTGGGATATTCATTTGCAATCACCAGGGATTAAGCTGTGGTTGCTTTTTTTTGCAAAATGGGAAGGAAAGTTTCTGAAATGCATAAGAAATAGAAGCCACTTTCACTAAAATGCTATAACAATTCCACTACGCACAGTAAACTATGAAAGATGTTTTAGTGCCTTGAACCACATTAAAACTGACATTAGAAATGGAATTAAATTATGTCATGATAAAAACATTCTCATGATAAAAATTGAAGGGAAAGTTTTTAATTCTGACAAAGCTCTTCAGAAGTGTAGATGTTTAAAACAGAGAAAAATTCTGAGTTCTAAACATAAGTGTTTTAAATAAAAATAAATTTAATTATTTGTCTTAAAATAGTATTTATTCTTTGTGTTGTTTGTTTTTCATTAATACTTTTTCAAGCTGCTTAAAAATGCTGTTATCATCAACTTTTTGGTGTAAATTGCCAGTTTAGCATTTTTCTAAAGCTTTTTTTCTCTTTTTTCTTTCTTTTTTTTTGGGGGGGGGGGAAGCTAAAGGATTTTTATTTCTGTAGCTTAAACCCTGGTAATCACTATTTTAAGAAAATAAGAATTACATACACAAATTTTTGATAATAAATGTGTGTATGCAAATATTTATGAGTTTTTGTGTACTTACTGTTAGTTTTTCTTTTCAGGTACTGGTGAAAATGGTGCTGCTGTTACGGGCGATATAGAGTTGCTGGTCCGACATTCATATGCGTCCGGAAACAATCAATCACCTGCACATATGGTATAAAACAAACACAAACTCTCAAAAACTTGTTTCTCACACCATAGAAACCTGCCAAAAATATATAAAAAAATAAAATAAACAAAGCTCATTCTCATGAACTTGTGTGAATAGAGGACTGTGAATGAAGAAAAAAAAAAAGTGAAATCAAACTTGTGGCATTATTTGCTGCGTCTTGTACAAAGAAAAACTGGGGGTAGGGGGGCAAACCAATCTGTCTTTTCTTTACATGTTGGTAAAAATCAGTAATTTCAACATTTTCTATTTATTATAGCTGTGATATATGTTGAATATTAATGTGTGTTTCAGCGTTTCCATGTATAATATATAAATATGTTTGTCTGTGTCAGTTGGATGTCCATGTGTTTTTTGCATAATGCACCAGCAATTTTTTTACAATACCTATCATCAGCAACCAAAGAGAACCAACCATGTCATAGTAAAATAGAAGACTCAGGGTTAATTAAGAAAAAGTTTCCATGATACTCTTTGTTTTAAAGTATTTAGTCAGGTTTTTATGCTATTATTGTTAGATTTTTTTTTTAAATACTAAGTATTCTAACTGCACTGAACTACCTGTCCAACTACTGAGAATCCATGATTATCTAGCTCATAACTATGCTTTAGAAGAGTTATCTTTGCTCAAATTTCATTTTACTCTTAATGCATTTTAGAGTAAAAGATTTCTGAATTTTTTAAGTACGCATTTTTATAGCAGTTTTAAAAATTTATTATTGCATCCAACAAAACTATTGTGATCATCTAGTTCATAATTGCGCTTCTAAGTTCTTTAAATGCAGAATGCATTTTAGAGTAAAATGTTTTTACTTTTCTTTAAGTATAGAGTATTTTCCCAGTATATTGAAAGTATGTTTTTAAAAGCAAGATAAAAATTAAATTACTCATTGAATTACTTATAACTACTCCTTAAAACTGATTAGTACACCTATTAGATTATAATTCCTCTATATCTTTCACTTTAGTCAATATGTATAAAATATGGTTCTCAATAATTTGAAACTACTGTAGAATTTGTTTAGCAGATTTGCCTGTTTTTGAATACTTAATAATAAAGTTTTATATCCAATGGTTTTTTATCATGGAAATATAATTTATGTAATTAGATATATGGATAAAAATAACATTTCTATGTCACAAAATATATTTCTGTGAAATTTATTTGTTGAAAATGTTGTATGCATAAGAAAAATGCAAGCACCCCCATTCCAGAACCAGGCCCCAAATTAACCCTACTTAGATTTTTTAGAACCACAACTTTAAGGATCAGTTTATCTTAGCATACATGCATATCTATGCATTCAGTTTACAAATGTTATAATTACTGTTAAAAAACAAACAAGCTTATTTTCAGCCCTTTAAAAATATTAATTTTGACTTTTTTGACATTATATTTATTTATTTAGGGGAGGGGGTGCATCGTGATTAATTTTAATGTTTAATCATTAATAATTACTTCTATGAACATTTTCAATATTAGCTCAAAAAAACTCCACAAATTTTCAGGGGGAAATGTTTCTTATACAATAATTAAATATATATATATGTAAATGAAAAACTTTGTAAAACATTATTTATGTACAATTGCACGAGATTTCCAATTAATAAAATGTTAATTACTTAATTTGTACTTCATGATGTATAAAGATGATGAATATTTTAAATTTATTATTATACATATGTAATGATACCATTGTATATTTTCATTAAAATTTTAACATTATTATCCAGCTCTTTTAATGTAGATCATAAGGGTTTGATAATCAAGTTTTCTCTGTATCTCAAACTTTCATGCCTAAGAAAAATTTTAAGTCTATTCTGAATGCTGTTTTGCTTTTAGATCATATCACATACATTATTCTTCTAAAAAATCGATAGCTTGTTTAAAAAATTTGATATTGCTATTTCAAATTTAATTCTATTTTCTGAAGAAAAAATATATCTATATATAAAGCTTGGCTTGCTTATAAAAATGTTCAAAACAGCACTGAAGTTAGATTGATTCATTAAACATATTTGAATAATATTCATTTATGCCTCATAATTAGTTTCATTCATTTGATGATTAACTTTGCAGTTAGTTCGCAGATAATTAAAAAAATACTTTTTATGGTTTTCTACACTCTTAAGATACATTAGTGTGATTTTTCATTGTTTTAGAATTATTTAAAAAATCTATTTAATGAACATAATTTTTATTTATTTATTTGTATTTTTGTAGGTGTAGTGATAAGTTTTTACCTTTTGAATTTATACATTTTTTGGTTTTGATTATTGTTAAATAATTTTTTTTTCCTGTAAATTAATTGCTTTAGTTTTTGCTAGCTTTTGCTTTCAGTTTTACATGGTGTTAATTTCAGAGGTTATTAGTCAGTTTACTTTCCTGTAGAAAAAAAATCACCACAAATGTTGAAACCTTTGTTTTGAATAATTTTGGAAAATTTTCTTGAATATCCTTTGTATGATTTTAATAGAAGTAATAAAATGCCTTTGCCTGTTGTTTTTGTAAACTCCCAACGGATATTAATTTAGAAATATCAACCATCACTGATTGTTATTTTCTTAGCCAAAGATTTTGAAGTTTTGAGAAAGCCCATTATTTAAAAAAAATAATAATAATAAATTCTTAGTGAACTTATAAGCCAAACCATTGCAGAAACGGGCGATACATGCAGTTAAACTAGACTTTTAATTCTACTTCTTGCTAAATCAATAAATTCAGTTTCATGTCAGAAAATAAGCTTTAATTTTATAAGTTTTAATTTTTATCTGCTTTTTGCTGAGTTGCATACCAGTTTTAGAAAAGGTAGTTGATAAGCTGAGAAAAGCAGTAAATTGAGAATTTTAGACTTTACTTCAGTTCTCTGCGACTGTGTTTTTTCCTGTCTCAATTTCACATAACTTGTTGTGCAGTTATTTGAGATGTGCCGAAAGGTAATCACAAATGCTTATATGGCAAGCTAAGAGAGCAGGATAAATAGGCGTATCATACTTTATCTTCCTTTGAAGCATGCAATAGTTTATCTTTTTTTTTTTAAGGTGAAAAGCGTGTAATAGGTTATCTTTCCTTTCTTTTTTTCTTCAGCATTATAAACTTACTTTATAAAATGATGAGAAAATACTTTTTAAAAATGTTAAATCTGTTTATTATTTCAAAATATCATAACAAGCTACTGAATTTATATACGTAGGCTACTTTTGAAAAATAATATAAATTGAAACTCCTTTAACCATCCCTGCCTTAAAAATTGATGTGAGGTTTACCCTTGATACACAAAAGCTTGGTATATCTGACACATACTTTTAAATCTATCCTATATTGATTGATATATAAGCTAAACTGTCTTAATTGGTTTAAGTATCTGCTCCATAACAACTGTGAAGTTAATCATCAAAAGTTTCAGTATGTGTGTTTAATTTTGTTTTATAAATATTAAGAATGATGATTTGCATATCTAAAACAGAAAAAAAATCTTCCATCAAAATAAATAAGTATTCATCATAGTTAATTCTTCCAGAATTGAATATTTTATGTTTAAAAAAAATATTTAGCCCTTAGTTTTATTCTTTTTTTTTATGTGTATAAAATTGTTATTTTTGTTCAGGGTTTCCATACAGTAACAAAAACAAGAAATTTTTGTTTATGCTTTTCTCTTCCCTCCTATATCATATAAACGCTGGTCACAATGTTATACAGTGCTAGGTTTAATTAATTTTTTACAGTGAATTATTATAAAACATTAAAAATCAGTTGACACAAAATGCCAATATTCTCAAGTAATTTAAAACTTTTTTTTCTCTTTTTTAACATGAAAAGGTTTTGCTTACCCAGACATGTAAAAACACAGCAGCCCCCTTCCTTTAAAAAATAAAGAAGAGATAATGACTTTTTTATTAATTGTATATGATTAATGTGTAGATAGAGTGCATTTAATATATGTCACATTAATTATAAATGCAAACACCTTTTCATATACCTACTGCAAATAGGGCTTTTACTTCTCTTACCTTTACATACAAACACATACCTTTAAGCATTTTGTAAACCTGACAAACAGGAAGTAAATCAAACAAAAGAAAAAAAAAAACATTGTAAGTTAAAATAAGACTGCCTTTAAACATTTCTTACAGAAAATGTTTTGCTTATAAGTATAAATTTAAGCAGGAAATCTAACTAATAAAATTCAACAGCATTGAAAAAAAGTTGTGAATTTTTTCACATACATCATTTAAGTTATTCTGTTGACACAAAAAGTTTTCAGAACTCAGTTTTGTGTTAAAAATCTTTTACTGTAATTTTTATGTACTTAGGTTTTTTTTTTGGGGGGGGGGGGGGGTGGTTATGTACATAATTTAATGGAATAAAATTGTCATGTTATTAAATTGTTGTCTAAAAATAGAGAAATGGCAATATTGTATAAATTACTTGGAATAAGCCTATGAAAATAAATTGATGCACTTGTATAATCTCGCTGTACATTTCAGTTTTATTTACAAGTTGCTTGAGACCAAAAAAAAAGTAATATTCTATATGAATTATGGCAAATACATTAATAATCAGTTTCCAACAGTTATTGTAAACATTAATGAGCAAATCAGGCTATTCGTTCAATCATATCTGATCGAATCGAATCTATATGTATCCTATGAGCACTATTCTCAGTAAGGAACTGTTGTAGCAATTCATCGTTAAAGAAAGAGGATGCAGTTAGATTAAAACTTAACAATTTATTTTAGCATCTTCATACAAACATACAAATAGCTAGCGCGCGGTTCAGTGACTGACTGACTACTGACTGGCTTGGAGGTCGTAAAGAAAGGGAATACCTGGGAGGTAAGCTGTTGCCAATTTCTAGGTGTTAAAAATTCCAGTGCTGCCAAAACATAAACTATGAATATTTCCTGGATGAAGTTAATTTTCCTATGAGCCTGCTACAGTCAGGCAGCGCCATCTCTCGTTAGTATTGAGAAATATTTGAGTAGTAAACAAATCTAATTGTATAATCACAACAGAACTTTTAGTAGTAAAATATCAATAATATGATTAAATTTTTCGATAATCCAAACACATATATCACATGCGAAAAGAAGAAGGAAAAAAACTATTTTCAATTACTAAAGTCAATATTTTCAACTATAATAGTAAAGTCTCATTAAAATGCATTTACTGCTGATAGACCATAATGTATAGAAATTGTCATTTGCTCTAACAAATGAAGCTGCAGTTCTACATACGCTGTTTTTCAAAAGAGATCATGCTATAACATACATTAGTTTTTGAGATATTTGTGGCAGTTATGTCTTCTGTGACTTGGAAATGCATCCTAAGCAGAGATCTGTTGGTAAGAATTACCTGTACTACCGATGCTTCCCTGGTAAATAAATGCACTGCATTTTAGGCTTTCTCGCCATCCTTAGCTGCAAACAACATATAATAAGGTGTATAGCATTTTCAAAGGCTGCTGTTCACAAAATTATATTAATGGTTAAAAATCATTTCGGCCCAGGAACATTTAAAAATATAATTAATCTTTATTTACCCGTTTTTTAACAACGATACTATTTAGAAAGCAAAATTTTTGCCTTTTATTTGGTTAAGAAATTCTTCTTATTTTACAAGAAGTTTCTCTACATAATAAAATGTATTAATTTTACTAGACATACAAATGAAAAATATTTTCTAAAATAACATGCAATCAGTATTTTTCCCTCTGTATATCACATGCGAGACTTTTTTTCCCCCTTACTTTCTTTTTTTTTTTTTGGAGGGGGGGGGGTGGACTGAATGGAAACCCTAATTATGTTTACTGTTCCAGTCTAATTAGAAAATGTGATAATTCTGTAGTTTTGTATTCATTATACTTTTGTCATATAATTTATCTGCCAGATATTTTATCATATCTGATGTTTTAATGATGTATACTACATTATTTTTCATATTCAATATGCATTAATTTAATATACCATATGTTCCTTAATTAGTACACTAATTTTCTCAATTTTATTTAATAATTTTTTTAAATGTTGGATTACTTGTTTTGTATTTATATTGATATTTGTTGTGTTAAGTCTCTTGCTTATCTCAAGCAGTATGTAAATAATGCAACATTTGTTTCATTATCATTACAGCATCAATACTTTTTTTTTATTGATTGTAACAGATAAAAATTTAAATATATATATATATTATCAAGATTACTTTTTAGTTCATGCATTATCTGTAAAATGTGTTTCTCCTCAGTTTCATGATTTAGTTTGTAAATCTAAGGAAGAAAAACCAAACCAACAATTGCTCTTCCTTCATAAAACATGTTAATTTTCCTCTTGAAAACTCTGTTGCGTATCTGCTTAACACTCATATATATGTATATATATGGAAAATTAGTTTTTTGTAAGTAATGCTTCATTTGATCATGATGTTTTTGTGGTATGTATTAAAAACATATTTTTTCTCATAAAAATGTGTCATTTTTCTTGTGTGGGATTTTTTTAATAGGAAATCTCATAGCTAATTTTCAAACCTGTGGTCATTTCTACTAAAGTAAATGCCAAACAATGCTGTGTTTGCTAGCAGTTGTTGATGTTATGAAAAAGCCGTAGATTCTCTGAAATCTGCACACTTTGGGACCAAGGGGTTTGTGGATTACACCAGCCTGCAAAAAAAAAAAAAAAAAATTCTTGTTTGTAAAATTTTAATTGATTTATATCAGCAATGATGATGTCATTCCAAAATGTAAACTAAATTTTATGTAACACGTAAGGATTTTTTACAAATGACGATGAAAAAATTAGCAAAATGCAGTATAATGCATACATATAGCAACTGTAGTTACAACTGTAGTTTGTAACTACAGTTGCTATGTAGTTTGCAACTGTAGTTACTATTAACTAAACACAATAATGCTGTTCATTTACAATATTGTGATAACTTTTGTGTTTTTCTTGGAAGTCAAGAAGCTTCTTTTTCGGGTTTTTCGTTTATGGTCCTCATCACTGTCTCTTTTTAAACACCAATAGTAATCGGCCATCATATTAACATCCTACCGTCCTTGATATCTGCGTTCCATCTCCTTTATATCCTGGTGGAATCTTTCACCTTGCTCGTCACTCATTTTTCCTAAATTGTCTGGGAAGTATTCCGAATGTGAGTGAAGGAAGTGAATTTTAATGCTCATATTGCACCCCAAAAGATAAGTACGTAATAACTCAGTTACAAGTTCTTTGTAATTTTCTTTTCTCTCATTTCCCAAAAAAACCTTCTACGACATCTTTAAATGCAACCCAAGCCTGCTTCTCTCTATTTGTCATACATTGTTCAAAATTGGAATCTTTAACTAATTTCTTTATTTGTGTTCCATCCAAATACACCTTCTTTAATTTTAGCGCTAGACAATTTTGGGAACTTCGATATAAGATACTCAAAACATTTTCCACCTTTATCCAAAGCTTTCACAAACTGCTTTATGAGTATTCCCAATTTTATGTGAAGTAGGGGCAATAAAATATTTTGTGGATCTATTAAATATTCATTTAAAATATTCTTCTTACCAGGAATCCATTCTTGTCTCTTCGGCCATACCTTTTTTAACCAATGACTTTCTCTGTCCCTGCTATCCCATTCACAAATAAAGCACGGAAATTTAGTAAATCCACTTTGTTGCCCGAGAAGCTGACCTATAACCTTTAAGTCACCACATATTGCCCACTTATGTTCAGTGTATTTTATTTTAGTGAGAAGCATCTCCATACTTTCATATGTTTCTTTCATGAAAACAGAATGTGCAACTGGAACTGATGCAAGTTTAGATTCGTTATGCAATAAAACTGCTTTTAGACTCCTCTTTGAGGAATCTATAAATAGTCGCCAATCATTCGGATTATAAGGAATATCTTCTAATTCATGTAACAAACCAGGTATGTCAGCACAATAAAAAGAAGTTATCAGATTTGAAAAATGATAAAAATTGCTTTTCTCGATTCCTGTACCAACTAAACGGCGTATGTGTCGTAATTTCAATGAAGTAAGAGGTTTTCAGAATTTATTTAAACAAATAAACATACATACTTTATTAATTTATCCTATCCAAATCGCAAAAAATCTGTGTATTTTTACTTATTTAAAAAATTTACTTTCCAAAAAAAACTGTACGTTATACGTAAAAACTGATATTATTTTTGAAATAAGCATGTGAAAAAAAATAAAAAACAACTATTACTTTTAAAACAAGAAATTGTTGCAGGCTGGTATTATAGATCAATGTTTACATATTCCCTTACTTAAATTATGAAGTAACATAATATTATTAAGGAGTAAATTAAAGGTAAAAGTTAATTATATACTCTCACACTTTAATTAATTAAAAAATTTTATATTTGACAACTTTTCCAATTTTGAAAACATGGAATCAATTTCTCTTTGTTTTGGGGCTTTTGATTTGAGTTTAAATATTATATCTTGGTGTCTAGTAATTGTCATTATATCCTGATGGAATGCCAATGAATGCTTTTGGAAGAAATCTAAATACAGTGATCTCTCACTTATATGCAAGGGACTCCCCGAGAAAAAAAAAAACGTGCATAAGTAAGATGCGCACATAAACATAAAACTACACAACGGAGCATAAAAGAGAAACAATCAGTACATTGAGCTATATAATACTGTTAATTAACACTATATGCTGGAAAAGGTAAACAAGATAAATTTCAAACTACCATGGTTTCTTTTTGGACTAATGAATTATGCTACTTTTGATGAACACCAAGAAAATAAAAGTCATTACATATTCAAGAATGGTTTAACCCTTTAACGCGCAGTGTTCTCGTTCTGGGAACACTAAACTCTGATGTTTTGACTGTTGCCAGTCACGAAGAATAGATTTGATTTCTAAAAAAATAGTTGCGGGTGACATAGCTCCACGAGAATCCTTTACTTTTTAGCACGTCATTTCCCTTCAAAAAAAGGTCACGATTATTTTTAGCAGCAGGGTCATTCCGCGTCAGTTCAACCAAGCATGAGTTTGACACCCATGATCACGGATTTTGATAAAATTTGGCATGAATGTTCCTTATGTGGTAGTAAGAAACCCCATGAATTTTTTTGTCCCTGGTGCTAATGGTTTTGGTTTTATAGCTCGTCAAACTTTTGAAGATTTCAATTTTTGGATCATTTTTGATCAAGATTTTAAGGCAACACTTCTAAACAAAAAATCTTCTCATTTGTTCACTAATTAATTTATCTTTTTGCAATTTTGTTCCCTTGTTGATTAAAGTACAAGGATTTTAGAAATAAATGTCTAAGCTTGATAAATATTTTTTTGTATTTTTTAAAAATGCTAGAAATTGATTTTTGAGAAAATTTTAGTGAGTTCACTTAAAAGTGAAAACTCACTAAAAGGGAAAGCTATAATCAAAAAACATTTTCTTCAGGAAGAAGCTTATATATATGCATTATCTTAGGATGAAATAAAATTAATGGTTCCGTCATTCCTTCAGGTTAAAAAATTAGCATTTTTATCATTTTTGTTATGAAATTCTGTGTACATTACAAGTCAAATCAACAAATAAAATCCATTGTTGGCAACAATGTTCTTGGATTTTCATGAAATTTGTCATGAATGTTCCTTTTGCAGTAGTTACAAGCCCTGCAATTCCTTTTTGTCCTGGTGTCAATGGTTTTGATTTTATGGGCAGCCAAATTTTGATAGTTTTCACTGCTCCACTATTTTTCAGACACATATTCATGACATACTGCCTTGGAAAATTATTTTTAATTTTCCCACTAATCACCCAATCTTTTTGGAGTTTTACTCTCTTGTTAGTTAGAGAGTAGAGATTTCAGAAAAAAATGTGTGAATATATATATATCTTTTTTATGCTGGTTTTTGATATGTCTGCTGATTTTAAGGGAAAATTTTCTTTAAAGTATGATCATAAGTTATAAGCTCATTATCTAAGTTTCTTACATAATAAAAATATAAATGAAAGAAGATCCCTTTGTCAAAAGCACACAAAATATATCCAAAATTTAATGAAGCCAAGCCTCCTCAGAGGGGAATTTGACTGAAAATTCAGAGACTGTCTGACTATATAATTTATCTTTTGGTAGGTTTATTTAAATGCAAAAAAGTTTTTAATAAAAAAATAAGATCTTAAAACAGTGTCTGCAATGAAATCACACACACACACACAGAAGTAAACTCTTTTGCATATTTTAATGAAATAAAATTATTGGATTTTTTTATTACTTCAGTTGTAATTTTGAATGATCTAGTCTAATGATATTTTGTTAATGCTAGATTTTTAAAGTAGTTTTCATACAAATATTCAACAAAAATTTATATATATATATATATTACATATGTTTATATAATTCAATTTTGGGGCCGTAATAAATTTATAAATGAAAGAACATCTTGTCAGAAGTACACAAAATAAAACAAAACTTAAAGCACCTTCAAAGAGGAATTTGAGTGAAAATTCAAATATATATATATACCTGAATCTCTATATATACATATATGTTAAAGTTACATCACTTTATTTTTTGATAGGTTCATTTAAAGTTGAAAAAACAAGATCTTGAAATATTTTTTGTCATAAACTCTCATATCGAAGTAAACTGTTTAGTATTTTATACTGAAACAAAATTATTGGATTTTCCATTTCTTCAGATGTGATTTTGAATGAAATTGTCTAATGATATTTATGATTTCCTAAATAGTAATAATGAAATAAATGAAAGATCCCTTTGTCAAAAGCACACAAAATATACAAAATATTTCCAAAATTTAATGAAGCCAAGCCTCCTCAAAGGGGAATTTGATTGAAAATTCAGAGGCAAAAAAAAAAAAAGAAGTCAATGTCATAGTGTACGACTATATAATTTATCTTTTGGTAGGTTTATTTAAATACAAAAACGTATTTAAATAAAAAAAATAAGATCTTAAAACAGTGTCTGCAATCAGGGGCGTAGCCAGGAATTTTTCATGGGGGGGGGGGGTTACGAGTACTACAACTCATATATATGTATACGTGTGTGTGATAGTGTAGTGAAGAATATACATTTTGTATGGCAAAAAAATTCTCAAGGGGGGGGGGTTATGACCCCCCTTACCCCCTCCTTGGCTACGCCTCTGTCTGCAATGAAATCACACGCACACACTCATGTAAACTCTTTTGCATATTTTAATGAAATAAAATTATTGGATTTTTTATTACTTCAGCTGTAATTTTGAATGATCTAGTCTAATGATATTTTGTTAATGCTAGATTCTTTAAAGTAGTTGTAATTGAAAAAAAAAAAAAAAAAAAAAAGTTATGTCTGTGTACATACATACATGCAATATACATTAAAGTTACCTTTTCTTTTTGGTAGATACATTAAATGCAATAAAAGAACTAAAAGAAAAAAAATGTTTAAAATATTTTTTAAATGAACTCACACACATATATAAACTGTTTTGCATAGGTTATGTACTTTGACAATAACATGAGTTGTTCTTTCATTAAAAAAGAGAAAAAAGAAAGAAAAAATACAGCATTTTTAGTTACATGATAATTTATTCTGTTGTTGTTTTTGTACAAATTTCAACAGAGAAAATTTGAGGAATTTTGGTGTAAAAATAAACCAGCAGTTGGACAAATTTTAGAATTTTATGGTAAGTATTTGGTATTTGATTTACATGTACTTCTATGAACTGGGAGAGGGTATTTGCCAGAATAAGCCAGGTGATAGATGTTCCTCATTAATTAAAACATTTCTCATAATGCACCCTTTACACTTGACTAGAGTCAGAGGCAGATGCAATATCTTGTAAATCATAGGCTGCTGCAAACAGATATGAACATCTGCATTCTTATGTAGGTATATTTTAGCAAATCTGTCAATCACCTATTTAGTCGTAGTTCATAGTAGTGTTCATTTTATATGCTTATTATCTGAATTTTAATTTTCCTGAATATTCTTATATATATTGTAAGTGTACAATTATGTAAAATGTATGTGTTGAGTTCATGTACAGTATGTATACATAAAGTTCAAGGTAATATAGCTTCTGTGTTTATTTAAACTTATTCATTATGGAGGAAACTAAATGCAGTGTTTGGTGAACTGATAGGAACAGAGTGTCACAAATTTACCAATGTTTCAAGAAAAGGTTGTGGATGTTACTAGTTTTACAGAAGATGAAATAATTCTTTTAAATTTGAGAACAGAAGCTACAAATGGTTTACAGACTATATGTCGTAATCATAAAAATGTGTATTTAAATAAATTTGAATTCCTCCAGAAAAAATATGTGATCCCCTCAAAAAACATAAGGCATCTGTTAAAAAATTTTTGAAAGCTGTAAATGTTCATCAATGTAATGAACTGTTAAAGAAAATTTTTAAAGTAAAGCCAGGACAGAAATTATGCCCTCGCTGCAGGAACATGCTATTCAAAATAGATGAACAAAAGGATACTGTAAACATTGACAATGTTAGTGAAACAGAAGAAGATTATTTACTTGCAGAAGAAGATAATTTGCAAAAAAGTGAAGAACTTCAAAAATTAAATAACATATTATTTTTCAACACAATGTATGGCATCAATTCAGGAAAAAAATGACTCTTACAAACTGAGTAGCATTGAATGGAAAATTTTTAAAATTACAGCTCTTTTAATAACTCTTGCTCTCAGTTAATTTTATTATAATTTCCCAAAATAATTTTAATTAAAAAAATCATTTAAAGAAAGTTAAATAATATAAGCTAATAGTATTTCCTAATTTACTGTATAACATGGAAGGTTAATATTTAATTAACTTTAATTTAGTTTATTATTTTTCCTTATTATATAGAAACTTTTGTTGGAATATTTTAGGAAGAAACTATTTAGAAAATCATAAATATCATTAGACTATTTCATTCAAAATCACATCTGAAGAAATAGAAAATCCAATAATTTTGTTTCAGTATAAAATACTAAACAGTTTACTTCGATATGAGAGTTTATGACAAAAAATATTTCAAGATCTTGTTTTTTCTTTAAATGTTTTTTCAACTTTGAATGAACCTACCAAAAAATAAAGTGATGTAACTTTAACATATATGTATATATAGAGATTCAGGCATATATATATATATTTGAATTTTCACTCAAATTTCTCTTTGAAGGTGCTTTAAGTTTTGTTTTATTTTGTGTACTTCTGACAAGATGTTCTTTCATTTATAAATTTATTACGGCCCCGAAATAGAATTATATAAACATATGTAAAAAAAATATATATATAAATTTTTGTTGAATATTTTTATGAAAACTACTTTAAAAAATCTAGCATTAACAAAATATCATTAGACTAGATCATTCAAAATTACAGCTGAAGTAATAAAAAATCCAATAATTTTATTTCATTAAAATATGCAAAAGAGTTTACATGAGTGTGTGTGTGTGTGATTTCATTGCAGACACTGTTTTAAGATCTTATTTTTTTATTTAAATACTTTTTTGCATTTAAATAAACCTACCAAAAGATAAATTATATAGTCAGACACGACATGACTTTTGACTTTTTGTCTCTGAATTTTCAGTGAAATTCCCCTCTGAGGAGGCTTGGCTTCATTAAATTTTGGAAATATTTTGTATATTTTGTGTGCTTTTGACAAAGGGATCTTCTTTCATTTATATTTTTATTATGTAAGAAACTTAGATAATGAGCTTATAACTTATGATCATACTTTTAAGAAAATTTTCCCTTGAAATCAGCAGACATATCAAAAACCAGCTTAAAAAAGAAATATATATATTCACACATTTTTTTCTGAAATCTATACTCTCTAACTAACAAGAGAGCAAAACTTCGGAAAGATTGGGTGATTAGTGGGAAAATTAAAAATAATTTTCGAAAGCGGTATGTCATGAATATGTGACTCAAAAATAGTGGAGTAGTGAAAACGATCAAAATTTGGCTGCCCATAAAATCAAAACCATTGACACCAGGACAAAAAGGAATTGCAGGGCTTGTAACTACTGCAAAAGGAACATTCATGACAAATTTCATGAAAATCCAAGAACATTAGTTGCCAACAATGGATTTTATTTGTTGATTTGACTTGTAATGTACACAGAATGTCATAACAAAAATGATAAAAATGCTAATTTTTTAACCTGAAGGAATGACGGAACCATTAATTTTATTTCATCCTAAGATAATGCATATATATAAGCTTCTTCCTGAACAAAATGTTTTTTGATTATAGCTTTCCCTTTTAGTGAGTTTTCACTTTTAAGTGAACTCACTAAAATTTTCTCAAAAATCAATTTCTAGCATTTTAAAAAAATACAAAAAAATATTTATCAAGTTTAGACAGTTATTTCTAAAACCCTTGTACTTTAATCAACAAGGGTACAAAATTTCAAGAAGATAAATTAATTCGTGAACAAATGAGAAGACTTTTTGTTTAGAAGTGTTGCCTTAAAATCTTGATCAAAAATGATCCAAAATTTGAAATCTTCAAAAGTTTGATGAGCCATAAAACCAAAACCATTAGCACCAGGGGCAAAAAAATTCGTGGGGATTCTTACTACCACATAAGGAACATTCATGCCAAATTTTATCAAAATCCGTGATCATGGGTGTCAAAACCCAATTTTTTTGGTTGATTTGACATGGAATGACCCAGCACTGACATCTGCTGAAAAATGGAAGAATGCGAGAACAGCTGCATAGATTGCCCAAATTAACCAGCACCTTAACTACCAGCAAGATGGCGGATGAACGTTTCGATTGTCCGCCATCTTGCTGGTAGTTAAGTCGAGCGATGGCAACGGCTGCTCTTTTTTTCAGCATTGGGAAAGGGTTGCGCCTCAAAGGGTTAAGGCAATTACTACTTCTCACAAAATAATTTGAAATTCAATGTTGGTAAAAAGGGTGAAAGTCTTACTATAAGCAATGCATGTTTAGTTGAAAAATGTAATTTTTGAACTGAAAAACTTTTTTTTTTTTTTTTTTTCCGATGTGCATAAGTGAGAGGTGCTTTCTTAGTGCAGCTTATAAATAAATAAGAATTATTATTGTTTTTCCTGTGTCCCCAGCCAGAACTGTTCTAAAAATACTCATAAATGAAAAACGTGCATAAAAGAGAGCACATGTGAGAGATCACTGTATTTGAAGCCTTAAGATAAACTTTCCTCAAGAATTTTTTTTAATTTCTTCTTTTGATTCAGTTTCAGAGTTGACACATTTTAAGACTATTGACAAATACTTGAGATTATTTCTTCATCAGCTTATGCGAGTTAAAGAATTTCATCATGAGAAATGATAGCCATTCTAAAACGTACTTCCCCTTCTAAATAAGAAGGTATGTTAACAAAAAATGTGCAAAAGGAACTGGTGTTTAAAAGATGAAAGAAATAAAACTCTAAACTAACACACATAAAAGATACTTATCAATATGTATGTGTGTTTCGGGCAAAAATGTTGTTCTTCATCAGCAGAAGTCCACACACAGGAACGCCAGAAAAGTGGGGACTGAAAAAAGAAACAAAAATGTTATTTTACGAAGTTTTATTTATCTCATCTTATTTCAAAGAAGATATGATCTTAAGGGAATATTTCACAAACTTCTCGGTTTCTTCTATTTTTTACTGTTCAGGCTTTGTCAGTGGCGTAGCGAGGGTTATTGGCGCCCGGGGCGGAGCTTCAGTTTGCCGCCCCTTACATTCTAAGATTAAGGCGTTAGAAGATGACTAATTTTTCTTTAAGATTTGGTACAGAATGGGGGGAAATGTGTTATTAGTTTTTTTTAAAGTACTACAGGCAGTAGCATACAGTTCTCTCTCGGCTATACGATGAATGTAAGAAGATTTAAACATCTGCAGTTTATGCATAAGAATGATAGATTGAAACATTTCATCTTGTTGTTATTTTGTTAAAGCAAAGCACACTAGAGCTATCTGTTAAGGGAGGAATGCCTTGAATTTTTAAGGCATTCTAGAGCATATTCACATCTAGAGAAAATCGCCCCAAACTCCTGACTGTTAAATCGACAGCCGCACAATAGGTCAGAACTCCCCAAACCTTTACACTTCAGTCATCTACCAATAATGAACAAAAAAGTTGAAGCATCGTTTAGCATGCTTCTTTGCACGGAATGGATTGTTGTTAAACCAAAAAATACAAATGGAAAATAAATAAATAAATATTAAACATATTTTTACATTTAATCGCCTTAAAAACTGTTTTACAGTATTCGTTAGGCATATACTTGATCTTTCTAAATACTGTTGGAATGTGCATCATAATTCGCGAGTGTGTCGTATTTGTCTTTCTTGTTCCATAAAATACTTCTTTAAAATCGAAATCTAAATTAAAATCACCTACTAAAACTGTTTTAATTCTCGCGAGGCACATTCTAAGTATACTTCACCTTTATTTTCATGAATATAGACACCGTTATTCCAATTAAATAAACAGTAGGGTTAGGCAATTTCTCGACAAACATGGAAGATATGGCTATAAGCTGGCTCCAATTTCGTGAACTTAATTTTTTTATGCCAAATTTGGCGATAAATCACCAAACCTTCGCGACTTTTCACGTTTAATTTGGCAACCCTTAGAAAGTCATTCGCCCTTTCACCAGGTAGACAAAAATTTTGTCTGAAATTAACAGCACTCAAGAATTTTGCGGCATCTCTTTTTTCTTCTGTGATGCGAAAGAAAATGTGAAAAGAACGTTTTGCCCCCTTACCCCGCTTTTGGGTGAAAATTCTAAAAAACTTTAGAAATGTATTATTGGAAAATAATTGTTAGGTATTTTTGTTAGTTACATTTTAAAGCAAGAATTTTACGGCTGTCTCTTTTAGCCGCTGAGATATGAAGATAAATGGGAAAAGAACGTTTTAGCCCCATACCCCCGTTTGGGTGGGAATTCTAAAAAACCCTGAAAATGCTTTTTAGGTATTTCGGCTAGTTACATTTTAAAGCAAGAATTTTGCTCCTATCTCTTTTTACTTCTGAGATATAAAAGGAAATGTGAAAAGAACGTTAAAGAACGATTTGCCCCTTACCCCCGTTCGGGTTGGAATTCTAAAAACCCTGAAAACGAATTTTATTTATTTATTTATTTCATAAAAGAAATGCACACTACAGATTAAAATCCATTTACAGTGATGCATAAAAGGACAAATTACATAAGACAAAATTAAAAAAGATAAAATACAGAGATAAAATAAATACCAGTCATGACTGCAAAAGTTCAAAACACTTCACTCTAAAGACTTTAAAAGACATGTTAAAAATATCTAAATCCATAGAAAACTTTTTATAAATTTTAAAAAATTTATATAACGAAAAGTATATGTAATTATAATTTATAATTGGATCCACAAATAAATGGCTATTACGAAGAGACCTGTTCGGTACATTTACACAAAGAATATCACTGCAGTCTGCCATATTATTGACAACTTTATAAAAAAAAATAATAAACAAAATAGATCACGACGACAAAATAGATCACGAGATTTTAGGTATTTAATTTAGTTACATTTTAAAGCAATAATTTTGTTTCTATCTCATTTTAATTCTGAGATATAAAAGGACATGCGAAAAGAACGTTAAAAAACATTTTGGCCCCTTCCCCCCGTTCGGGTGCGAATTGTTAGAAACTCTGAAACTGATATTTAGGAATTTCCGTTAGTTACATTTTGAAGCAAAAATTTTGCGGCATCTCTTTTCTCTTCTGAGATACGAAGGAAAATGTGAAAAGAAGGTTTTGGCCCTTTAACCCCGTTTGGATGAAAATTCTAAAAAACCCTGAAAATGACTTTTAGGTATTTCTATTAGTTACATTTTAAAGCAAGGGCTACCTCTTTTTTCCTCTGAGATATGAAGGGAACGTTTTGGCCCCCTTATCCCTGTTTGGGTGCGAATTTCAAAAAACCCTGAAATTGATTTTTAGGTATTTGTATTAGTTACATTTTAAAGCAAGAATTTTACGGCTATCTCTCCCTCCCCCTCCCCCCCCCCCCCCTGAGATATGAAGGAAAACGTGAAAAGAACGTTTTCGGTCGCCACCCCCATCTGGATTCGAATTTTAAAAAATCGCTTCTTAAATGACGCTTTGGGCACAAAAGCTATAAGCTCCTAAAATTTCATGTCAATATCTTCAGTGCGGTGATCATATGTCAGTCAGGACATCTTCCTTTATATAGAGAGATTGGCCGTAATTATAGTATTACAAATTAGATAATTTGTTTTTGATTAAAAGTAAATTTTGCTGATTATATTAAACATTATAATTAAAAATCAATAGTATAAATAAGTTTTTCTTTTTTTTTCCCCCATAGCCTTCGTTTCTTTCAGCAGAAATGCTTAAGTTTTGATTGGGAGCATAAAAAAATATAGGAGGTGAGAATATATAAACGAAAACAGTATTAAAATTCTGAAACTAGTTAATGATCGAGAATTTTTGAAGCAATACTACAGCACATAAACAGTTCAGTAAATTTAGCACGCAAACCTTTAAATACGACGTTTTGATTATCTCTAATTAAATTGTAATAATGGTGATAAATACGGGAAATATTCGATATTTTAAAATCACCCATGAGTCTCGATACTGCAAGATTAAGTGGAAAATTTTTATTAGTAAAAGTTCAATTCAGTTTTATCACGCTTACTAAATATTGCCTTTGTGGAAAGGGGGGGGGAGCCAATTTATCGTTTTTTAAAATATAGTTTATAGTTAAAATGCATTAGAATTAAATATTTTATATAATTTCGTGGTATTTTTAACAATAGCGGATTAGGAGGGAATCAACACCAAAATGTTTAACACAGCAAATCTAAAATAATAATTCAATAACAGCGAAATAGAAATAAATTTTCAAATAATACTTTTAAAAAATGAGAATTCAAGTTATTCTGTGAAGTTAAAAATTTGTTCAATAAAAATAATTTTTCGAGATTTTGCTGTATAAATTTTAAATTGGTATTTTTCTTGCTTTCTTATTTGTAAAGTCCTCAATGACTGTCAAAAATAAACCTTTAATAAATTACCTTCGGTATCATCCAAGACCTCTCTGATTGCATTTTTTTTTTTTTCTTTTTCATGAAAAATTTTTTGGCCCAGACAATGGACTTTCTGAGGGCCGGTGGTAGTGAAAGCAACCTCTTCAAGGGTTTGAAAACAGACACTTTCTTATCATGCTTACGGTTTGGAGAATTTGGGTTTTTCCACATAAGAATTATTAGAAGTAAGTCGTGGCGACCACTAGCTGCAAGATCCATCCCTGCACTTAGAGAAGGGTGTGTTTGTGTTGTGGGATTAGCCCTTTATAAGGCGAGTTTATGTGCAGAGAGTCGAAAGTATTTAGGATTTTTCTGGCCCATTTTTTAGGATTAATTCATATATTTTCCCTCTACTGTAATATGCCACGTAAAAATTGGAGAAACAAGTATTAAACAAAGAGTACCAGGTTACCGAAGCCATGCCCATAATCTAAAGGCTCCTTAAGTGTAAAATAATAGGTACGTAAATGGCTGGATATTTATGAATAATCTTCATGATTACCAACGATTCACATCGTTGTCGGATCTCTCATTCATTATCAGGAAAGTTTTGGTCGGCATTCAATGTTAAAAGGCACATACTTTGTTTTGAAGACGGATGCTAAATATTTCGGTAAAGTGACCTTGCCCAATTGTCTTCCCGACCCAAATAAACACCCAGGAACGAATTTTTAAGGAAATCGTTAGACCCGTTTTCGAGATCGCTCGGACATACAAACATTCCGCGTTTAAATAGGAACGGATAGAAATTTTGCAGGAGAATCCATTAATTATTCACTAAATCAAAGTCGGAAAACTATTCCGAGGGATGCTTGTACACGGAATTAAAAGCAAAAATATATAATTAAAAGCAATGATTCTTACTCTCAATTTTCGAGTCACTTTTCGAGCTTTCTTTAAAATGACGAATGAAAGAAAAGTTCATAACGCAGATATAATTTAGAATCTAGATGTATGGAAAAAAATATACATCCAATATAACTGAACAAAAATCAGAAAATTCACTATTGATAATTGATTTCTGTATTTAATAGACCGTAGGTGGTAAGTATTCTTACCACGGCCTTATAAAGGGTTAAGGCCAATCGTCTACACGAGGGATCAGTGGCGGATTTCCCAATAGGCGCATGAGGCGCGCGCCTCGGGCCTCTCAAATCTAAGGGGCCTCAAAATTTCGGTTCTCAAAAAGAATATATATATATATATATATAACACAAAACAGTGTAACACAAAACTTCGTCTCACAAAACAGTGTAACACAGAACTTCGTCCCACAAAACAGTGAGACGAAGAGCTTTGACTGATGAAGACTGAATACATTTTCAGTCGAAACGATGGTATCTTGTTATAAGTGTCCTTTTATGTGTGTTTTTTCACAAAGTTTTTATTTATTTTAGCGTTTAACACTAATATTTTGAGTGTTTTTTCCATACCTAGAATGTATAGCTGTTTGTATGTCAGTTGTACAGAAATTAAGAGGAATGATTTACCTTTCAAAATATCACTAAAAATTAAAAATTTAAGCTAGACATAACGACTTTATCGTTTTTAGAATCAAAAGAACTTTCCGAGGGTGTAATAATAAAAAATTACAGACAAATATTCAAGCAGATACTAGCTGATATGTGCGAGATAAGACAATTTTGGGGAAAATAAATGTATGATAGTTACAAAAAGTATTGAAAAATTAAAAAGAGCAGTACTCAGTGTCCTTCCGAATTATGCGTGCAAATTTTCAGCTCGATCGCATAAATAGGAAGTGGGGTAAAATTCATAAGCAAATTTTAAGCTGGAATGACGTACAAAATTAATTAAAAATTTGAAAAGTAAATGATGAGTAATTTTTTTGTTTTTAACTAAAAAATATTTATGATAACTATATTATAATCACGGCATGTTTTTTTATAGTCGCAAATGAAAATGGTAAACATTAATAAGAAACGTTGGGCAGAAGCTTAGAGCATATAGATTTCCAATATAAAGTGGAATTTACTTTTAAACTCAGTAATATTTTTTATATTTTAAGTACTTAAAATAATGATATTTTCTTACTCTCTTCTAGGACTTTTTTGTTCTATTTCAAATATAGAATTATATATATGTATATATATATATATATATATATATATATATATAATTCGTACTCATAGCACTTCGTGCAATAGTCCTAACTTATTGCCAGTTTTTGAATAGATACAATAATTAGACTAAACAGAACGTTTACTTTCACTATTAAGCTGCTTACAGTTTTGCGGTTTCAACCGGGAAATTTATGAATATATTTAAATATTTATAAATATGTTTTTACAGGAATGTTAAATTTTTGATTCATTTTACCCAAGTAAAAAGTTCTTTTAAACTTTGTGAGGTCTAAATCATGTTTCTGATCAAGTTTTCTGATCAGAAACAGGATCAGTCATCCTGTTCTGACCCTCAAAAGTCCCTGTTAAGTACACTAAATTTTCACGATTGAAACAAGAGGCAAGTACCAGATTCGATAAAATCAAGGTACACCAATATGAAATTGCATTTGCGCCACTGGCGTAGCCAAGGGGATGGGGGTGGGGGGGGGTCATACCCTCCCTCCTTGAGGAATTTTTTGCCATAAAAAATTATATTCTTCACTACATTATCAGGCACACGTATACATATATATGAGTCGTAACCCCCCCCCCATGAAAAATTTCTGGCTACGTCCCTGATTTGCGCGGTTATATTTAGAGGTATGCTGATGTTTATTCAGTGTTAATCATGAAAAGTGAAAAGTAGTAAAAAAAAAAATATTAAGTTTCATGAGGTAAAATATTTTTTAATGCTCGTTTGTAGATATAAATTAGATGTAAAAGGAGTGAAAACATTAAAAAAACTTATTTTAAACATAAATTAAATTTTATATTTTAGTCATGATTCTCAGTTAGAGAATATAGAATCAAAAAATGAGATTTCTTTGTCCTTGTTTGGACTTTATTAATTAGTCCCAGAAATTCCAAAAAATAAATCCGAATCTTTAGAATGAAATTAATTCCAACTAATTTTCAAAAATGTTCAACTGCTGTTCAAAATGTCTCGTTACTATTAGCTAATGATTGCGAAATTTAATATAATAATCTACAAATATTATTTTATTATTCATAGATTACTAGATTACACTCAAACCTGTTTTTGTGCGGTGGATAGGGACCGAATAAAAGAAAACGCATTAAAAAAAATCGCACTAAACTTCCCCAGCAGCTATAAAAAATAGTTTACGCAACTCAACTGAAAAGTATTTTTTATGCGGTGAATAGGGACCGCATAAAAAAAGTAACTTAAATTAAGCGATTATAGAATTCAATACATACGTAATGCAATTGGCTGATGCAATACCTAAACTTATGTAATATGATGAAATACGTGTAGTAAATCGAAAAAACTAAATGGCCGATCAAGCCTACTAATTTTTTTTTTTTTTTTTTTTTTTTATAACTTTCTCCATTATCTTTCAATTTGACTGAAATTTTCATAAACCGCACAAAGAAAGGTTTGAGTGCATTAAAAATACACATAAGTAATACATTTAATATAAAGTGCATTTTTTTTTTACCCATGAATTAGCAGATAATTTTAATACTTTTACTTCAATCGGAACATTAGCAACCTTTTAAATACAGCCACCAGACAGTTATAATTTAATATTGGTTAATCAAAGTGATTAAGTAAATCATTAATTACTGTAAAAAACGTGTGCATAGAACGCGCAATATAAAGGTATAACTATAGTGAAAAGTATTTTTTTTAGGAGGGGGGGGGTCTCAAAATTGAGTTGCGCCTCGGGCCTCTCAAGAGCTAAATCCGCCACTGCGAGGGATCTAGGCCTATGGGTTGGGTGCTCTCCGTGGGGGTCTTTTAAAGGGATCGTGATCTGTATTTACGCTAAATTTCGGAGGAAACAACAGAAAACTCACAACGGTTAGGTCGGCGGTCGCGACCTGATTTTGAACCAGACACCTTGACTCCCAGTTCAGAGCGCAAATGCGCTCTGCCACTGGCCCAGGCACGTGCCAACAGGGGGGGCAGGGGGGGTTTATCGCCCCCTCGGTAAATGAGTAGAAGGGGCAAACTATATAATTCGCCCCCTCTGTATTTCAGCCCCCTCAATAGTTTTCTTCAGGATGGGGGGAAGCAATTTTTCCAGCCCTTCCCCTCAAGAAAACGGTTATTTAAACAAACTAATGAGGCATAAACGAAAATTTTACTAGCTCAAACGGAGGAGGGGGGGCGAAATAGCTGTCACCACCATCCCCTTCCGCACGAAGAAATCTTATTTTAAGCAAACTATTGAGATACAAAAAAAAAAAAAAAAAAAAAAAAAAAAAAGTCGGTAAATTAATTAGTTTACATGAAACTGGTACAGGAAATTTGGCTTACACTCGAATACTTTTTTCAGAGGGTGTACAGTAGAGATGAGTTCGGACTCATTTTTTGAAGCCCGAGCCCGAAGACTTTTAATCCGAGCCCGAGCAATATTATTAAAGTTGGAGCCTGAGCCCGAAATTTCAGCTAAGACAAATAAAATTAACTACTTCATTAAGAGGATACAATAAATTTTGGAGCTTCACACACCTTCTAGTCCCCCGTGCCGCTATTTTTTGAAATAAGTACGTCTATTTATCCCATGAATCACTTTTTAAAATCTGTTTCAAGGAGTATGTTCAACAAAGAAGAAATTTTTCACGAGCCCGAGCCCGAACGCAATCGTGAATTACAGAGCCCGAGCCCGAGTCGGGCCCGGGCTCGGGCTCGGGCTGAGCCCGTCTCATCTCTAGTGTACAGACGAGGTTAAAAAAGATTGAAGCCGATTATTTATAAAAATTGGCGGGTGTGTGTGTGTGGGGGGGGGGCAAAATAACTGCCCCGTCTCTGAAGAAAATGATTATTGTAGTTGAGCTATAGAAGTACAAACAAAAATTTTCCTGGTACCAAGGTTGACACCTCTTATTTTAAAAACATTTGTTGGTGGAGGGAGGGGGTGAGGGGCTGGTGAAATGACTACCCCCCCTCCCGATGTCGGAAAAAATCGTTCGCCCCCCCCCCCCACTTCCCAAGACGTTGGCACGTCCCTGCACTGGCCTTAGAGAAGGGAGAAATACTCCTTTTGCTTTCCAAACATGTACCATGTAAGGAAAGTATTGTAATCATGAAAAAATTCGACTTCGAGGTATTTACACGTTTTGAGGTCTTCTGAATTCATTTATGCTATATTTTTACGAGATGTATGTATGTGTGTATGTGAGTGAACACGGTACCTCCTAAACGGGGCATTCGATTGAGCTCAAATTGGGTATATATGTTATAAACCACCGTCGCAAGATCGGTATTGATTTTCGTGTGTATAGAACTCATAGTTTTTCTACAGTTCTACGACAAAGATTTATTTTACATGATGGCCTATGGGGGGGAATTCTTGAAACTGCGCTAGCGTTTAAACCAGTAGTTCTCAACCTTTTTAACGTCGCGCTTCCCAACAAAGGCTAACTTAGGGTGGCGCCCTAAGTCACATTTTTCAGCATATATTCAGTTTTTTAATCTTCAACAATGAACATTTAGTCGAATTTTCTTCAAAATAATGTTATCAGTAAAGTTTGAATGAACTTTTAAGCGAAAATGGATAGATTTTTGAGTAAAAATGAGAATAAATAAGGTTTTTTTTTTTTAAAAACATGCATCACTACTTGCTCTTTGGTTTTTCTCGTGCACCCCCCCCCCCTGCAAACGCTCTGCGCCCTCCTTGGGAGTCGTACCTCACAGGTTGAGAAACGTTGGTTTAAACGGTACATTAGATTGAGCTCAAATTGGGTATATATGTTATAAACTACCATCGTAAGACCGGTATTGATTTTGATGTGTATAGGACTGGTAATTTTTATACAGGGCTACGACAAAGATTTCTTTTACATTATGGCATATGGGGAGAAATTCTTGAAAGTGCGCTAGCGTTTATTTAAATGCTTGGTAATGATCTTAATCGTAAATGTTCGGAAAGTCGAGTGGAGTCATCCCAAATTTTTTTACCTGGACATAAAAAAACAGTCCCATTTTACCCATAGAAGTACCACGGGAAGGGGTGGGGGGGTCTAGTGATTTTGACCCCCAACCCTCACGATGCCCATGATGACCCTGGTCCTTAGACTTTGATAATATCTTTTCGCATTCCTAAAGCAGGATGCGACATTTAACGGAAAGTACTTCAAAAAAATTTCAAAAAAACTATTTTTCTTTATCCATTTTGAAAAATTCAACGACCAACACCTAACAAGACTACGGCAAGGCATGGGCGCCCATATGAGTACTTTTAGAAGTAATATTGTATTTGCAAGGGGCGGCTCATGTCGGACTTCTAAACGTTTTAGTACTAAAATAATAGAAAAAAGTTCAGTATGCTGTAAAACTGCCTACTATACTTAAGCCTGAAGGTAACCCCAACCGCCCTTTAGGTCAAGCCACCATTTTCGCCCAATATATGGGCGCCTATGGTTAGTGTATAATGTTTTTCATTAAATGGAAAGTAATAATTTTAGATATTCTGCAAGAAAAATATGCGAAACGGCAAAAAGGGGGTCTGTTGCTGCGACCTCTATTTCTAGTTACAGATTGCCGACTTGGGGATATCCCCAGCCGACCCTCAGGTCAAGCCTCATATGCGCCCCCTGTTTGGGCGCTTATGATTCAGTGTGAAATGATTTTCATTAAATTAAGTTTAATTCTCTTAAATCTTGTGTGAGGAAAAAAAAAAATATACGGGACGGCTGCTGCCGCCCCCTATTTTTGCTTTCAGACTGCCGCCCGGGGCGGACCGCCCCCCCCCCTTGCTACGCCACTGGGCTTTGTTTAGATGGGATAAAAAGACAGTTTTAATTAGAAATATACTAAAATATGAAAACTTCCAAGAATAAAATCTCTTTTACTGCCATCTGAAATTCCACATTGTAACTTAACTTGAATTTGACAATTTAACTTAATTATTGACCAAGAATTTCAATGCTTACATCGAAAAATTATGTATTATAGACATTTGCAGACTGTCAATATGCTTATTTCAGAGACTTAACTGTATATATTTTGCTTGTTGTGAATTTGACATTGACAGGGTTGGGGCTAAAGCAAGTTAAGCCCACCCTGGAAATATTCTAAAAGCCTACCCAAATACACCAATGGTAGTGGACAGTGTTTTTATGCATTTTGGCTGATATTGAATTCACGAAAATATTAATAGTTAATTATAAAATTTGAATATGTTCTGCGTTAATTTAATTTTCAACCAAATTTTATAAAACTTCTAGAAAAGATTACAAGAAAATAAGAAATATTTTTATTAATTAATGATAAATGATAAGAATGAATGAGAGATAAGAATAAAATCTCTTTTCCTGCCATCTGAAATTCCACATTGTAACTCAACTTGAATTTCACAATTTAACTTAATTATTAACCAAAAATTTCAATGCTTAGATCTAAAAACTACTATGCATTATAGACATTTGCAAATTGTATATTTTACTTACTTGGCTGTGGACTTGGCATTGACAGGGTTGGGGCTAAAACAAGCTAAGCCTACCCTAGATATAGTCTAAAAGCCTACCCAATTACTCCTATGGTACTGGACAGTGTTTTTATGCATTTTGACAGATATTGAATTCACGTACATATTAATAATTAATTATAAAAAATTTTAATATTTTCAGTGTTAATTTAATTTTGAACCAAATTTTATAAAACTTACAGAAAAGATGACAAGAAAATAAGAAATATTTTTTTTAAAAATTAAAAGTAAGAGCAAATAAAATAAATAATGTATAATTTTTTAAACTAATTTTTCAGAGAAATTAATATAGGCATCTCAGTTCAATATCTTGAAAATTAAAGAAGATATAAAGAACTCTCTAATGAAGAAGTATTTTAATTTTTTGTGAAGACACTGTAGGTTCATTCTCGCATAATGTGTAACTTTATGTCCTTGGCTAAAAAAATATGAATTAAGCATGTCAGCAGCCATTAATGCTTAATTTTTTTTTTTTCGCAATTCCTTACAAGCACTACACTGGGCGCCAGTTGAAATATTTTTTTAAAAAGTAAATTTTTAATATTTAAAAAAAATATGTAAGTTGCAAATGACTTTACCAAGACTTGTCCCAAATTTCAAACTTTATTACTGAACCTGTGTGTTAAAGAATTGAAAAACTTTAAAACAAACACAACAGTTATCTAGGCAAGTTCATTTATCTATTTTCAATATGTGTGGAACTTTAGTCATAAGGAGGGGGAAATCCTTTAAAATTTGTTCCTAGAGGTAACTGTCATTATCAAGGTGTGTAATATTTTTTTTTTTCTATAGCAGTCCACTAAAAGACACTGCCATAGCTATTAAACTGTTAAAATGACAAACTGATTACTCTTCATCTAGACCAGCAGTTCCCAACCAGTGGTGCTCTCCCTCTTGTGTGTGGGGGGGGAAGGGGGGGGGGCGTCATGAGAAAAACAAGCAAAGAGCAAGTGATAATGCATGTTTAAAAATTCATTGTATTTATTCTTATTTTTACACCAAAAGTATCTATTATTTCTTATTTTCACTTAAAATATTTATTCAAACTTCGCCATTAACATTGTTGAAGAATAAAAAACTTGATATATGCAGGTAATATGAGGGGGGGCACCTTTGTAATTTATCCTCTTTTGGAGGTTACAATAATGTTAAAAAGTTAGAACCGCTGATCCAGACGGCAGTACCTTTCGATGTCAAATTGTTTACGAGAAAACTTCAATACTGAGAAGTAATAAGCAGAAATTGGACACTATACCCTCCTACTAAAGTATGTTATTTACTTTATTATTATTAAAATTATTAACTTAAAAAAATCATTATAGAATCTCAGTTAAATGATATGCTGCCATATTTATCTTTATATAAAACTATACATTTCATTAAAAAAAAATCAATGAAATAATCTGGATAAATATACGGTATGCCATATTCTTTGGGCACTTTTGGCAAACAAGACATTCAAACAGAATTTTAAACTGGAATTTGCAGAGGAATCTAGGGACAAGAGTTGGGGCATTATCATCAAGAACAGCTCTTTTGTTCCTGATGCCCCGAGAAAAGCAGCAGTCGCATGCTTCAGACTGCTGACAACACATGATTGTTTGAGGTCCCATCTCTTCAGTATAGGCCAAGGGCGGCTCCAGTGAGGGGGCCATAGGGGCCATGGCTCCCTCCGAAATATATTTTTACAACTTTAGATTCGCATACTTCACGATTTCACACGTTCAATTTGCATTTTGAACAATTTATAGACCTAAATAAAAAGTTCGATGGCCCCCTCCGAGAATTCAGTCTGGAGCCGCCCTTGGTATAGGCATTGCTGATTCACCAGAATGTAATCTGTACGACTCTCGTCAATAAATGACAACCAATCGTCTGGACGTGTGCCCTGTACTAAGCGGTTTAAATTGTATTGTCGAAAAATACTGGAAGGCTCGCATACTGAGCTAATTTGCATGGCATTTGTTAAATAAATAAAATATTCTTTAGGCCACTCAGGGGGGGGGGGCTAAATGAACCAAAAATGTTTTGTTTTCCAATATGAATGGCAATAAAGAGATTATATAATAATGTATGAATAAGTGTTGGGGGCAAAATGTGTGAACAACCAACGATTAAAACTTGTATGTAATTATCAATTGTTAACTACAAATTTTGCAACTAAACAGAAATTAATTGTTTTGTTTTTTTTACAATTAAAGATTAACTAGTCCTTAATCAAAAATTGATTTTGATGGTACAATCAACAATTAAAACTAGTTAGACTGGAACATTTTCAGTAAAATAAGGGTATAAAAATTTTTTGAACATTCCTTAACAAAGCTGAAAAGGAAAAGTAATAATCAAATCATTCAATTTGTTGGTCTATACGTCTGTCCCATCTGTATTGTATGTCAATAGACTGACAGACTCAGAAATAGACAAACTGGATTTATGAACAAATTTTAATATTTCAGGAAAATGTTAAAAAGATCCAACCAAAGGTTGACAAAAGTTGTAAAATCTTAGGAGACACATATATATTGAAATATATTAATGAAAAGAAGCTATTACTAATTGCTTTAATCAAATTAATTTTATAATTAACAATTAATTATTTATTTATTGTAGATTTCTGATTAAAAACTGATTAGTTGTTAATTCTAAGGTTAGTGTAAGTGTATTGTGTTGAAGGTAAACCTGAAAGAGGGATATCTGCCTAGGGATTCTACTGTGTATTCATGCTACATCTGGAGAAAGTCATCGAAAACTCCACACTGTTGGATCGACAGCTGTCTGGTAGGCCAGAACCCTTGATATTCACACTTCGGTCATCTACTATGATCGGTGTTTTATCCACTTGGGTATAGTAACTCAATTGATGAATCATTTATTGTAAATTTCATAATTAACAACTAATTAGTCATTTAGATTGATAATCAAATTTTTAGATTAACGTTTGATTAATTGTCAATCTTTTTTTTTTTTTTTCCCAACACCAGTATTGATGTAATAGTTTTACTGCAATGGAAGATGAGGGAGGGGGCATAGGTGTCTGTGAGAATATTTTTAGGGGGGGGGCATTTCTGGATTACAAATGCTTTGGGTTTTAGCAGTAGAATTATATGAAAAAATCAGAATGCTATAATTATGTTCATTTTAATCATATTATATTCATAATGATGACACCAGCTCATCTTCCCATAAGGGCACCTGTGGGAGAAGGTGTAGCAATGATTAGTGTGTACTCTGTTTCAAACAATAAATGCTAGCCTCTGATTGCACATGCCATATGAAAACAATGAATTGTGAATAACTGGTTTGATCTCAATGAATCTTTCAACTGAAAAAAATAAAAAGGATTCGGAATATGTATATCTATATTAGCAGGGTAACCCCCTCTAGCAAGCGAGGGCACGAAACCTGTGTTACATATACCAGTCTCTATCCAGTTTCGAATCTAAGCTTAATAAGTAAAATGTGAAGAAAAAGTATTTACAAATTCGAACCTGAAATGAGACTGACATCAAACTAAAACCTCACGGTAAATGACATTATAAAAGCCCTATTCGACTTGGTTAATTTTCAGTAGCTTGGCATATTGAGGGCCTTAACCCGGACATAATCAACTTCCTTAATTTGGCGAGAATTCTGAAGATAGATCGCTTGAAGTCCCTTAATAACTGCATTGTTTCTGTACGGATAGTTAAAATTTAACGTGCAAACTGCTAAAACTCACTTTCTCAAAATTGGCATATCAGCCGTTTTATTTTTCTCCAAACTAAAAAATTTTACATATTAGTCTCGGAAATCTTCAATCTCTATTATTTTGCATATAAAACATTTCATTCCTGCTTCGATTTTCCATGCACATGAAATTATAATTAAAAAAAATAACCTTACAAATATAAACTAACAAAAAAAAATCATTATTATTATTCTTTTATTTTTACTTTAAGAATTTAAAACATTTTATTCGGCAAAATCACCACACATGGCAACCACGATCAGAGGCAGATCCAGAAATTCTCTTTTGGGAGGGGCTAAATTTTAAAAAAAAGCTTATTTCACCCAAACAAAATATACAATAAAGCAAAATTTTAGTCTAAACCAATGTAAAAACTTTTGGGAGGGGTTAAATGATTAAAAAAGATCACTTTACATATTCAAAGTGCATAATGAAGCAGAATGTTACCCTTTATTAATCTCTTTGCGGGGGAGGGGGGGGGGCTGAAGACCCCTAGCCCTTCCCCTGAATCCGCTACTGACCAGGATGCTTATTTCACACTTTTTTCACTATAGGGATCAGTGGCAGCTCTTCTATTTGAGCACATGAACCCCCAGAGGAAAAACTAAAGAATAAACACATGAACAAATTAAATTTAAAAAAATATTTTAAGTACACTTTTAGATTTTTGTGAATTTAAAACATGAGTTTTACTCTCCCCCACCCACCACTATTATTAAACGCATTAATTATAGCTAACGCACTGCACCGTAGGTTACTACAGCATAGTCTTTCGTCGCTCGCATGTGTGATCGACTGACTGATCAGGTCTCTGAGGAAAGACGCCGAGAGATTGGGGGAGAAGCGAGGCGCTTCTGTTCACACAATTTTATTATGCTCACAGCAGATTTTTTTGTCGTTCTTTCCTACGGATTCTTTCTTGGTCAGTTAATCCATTTTTTTTTTCATTTTCTTTATTTTTATCAGTTTTCACTACAGTATTTTTTTACGAACTATTGTAAATGATTAAGATGGGAGTCAAATAATAGTTTCAGAGGAGCAGCAATGACATTTTTCAATATTATCCTTTGAAAAAAAAAAATCAAGACAATATTTTTGCTAAAACTTATCTTGGTGACAAAATGTTAGACCAAAGACGACTTGTTTTCTTTCAGGTGCGTCCACTGTTTTTCTTTAACTGCTGGAAATGCAAATCTATTTTAACTTGTAAAGTGCGTCGTGTCTGCATATTTAATTTTCGAAATTAATTTTGTGAACCTCCATTTAAATAACCCACGAGCCACCACTGATAGGGATTACAATTACGGAAAGCCAGAGGGGCGTCTGAGGGGGCTGCAGCCCCCCCTCGAAATGGGACACTTTACTTAGCTTACAATTTGATACCCAGCCCCCCCCCTTCCGGAAATAAAATCCTGGCTACACTACTGCGAAAAGCACAAAATTAGCCTTTTTGACATTTTTTTAAATCAATATCTCCTAAAATGGTTCGATTTCCGAAATTCGAGTTAGCGGAAGACCTTCCTCAGAATTTATCGAATCCGTGGACACCTTGGTCAAAACTTAACTCCCCGCGGTTCCGGAGGAGGAAGGGCCATATACATACATAAATACATACATACACGCGTTTGTTTACCTCTGGATTTTATTACCATAGATATATTTAAGCAATGGCTACGGTATGTCGCCATTAGTCGGTGTACCAAGTTTCATCCTAAACGGCCGTGGTCAGATAAAAACACCTGAAAATGAATATTTTTAAGCAAAGCAACTGTCCTTCGGCAGACGATAAACTACCAACCGCCAGAGAACTAAAAAGTAATTCGGAATAAGATAATTCCTCGCAGAAATAGCTGTTGTTTGACATGATTAATCAGTGTACCAAATTTCATCCAATTCTGTTCAAATGACCTGCAAATCAGTGTTTTTAAAAAATGATCTGTGATCTCTCCTCTCCCTTAACAGCAATCAAGAACGCTGAGATTGAGATCTCCATAAAAAAAAGGAGTCATTCACTTCTGTCCAAACTAAGGTGAACAAACGTCCCCGTTTTCTGGGGACAGTCCCCATTTTCAGGACGTTTTTCAAATTGTCCCCAGAAAGTAAAAATGGAACTGGGGACAATTTTTAATTATTGCATTGTTTTTCAATTAAATTACTGTTAATTATTGCATTAATTATAAATGTCCCCAGTTTTGTTGTCAGAATCGGGGACATGTCCCCGACTCTGACAACAAAAATCTGGTCACCTTAGTCTAAACCGGATTCCAAACAAACTGTTTGTAACGCAGAAGCCGTTCGTACACCGGTTGCTGGTAAATGCGTCGACTAAAGGACAACTGCTTTACCCTCTTCTGTGGGATAACTGATCAAATTGAAATTCTTTAATCATTCTCCAAAACATGCGTGACTGAATAAAGGACAATTAGGGCAGTTTCAGATTACGTCACAATTCGATCCTGGTAGACAAACATTACATGAATATAAGATTTCCATTGGTTCATTCATATTCCTGGTGGACAAACGTCACTTGAAGAACGAGTTTTTATTGGAAGAGTCCATCACCGGTCACGTGGTTGAAACTGCTCCGTACAATAAGATTTTTAAAGAAGTAAAATCAAACATGCAATGCAGCACTGCCATCTAGGAAAGTTTTGGGTAACTGGAAAAGTCTCTTATGTAATCTCTACAGTTATCGTACCTTTAAATTTTTCCGCGGCGTTTTTTCTCATTACGCTCGCTGGCTCAGTTGTTTACTGGTAATCAGAAGCGTTGGTTAGCGGAATAAGCTAGTATTGCATGATTTGGATTTGTTTTTCCCTCAGCAGTTTTTCGATTTCATAGAGAATTAAAATGTCCTCAGAACTGCCACTCGATGCACCTGCTCCAAGGCTGTGCCATTTAATAAAATGGGTAAATTTTGATGGTTACGGCTTCAATCTTCACGCCGAAAAATCCAGATCTGGTCAATTTATCGGAAAAGTGGACGAAGACAGTCCTGCACAGCACGCTGGTCTTCAAGAGGGGGATCGCATTATCGAAGTTAACGGAGTTAATATTGCCCAGGAAAACCACAGGCAGGTTGTCGAAAGGATAAAATCTATTCCAAATGAAACGAAGTTGCTGGTCGTGGATGAAGAAGCCGATAGGTGGTACAAAGAGAGGAAAATAGTTGTCAAAAGTACGCAAAGCAATGTGGTTGTTATGAAAACGCCTATTCCAAGACCATCCAAGGAACCCCCGTCTTACGAAAATATAGCGCTCCCTTCAAATGGCGTAGAAAAAAATAACGTTGGAAACGGAGTTCATGAAGTTAAGAACTCGCCAGTGTCTACTCCAGCTAATCATGTAAGTATTTCGAATATTTAAAATACGTTTAAGCTACTTGTTATTTTTCTGTGCATGAACTTAAGCTACGGCAATATAAAGTTCACCGGCAAAATTGGGTAATTTTTTAAGTCACTTTACATTTTTCATCGATTTTTAACGTGAGAAGTTAGCCCCTCGACCATTTTTGGGGAATTAACAAGCGCATAACAGTATTTGAATTAAGAGTTCAAATTGGAGTTTCGTTCTCTGTCACCCTCTGCGCTTGTTGTTGACACTTCGTCATCTGGCTGGACCTCCCACCTGTTGCCAACGTTATCTTAGGAGACTTTTAAAGAATGCAGATTTACAGCATTCTGATCCCAAATGTAAGCTTTGTTAGTAATGTTTTTTTGGGTGTACCCTTTTATATTTTTGATATTGTAGAATATTTAAGGAGAATCCTTTTGTATTTAAGATATGTTTAGCGAAAGAATTTAATGAACTTAGAATCGACGTATGTTAAATTTCAAACAAGTTGCGTCTTTTAGTTACGGGTGCACCATTATTATTTTTTTTTTTTGTTTTTATTAATGATACTTCATGTAAAGGCAGATATTTTTGTTTTGGGGGCGTGTATGGCTGCTTCCTCCGTAAATTCAATTTGAATTTGGGCATTCCATTAATTTGTCGTGACATTTTTAAGCAAAATTTAAAAGAATTACTCTCCTTAATTCACAATAAACTGGCATATAAAATATGCAATTTTAATAAATTAAAGTGAAAGTCATTAATTTTTAAATTTAAGAAGTATATTGAAAGCAAAATCAAAAATATACTAAAATTTTACTAAAAGAATGTTTTGATACTAATAATAGATGAGGATCTTTTTTTATTTATTAAAATCTTAAACTCTTAAGTACGCAATCACGATACACATCTAACGATAAACTTTCCAGGGGGTCGATCCAGGAATTTTTCTAGGGTACTATTTTTGTGAAAACCGCTTATTTTTGTGAATTTCAGTACTTAATTTTGTGAATTTAAACAATTTTGCGAATTTTCATACCAATTTTTAATAAAACTCACGCTTTTTGTTAAAATAATTGATGTAACAGATTAAAAAGTAGGGTAAAATGCCAATGAATGACCGTTTTAATCGATTGTATTTTTGTGAAGGGGCCGTTTTAATCGATTGTAAATTTGTGAAGGGTCCGCAAAACGGACCCAATTTTCGTCTGCATCGACTCCTACATATCTTAAAAAAATGTTAATCCTCCTTTAGTCTGATCTACGCATTCTAGTAGCTAAGTGTTTTTAAGTTTTTAGCTTCTGAAAGACACCATTCCTATTCTTTCTATAGAAGATATAATTTTTCCATGGCTAAAATCTTAGCTTCCTCTCAATTTTACCAATGATCTTGCATAAGATTGAAAACTCCGGAGGGGCCATTGCCCCATCTGGAAACTTAAAATAAAGCAGTTATACAAATCGTTTATGTTATGAGTTTTTCTCATTTGGAATTTTTTATTTAATTATGAAGATTTTTCTGAAACAAATTATTAATGTATCTTTTCATATACTAAATATTGTGGACATGGCAAATGAAACAAATCTGCAGATGGTACTTTTCCGTTATCGCGACGCCAGCCAAATTTGGCGACTTTTTTTTGTCGCCAAGTAGCTACGATGTTTTTAGGAGATTTTTTGTGTCCGTGAATACCTACCGGATATTTATTTCACCTTAAACATTTTCAATGCCTACAAAACCAAACATTTTAACAGATAATACAAATTTAAAAATGTAAACATACAAAATAGACTTACCGTTACATACGACAAAATTCAATGAATGTTAAATCCTTACAATACATAAAACATATTACTGTTCTAAAACTAAAATGATAATTTTCAAACCAATGAATATTTTAAATATTGACACTACATCTGCAAGACCTCACTTTACATTCGCGAACAATACGCCAATGAAATTACCTACGGGATTCTTTTTTTAACAAGTTGTTTCACCGAGCATGTACAAGGCGGTTTGACTGCTATACTAAATGCATTCAGCATTTTCTATATCCTCAAGACTCTACACAAGTTGAAATGTGGGCAATTCTACACAAATCGAAATATTTTAAAACATACTCACATTTTCAGCTTCTTCTTGCAAATTTAAGAGGCGTCAATTCGTCACAGGAATGAATATAATTTTACTCTTATACTTACTTATTCATTAAATTTAAAATCGTTTACGGTTTAAATTCCAAACGTTTCAATTCAAACTCCAACTATCGAAGACACACGATTTCAAAATATACGTGGCGGTTAAATTTGTCCCTATCCGGCTCGTTATTTAGCCATTCGAAACTACACGACAGCTGCATCTATACGATAAATAGGCATTCAAATTTTACAAAACAATTCCTTTAACAACTCTGACAAAAATTTATTTTATCTTCTACATTCATTGCCACATTTCTTATTAATTCATATTTATACAAATATATATGTAAAAGCAACACTCACCTAAACTGAAATAAATATGGCTACTCACGTTCGAGGAAGAATAATACATCAATACAACAACAGGATCGCAGAAGGACACAGAACAGACACAGTCGACTTTCTTCTGCATCCAAACACATGCTCACGGCCTACGCAAGATTAATAAATCAAGTAGGTGGATGAGTACAAAACAGAAAAATACGTCATCCTTTGCTATTCAAACACAAGCTAACATACTACGGACACACAAGCAGCGTTGCCAAAAAAAAAAAAAAAAACAAGTTTGCCGTACGATTCAGGACACACGTTTGCGTATGAATACACAACACACTCGCAGATTAGTACAATCAGTATGCCACATTATAGATTTTGCTTTCCTTTTGAAACAGTAGCGCTTGTACTGCGCATCCGGGTTACCAAAAAAAAAAAATGAAGATCGCCGTGCGAACGAGGATGGGTTACCAGAAAATATTGTCACCAAGCATTGCCCTCTACTACCGGAAAAAAATCACCAAATTTGGCTGGCTCCGAGATAACGGAAAAGTACCCTGCAGATAAATTAAATTTTTTTAATGAATAAAACATAGAGAAAAAGCAGTGTAAAAACAGATGAAGAGCAGGGTTCCCTCTAGAGCACAAGACTGCAAGAATCTCGCATAAATTTCTTAAATCTCACACAAGAAATATTATATAGTGAGATATTCTCACGTTGCAAAATAGTCACCATCTGCGCAAGATTCCTGCGTGCTGCTTGAAACTTCAGTAACACCAGTTTAGAAATGAAAAAATTTGTTTTGCTTTCGTTTTCACTCTACTACTATCGAAATCAGAAAAAGTGTTGTCGGTAACACCTGGTGAGAAATACTTTTATAATGAGTTGCCGCAAAGAAAGAAGCCTCTGCTCCCCCCCACCTACTTTGCACCCCACACGTATCAAGTTACTAAGTAAATCCTTGTGCAATTGCTGTGCACTGCACTGCCCACAGATTGGCTTTAGTGCTGCAGAATGCAGTTAAAAACATTCCAATTGTTCGATCTTATAGTGAAACTATAAAGTCTATATTTGTATACTTTAATGCTTCTCCTGTAAGATCATCGAAATTAATAGCAATTCGAAACCTAATAGTAAGCACTAGTATTAAGTATGTTGAATTGCATTCAGTTGGAATGATGTCCCTACAGAATTCAGTGCATATCATATATAGAACACTTGATTCTTTGGCTGTGTGTTTGAGTCGCAAGTGGCTGATAGAAAAGATTCTATTGCAGGTGGATAGTTAAGATCAATTTGACAAGCATCAGATTGTGTATATAACACATGTCTTAACCCATTAACGCACAGTGTTCCCGCTCTGGGAACTCCAAACTCTGACTTTTTTGACTGTTGCCAGTCACGAAGAATAGATTGGATTTCTATAAAAATAGTTGCAGCTGACATAGCTCCACGAGAATCCTTTACTTTTTAGCACGTCATTTCCCGGTAAAAAAAAAAAAAAATGGTCACGATTATTTTTAACAGCACTGACATCTGCTGAAAAATGGAAGAATGCGATAACAGCTGGATAGATTGTCCAATGCTGAAAAAAGGGCAGCCGTTGCCATCACTCGACTTAACTACCAGCAAGAGGGCAGACAATCGAAACGTTCATCACGTGCCACAGATCTAGAGACCCTTTTTTTGACGCAGCTGGCTGTGCGCGGCACAGACCCTTTTTTTGTCAAAAAAAGAGTCTCTAGATCTGTGGCACGCGATGAACGTTTAGATTGTCTGCCATCTTGCTGGTAGTTAAGTTGAGCGATGGCAACGGATCTGTGGAAAGATCTTCCATCACACAAAATCGAATTTTTAAAAAAAGTTCGAAATACCTTCTTAAGTGTAAATATAAGCAATCTCATTAGAATAGCTGATGGAAAATATCAATTTAGGAAGTTTTCCATGTGATCAAGCTACTAAAATTTTTAATGAATAAAAAAAATCTACATTATTGAAATTGTACTATAAATAAAATGATGTTAAAAAATATTTATGTTCTCACTTAACTTTCAGATCTCACTCAAAATTTTTGAATAGGTGAGAAAGCTCACCTTCTCCCCCCTAATGAGAACCCGGAAGAGGCACAAAATATAAGAACACTCAACATAAAACTACTGTTAAAAAGTAAAAATAATAAAAAGCTTTAAAATAATATCATAAAAGGTACTTATCCACAAAATAACCTTTTTGTTGATTTACTATGTTTTTAACTATTTTTAATTTTGCACAAAATGTAGTTTTTAAATTCTTATTTATGGGGTTTTATAGTTTCTTCATGTGTACTACAATTCTTGGTCTGTAAAATACAAAATGTACTAGAAATGTGTTTCTGAAACTGCTTTACTTTTAAACTGCTGCCCTAGAGTGGGACACATGCCTTTGTGTCCCATCATAGTCAACAATATGACAGCATCTGATCTGTTTTTTGAGCTCTAAACAGGTGGGGGGGGGGTGAGCTCTAAACATTCTTCATTTTTCTTATATTTGCATTAGAATTCATAAAATAAGTCAACTTTTTGTAGTCTATTCGTTTGGTGTTGGAGAACCCCCCCAACTCCACCCCTGTTGAAAAAACCTGAGTGGGGTAAAAAAAGAAGTGGGGGTTTGATTTTGTTTTTCTGAGCCAAGCCCACTATCTAACAACCAGGTTTTATCGGGTACCTATTATATAAAAAAACACGAGTTCTATTGCGTTTGTCTGGAAACTTTTAAATCTTGATTTAGTTTTATTCAGTAAAAAATTAGTCCATTTGAAATGCAGTCACAGGAAAACACTTAAATCTAATTTTATGCCAAACCTTAAACACTAAATCTAATTTTATAATCTAATATTACTTTAATTATTAAATTCTTATTTTATCTAAATTGGTTCACATCTATTAATGCTTAAGACTATTGATTATTGCGCGCACTAATACTATGGAACTACAATTAGACTTCTTTCAAGTTATTAAAAACTATTATATTTAGTTATAACAGTTTTTTTTATGAACAATTCAAAAAATAACTCTTTTTTTTTAAATTGACTAAAAATGAATTAGTCTTTTGGTTTTAAAAAAATTTTAATTTTAAAATTTGATAATGAAATGCTTACACCATTAATTTATAAGGTATATCTTACGCATACACCAATGACAGTATATTTAGACCTTTTTTTCTTTTTTTTTAATTTTGAGTTTGTCCTAAGAATATCTAAAAAATGATCTAAAAGTGCAAATTTGTTCTAAAAGCACAATGCCATGAAATTCAGGCCTTGGTCTAATAATGACAATATATTTATTATAGTATGAAATAATTATTATATTATTATAATTATTTTTGTGCCTGTAGTAAAAGTTATATGTACAGTAAATTTTGAAAAACCCACTTTACAAAATAGTGAGGGTTTTTTTTTTTTTTTTTTCAGATGCATTCGTCAGAAAAAAGACCCCCCCCCCTTATTTTTTTATTGGACCCACTTTGATGAACCCTGGGGTGGGAGACATTTTAAACATATTCAAAATTTTCCCTTTCTACAAATCATTTATTTGTCATTTGACTTTAAATATGTATGACTTTACCTACATAACATAATCTATCATATTAATTTTATGTATACTAATTATTTTTCCAATTTCAACAAAAAGAATGTTTTTTTCCCCCCTTTCTTGAAATACCTTAAACATTCTTATTTTCCTTTATAAAACGATTTCTTTTAACAAGCTTTTTGGCTTTTTAATCACTAGTTTTTTTCCTCTTTAAATCTAACCAAATCACATCTATGACTTAAAAACATGAAAAGTTAAATGAAATAAAACTGATATTTTATGAATTTAAGAAATAGATAGAAAATAACTCATCAAAAACAATATATTTCTCCAATCACAATAATATACTTTTTATCTAGTGTAATAAAATTAATTGGGGAACAGCAGTAAAAGATGCTACTACGTTTAAAAAATAAAAATATCATTTTGCAATAAAAGTAGTTTTTTTTTTTTTTTTTAAAGACTAAAATTGCTTTCTTTTGAAATAAGATTTAAAGTTAAAACAGAAAATCCTTATAATAGATAAAACTTCTAATGAAACCGAACCGCGCCTCTTTATTAACTCGAATTAGTTAATGAAGTGACGTATTTAGAACTTGCTTTCCCTTTCACCCCTAGTAAACACCTTGAGCGTCGTTGCGAATATATTCCGTGGAAAATTTCGCTTAGCTTTGGAAAAATATTGACTTTCGTCGCATAAAGGCAATATTGCGCCATGTTGCTAGGTCAGGCGTAATGAGCGTATATCTTTGTGCACCTGCATCTGGCTCTGTAAATTAGCTACGTGATTCTCCAGAAATAATTCGTTATGTGCTGAATCTGAAAGTGCGCGGCCGCGAATAATTAGTTCGTGGAATCGTGCCGTTTCTAAGGTACGGAGATGCATGTTGTTCAATAGAATTATAATATTATTCTGTAATTAATTTTATTAACAGCAATAACACTTCTGTGGATTATTTCTGACGGGTGGAGGAGGGGGGGGGGGAACTCCCTTTCAATTTTCTGAAAACATTTACTTTTTAACGACGCTATTATTAATATTTCAAATGCCTTGGAGAATATTTATGAAAATTTATTTAAATTTATTTTTGTAGGTTGCGGGAATATGTATTGGCAAAATGGGAAAATCAAAAGCTCTCTTGGATTAAAAAAAAAAAAAAAAAAAGTATTGTACTATTTAAACTAGATTATTATTATTAAAGCTTATTATTCTTCACCAAATGTTATTTTTTCATGCAGAGCTGGCAATAGTAAATTATAACCTCAGACGATCAAAAATTTTCGTACAGAAGAATGGAATAATTGTTTAATGAGAATTTCTGTGAATAAAAATGCTGTAGGAAATAATTACGCAAGTATTCAACAATGGTTTGTCACGAGACTTTAGTGAGTCAACGAAATGAAATATAAATAATAGCCAATTAGACTAAACCATAGAAACAGTCAATTTCATGTTTGTGTAAGTTTTTTTTTTTTTAAACTAACATTTACTGGTCATCCCCCCCCCCCCTCCTACCACTGCAAAAACTGTTTTGGCTTTTGTTCCCCTTTGACAAACAGTCGCTGAAGGAAAGGGTATTCTTGTTAAACATGAAACCAGAGGCGCAGAGAGCCAAGTCGGGGCCCGGGGGATAAAATCTTTGGGGTCCCATTCCTTAATAAAATTATTAATCATTTAAAGAAACTTTAAATTAATAGTAATTGGAAAATAATTAATAGAATTAAAATTATTAATTTAAAAGAGTATTATACTTTAATAAACATCCATGCTCTAAAAAATACCAACATTTTGTTTTGAAGGTTTCGTCACCTACATAGAGAAACTGTATTTGAAACGTTAACATTTTTGCATGGCATGTTTCCTCAGTATTGAAAAAAATTAATATTTTTATTCATACTTCCATGCAAACAGGCAGCCAAAAAAGTGGAAATTTCAACATTTCTCATAGAAAGTCTATATTTAACATTTTGTTAATGAAAATTCAAAATTTCGGAGGTTGGGTGGGCCCATAGTCTCTCCTCTGGCTACACCCTTTCTTCCACTTTTTAACGATGTGTCTCGGAAAAAAAAAAATGATTTCTTGTTCAATAAATCTTTTCTACTTTTAGTCATGGCAAACCGTTGAATAACACCGTCCATGTGTACTTTTCTTGCAAAAGAAGACTCAATCACTAACACTCCTCGTTTTTGTCAAGTGGGTGGTTTATGCTCTAGCTGGCTTTTTGTAATTTCATTCAAAAATTAATTTGAAACATCCGGGGACATAATCTGAATTTGGACTTTTTTTTTTTTTACAAAATTGACAACACACAATTAAGTATCATATAAACAGCAAAAGCGGGCCCCTTCACAAGCTGAGGCCCTGGGGATTTTACTGTGCTCCCACTCCCTCTCTGCGCCACTGCATGAAACGACTGTCTTAATATAGTATTTGTGTGTGTTTTGTCTTACTATTTTAGCAGGTAATTACCTGCTTTCATTTCCGTTTGTTTCTTCATTTTTACTCACTCATCCACCATTCCACTCTAGACAGACATTATGTTAAAAAGAAAGTCCTGTTTTAAACTTCACATTGAATAAATATTCAAAGGTCATCAGTGTTCTGGTCTTGACATGACCTCGTGTACACTTGCGAACGCTAGTTATGGTCATTAACGGAAAAACTCTATTGTTTTTATCCGCACTGGATCGGAACATGAGGCGCTGGTTGCATATTCAGCCTTTCTTCCGGACAACGTTTTAGAGTTCGAATAGATAGTTTTGGTTGTCATGCCGGTAAATAACTATTCCGCTATAGTTATTCTTATAGTTTATGGAAATATCTCTACACTTTAGCTGAGACAACGATTTTCTAAGACCAGTGAAAATGGGAAGCCAGTGTAAACGATTTGGCAAATTGGAGACCGTCCATAAATTATGTCACACCTCCTTTTTTATCCTTCCAAAAAAAGAACTATTAGATTTCATTTACGTCTGCGAAAATAAATACTAAATAAATAAAATAATCTTAAGTCAACCTTGAATTAATATCTATTTCGGAAATAGCGTGCGTTCTCACAGAAAACGTTTTTTAATTGGCAGGAAATATTTGTTGAAAATGGCGGTAATTTTGTGCTGTGTAGAAATAAAATTCTGCCATTGTTTTCAAATTAATGCCACTTTTTTTTTTTTTTTTTTTTTTTTTAAAAGCGCGTGCACACTGCTGCAAATAAATGTCTCCGCTTTGTATTACATTCCCATTGAACTTTATGATGTGTATCGCCGTAATCAGTGAACATATTGTTTGGGCTCTTTTTCTGTTCCGTTCAGTGTTTTAGTTTCTAGATTTTTCCATCGTTTGCTTGTTTTGCAGCAATAAGTACCCCTTTCATGAGTTCACTGACTTTTATCCAGATTGTTTGTCCCCCGAAGCCAGTGTTCGAAAGGAGTCAGTCTTTTACGTAAGCTGATTGCTCTGAAATTTAGCTTACATTCGTTTGGTGATAAAATAACTATTTTTTGCCATAAATTTACGGTCTTTTCAGTCTGTGCCGTTATTTAGAAGACCGGATTAGCGTTTTGTTTTTTGCGTACTTAAGTCGTTATGATTTTTGAAATTATTTACAAGCTTCTGGAAACACACTGTACAAAAATATAACGAGATTTTTCCTTTATTTTTTTTCCTTACTAGTTTTTTAACCCTCTGGCGGCCGATTGTTTTTTCTTGCACTCTTTCTAAGTTATTGCGGTAGTCTGTAATGATAGAATAAATTTCCGTCGTCAATTTTAGGAATAATTTCTACTCTTCTCAAATATATTTTTAAAGAAACTGATATATTCTCACGCCATTTTAATTACACATTTTTTAGCAGTTGAAAAGATAATAATTAATTTAAAGTTTTTTTTTTTTTTTTAACTATCAAACATGATAATTGCCGATTTTGACGATACTGTTGAGTTACTGTCCCTAATTATTATGGTAAATAGTTAGATCCTAATGCATAGCTGCCAAGTGTTCCGTTTTATACGGATTTGCTCCGTTTTTTGAGCTTTGTTCCGTAAATACGTTTTTAGGCCAAAATGTTCCGTTTTTCAGCTTCTGTGGAAGGATTTTTAAAAATTAAAAGAAAAAAGGAAAATCGTGTACATTTTTAGCTTTTGGTAAAGCATTTGTCCTTGTAAATAAGTCAATAAATTTAATTGAATGACATTTATCTTATTATTCTTTCATTTCATTAAAAACTTAAGTCTATTGTAGTAATTGAGCCAAGTTAAGTATATTTTATTTTTATAAATTAATGATTATATATGCACATCATCTCTCTACACATAATTTAATTTTCTTAATGTAAAATTTTTAATTGTATATTTAATCATACATTTCATGACCACGCACTGTGTTCCTTATTTCTGATTTTATGACGACGTGCTGTGTTCCTTATTTTGTGGTTGGAAGGTTGGCAGCTATGCTAATGCATCTTTTTTAAGATATATAGTATTATAACCTTGACATCTCCAAGTCGAAGGGACACCGGGAAAAATTCGAGATAACGATTTGAAATAAGAGGGGGGGGGGTTGCCAGGGAAAACACACATTTATTAGAGATATCGAGGTGAAGTCTTTATTTCTAAAAAAGTTATACTGAGTTTCCAAAATGAATGCTGAATTTGGAAATTCTGTCATGGGGGTTGTAATAGTAAAGAGTTTAGGGAGTAGTTGTTTAGAAAACTGACTCAGCAGTGCAATTGCTAGTGACTAATACTGTTCATGCATCAGTTGTACATTGCATTCACGAAAACAGATTAAAGGGTTGGGATTGGAGGAGGTACCACCCCCCCCCCTAAAAAATCAATGTAAAAGTGCCTATTTTATTTTACTTCCAAACTAACCGCCCCACCCACAAAATTATTAATTTGTCGCTGTGCATTCACCTCACATTTTTCGTTTTAAATCTTTACTGCCGGACCTCTATTTAACGAAGTCGCTAAGTTCCGGGAAAAATTTCGCTATGTGGAAAATTCGTTAAATAGAGATTTACCTTTTAAATTCTTTAAACCTTATACAACTGATTTTAAATTTATGAACACTAAATATAATTGAAAAAGTTGTTATTCATACTTTTTTAAAAATAAATACGCAATTTATTTATTTTTACTTGAAATCTGCAAGGAGAAACGAAAAAGGTGAAACAAAATGTCCGAAATTACACATTTTTGGTTTCAAGTAAATCATTTTACAATAAAATTAATGAATTTTAATCTCATTATCGTATTTATTATAATAAGTAAATTAAGAATACGTTGCCATCATGTGGTACTGTCGGACCTAATTAAATTTAGGTATTCGTGATCCTTAAATTTAACTGTTCAAGAAGTCGGTAAAGATTTTACTGCTCTCAGCGAGTTTAGACACCTGTTGAAACCATGTCAAGGTCACTGATAAGGATGAAATGGAGAACAAAATATGTTTGAGCGGGGAAAAAAGGTTAAACTCCAAGAAAATCTTCGTTAAATAACGAATGAATTTTGCTATTTGGAGGGTTTTTTACGAAGAAATTTGCAAAATGTCCTTGGATCCTAGAAAAAATTCGCAAAATACAGGTTCGTTAAATAGAGGTCCGACTGTATATTCATAAACTAAAAAAAAAAAAAAAAAGTATAACACATTTTTAGGATAATCTGCATGTGGTTATAAATCTGCACGGCTAGAGAAATGTTTTTATACTTTTTAGTTAGTTTTAAAAACGTGGTACTTAAAAGAAATTTTATTTGTGCAAATTTAAATTAATTCATTTGTGTGTGGACCAAAAGGGTCTACGACCCCCCTAAAATTTTGGGCTTAATTGTATGTCAATAATGGAATGTGTTTGTTAGAAATTATACTTTTCCCCCCTTATCCCCCCCCAAAAAAAATGTGTCTGGTTAGTTCTCCTTATCGTATTCTTACTTTCTTTTTCTTGCATATCATTTTCTTGGTATCATTTTAACTCCGTTATTATGAATTTTGCCAAGCCAAAAGTATGCGCCATTGAAATTAACTTCTAACGCATATAAGATTGCCAAAAAGAAATCTGAAAATGTTGCATCTAATTTTCTTTTACATTATTGAATTGCTGATGATGTCGGTCTTATGTAAGTAGATAGATATTAACTTCTGCATGTCTTGTCAGAAACTAACTTTTTTTGTTATTGTTGAAAGCACTCTAAAATATCATTTTAAAGGAACGGCTTCTCCTTTTCGAATGTATTAACTACTTAATTTTTTTCTTTTCCAAACCCTGTCTTCCTGGCAGTTTGCCACGACATGTTTTCAAGGCTGCTGCGACACGACTTTTGCATTTCGAAGATGAATATAATTTGAGTTAGTAGTACGCATGTTGACGACTGGTGTTCTACTTAAAAGAGCTAATTTTCACTCGAGGCTATTGCAGAAGCTAACCGGCCTAACGGTTCATTAAATAAATAACCCATTGCCGCCGTCCTTGGTGTAATGAATTAACAAAGCGGGGTTCATTGTGCGGGTTCACTGTCCCTCGATTATGTTCATCATCCGTTTTGTGAAGTAATTTGAGCTTGGAGAGGGACCCTGGGGTGAGACGTTGCGGGTAGGGTTGCCAACCGGTCCACGAGAGCCGGGACGTCCCGTTTCTAGAATTTCAAAGGATACGTCCCGCGTAAGTTGTGTGCGGGACGCCAGATGTCCCATTTTCGGACCTTTTCTTTAAATAGAATAAATAATTGAATAATTAGATGAATTATAAATAATTGCAGAAGAGATATTAAAAGCACTGTAGTTTCTTTTCTAAATAGATGTGATCTCTGCAGAAGTGATTGTATACTTTTAAGTTTTTTTTAAAAATAAGTAATAGTTTGATTTCAGTAAAATTAGGTTTAATGTCTTTTTTTTTTAATTTAAATAAATAAGTATAATAATCTTAGCTGTGATATAGCCTTTAAGTTACCCTTTAAAGTTATATTACCGATCACTGGCGCATCCAGGATTTTAGTGGTTTTTTTTTGGGGGGGGGGGCTACAAATACTGCTGAACTCGGCTATAGTGACCTCGATTACAGTTACAACTCTCTTATAAAGTCAAAATATTCTGTACCACTTGACTGGTCCATAGAACACAAGCAATGTAACTCGTTATAGTCATAAATAATTATCTGATCTTTTCAGTGGCGTTGTAGCCGAGTTTAGCAGTGTTTCATAAACTAACTGTAAGTATTTATTTAAAAACTAACAACGTTTTTTTTGGTAAAAAGTACTAAAACATAATTTGAACATTTGAAGAACATTTTTTAAAAATTCATCTTTGGCAATTTTCATTTTTTAAAGCTTTTCGCTTCTAATTTTCCACCTTAGGGGGGTGCTTGAGCCCCCATAGCCCCGCCCCCACCGTGGGTTCGCCTATGTTGCCAATACTCACTCGTGTTTTTTTTTAATTATTTTTTAAATGCCAGAGTAAAATGTTCTTGTTTGTGAAAAGAAATGTTTTTTTAATTTAATTACAAATGATAGTGCTATTTGTTTCGATTATAAAGAAGAGAATCTCCTGTTTACTAGTGTAATAGTCGCACTTTTTATGCCTATTTTTCATGCTGAAAGTCTAGGTGCGACTATTATGCAGGGAACGTCGTCTACGTATTATTCAAAACTCTTAACCCCTCGTTTACACTCATCCCACTTTCACGGAAGGAAGCGGAAGAAATGGCAGAAACAGGAGTGTAAACACATCTCTCGTCCTGCTCATGCAATGACATTTCTTGCTGACCTCTCTGCCTCGCGTGATCCCCCTTCGAGGGAATTTTTAAAGGAGGAGGAGGGAAGTGCAGTAGAAAATTATATACATGGGAAGGCGAGTACAGCTGAGTGTAAACTCTCACTTCTTTTGGAGCTGACGCAGAGGTATTTCCTGGTGGGGGGAAAAAAGCAGCGGCGAGATGAAAAGTGGGAAGGGCTGAATATAAGTAGGGCATAATGCTAAAACATTAGTGGTATTATAATAAAATAACTTACTAAATGTTCCCAGTTTATCTGCCGTACATATAAGAGATTTTTCTTTTTATAGTAATATTTTTATAAGCATAAATAAAAGTCCTAATACATGACTGCGATTTTTATGCTCGGTAAATATTTTGACCGTTTTTCTGCTTCTAAACGGGTGTGCGACTATTTTGAGAGGGCGACTGTTACTCGAGTAAACACGGTAATAATTAATATATTTTTTAATAGTTTGCCTGGTTGTTTTAACCTTTGTTAACTATGTTGAATGCATAATTATGCCAGTAGTAAACATAACATTAGATAAAACTATTTAAAATGTGAACATTAAATCTGGTTCTAACTGTGTTTCGCGCCTTCCTGTTGTAAGTGAACTGGATCCTTTTTTTTTTTTTTTTTTTTTTTTTCTTTTTAAAAGCAGAGTCCCTTATTTCAATTGCGAAACTCCCGTAAATCTGTGTATCAAAGTTGGCAAGCCTAGTGTGTGTGTGTGTGTGGGGGGGGGGTGTTATTCAAAGCAAATCGGAATACGTTAATTTCCGGAACTCTGTCGATATTGTGACGAGGAGGTGAACAAATACACTTGCAGAGGCTGCAAAATAGAATTTCTCCTGTCTCAGCGTCCGTGGAATCTTATAGCAATTTGGATTCCGATTTGCTGAGAATAGCTATTAGCTTTATGGAATATCGATGTGACGTTTCATGCATGTCATTTGGGCGACAATCCACTACACATCTTTTTTGCCATTATATTTCTGTTGTATTACACACACACACACACCAAAAAAAAAAAAAAAACCCACGAATTATACCTCTGCAAAATAGATGTCGAAGAGTCAGCAGACCTGTATTGACTGCTTGAAACAGACTAGGCATTGATCCTTGTAGCACGCCCACTCAGATGAACTTTCAGTTTATTTATTAGGTATAGAAATGACTAGATCGACCGAAACGATTGAAAACATAATTCCTTTACGTTTTCTATTTGCCATCAAAAGGTTAAGAAATTTCTCTTAACGGAATACCTATCTATTATCAGGGCCGGCCCAAGGGGGGTGCGAATGTAGGCGATCGCCTAAAGCCCCGCGCTTACAGAGGCCCCCCGCTCCTGGGCTATTTTATTGCTATCTCATAAGACATGATAGAGAAGAGGCCCCACTCTTGCGCTTCGCCTGGGGCCGCGCACGCCCCTCGGGCCGTCTCTGCTATTATACAATGCAGATATGTATAACACTATGTAGGGATGGACGCGAGACGAAAAATAGGAGTCTCGCGTCTCGCAAAATAGCTTAAAAGCTTTGTCTCGTCTCGCAAAAATCCCTATATCATAATGTTAAAAATGTGTGTCTCGTCTCGCAAAAAAGCCGTAAATCTGTGTCTCGTCTCGCGTCCATCCCTAATACTATGAAAAAGTGCCTCTAGAAATTTATTTATTCTTCGTTTTACCAGTCATGTGACATTTTCCGTCCATCTCAAGCTCGATGTGCTGCAAGCGGCGTTACTTCCTTCATCTGTTTCTGTGACTACATAATTTTTATCCTTGTTGGCGGTGTGCCGTTTATTCAGCTTCTCTAACTACGAGGTGAACCTTTTGTTGTTCTTTCGATTCAGCTGTTGTTATAGCCTCTCTTTCCAGTCATGTAGAGCAGCGGTTCCCAACCGGTGGAAAGACGGGCAAAGCGCAAGTGATAATGGATGTTTTTACAAAAATCTTATTTATTCTTATTTTTTACTCCGAAACAAATCTATTTTCGCTTTAAATGTTTAGTCAAACTCGTCCTATAGTATGACTTTTTAGAAAAGGCCAATCGGTTCTCATTGTTAAGAATAAAAAACTGAATATGCTGAGGAATGAGAGGGGAGGCACAATGTTAAAAGGTTGGGAATCGCTGATGTAGTGAATGGCAGTCTGGTTTTTAAAAACTTGGCAGATTTTGCTGTTGATATTGTGTGCGTGTGTAATTGATGGGGGGGGAGTTAATTTGTATGATGAACCTGTGCCATGTTATTTTGTGCAAAACATTTATATCAATGTTCGGGTATCGCTCACAACAGACAAAACTCTTTGTAAGAGTGACACCGATCACTTCGTTTGTAGAGTCCGTCTTAAAATTTCTTTAGAGTGACCATTTACATGGGTTACTGTCGCGACAGTTCATTATACAAATGAATAAACTCTCGTTGCTCTAGGTTCGAAGGACGGCAATTCAAAATAGATATTTTAGTGTCTTATTGGCTTAACCCATTTGTGCCTAGATATTTTTCCGACTTTCTTCGATTTTTGCTAATACCAGCAATAATAGATAAATTTCTGATGTCAACTTCTTGAAAAGGGGACGATTTCTTTTAGTCGTTATGTATAAAAATTGCAACAACAGCATTTAAAAACCCAAGCCGAGAAGCAACGATGGGTACACAAAGGAGAATCGCTGTCTTCGCGTCCTTACAATGAACGAACAAGTTAAACGCTCCTCTCGTCGCGTCACCCTCGCATTGGTAATATGCGCCCCCTTTCTAAGTTCTCCCATGGCACGTAACCTACTTTCAGAGCCCGACTAAGCCAACATGTGGTCCGGGTCATACAGTTGTTATGGGGTCCCCTTTCATATGTAGCCATTCAGTTTTCCAAAAATTATTAAGTCTAAATCTGCAAGCTTCCTTAAATTCCAGGTTCCTATTCTTGTAGATGCTTGGGACTTTTCTGCAACTGAAAAAGAGCGGACTTTTGGTGCAGCCCAAAATGATCATATTGACCAAACGTTCATCATTTTACTTAATGCTTTATTAAAGCACTTTTTTCAGTTTCATATTGAAGTTTAAGCAGAGAGAGGAAAACTTTCTAGAAACAACACATTTCTACTAGATATAAGAGAAACATTTCTTGATTTGGGCCTCCCCCTTTGACTGGGATCCCGGGAAGCTGCCCCGCTTGCTCCTGACCGCTCAGGCTCTGCCTACCTTCCATATCCTAGATACGAACACTTGGCCAATCTTGGCAGGTACCAGAGAAAATCGAGTGATGCAACATCTTTCGGATCTTGCAATATTTCTAGGGTTTCCATTACGGTCGCATTTTTAGCAAAATGCGAAAAGACAATGAAAAAACAAAACAAGGCATCTTCGCTCTTTTGCTAAAGCCTTTGCTTTGAATAATAATAATCATTTTATTTGTTATTGTCTCTATTTTTGAAATTTTTCTATTAAAACAAATAAAGCTTGATACAGTGCAGTTTTATATAGTAAGTAATATTTCTTAAAAATGAATATAAAGCACAGCTAAGATATTTAATTTAATTTACTATAAATTTCAACAATATTCAGTATTAATGCAGTATGTGATGTGCAGGGGCGTAGCCAGAAATTTCTCATGGGGGGGGGGTTACGACTTACTACTACAACTCATATATATGTATACGTGTGTGTGATAATGCAGTCAAGAATATACATTTTGTATGGCAAAAAATTCCTCGTGGAGGGGGGGGGGGTTATGACCCCCTTTGGCTACGCCCCTGGTGATGTGTTATGTTGGGCTTGTACCGTCTTGGAATTAAACATTTTTTTTTCTCTTTATGGTAAGTGCGATTATTAATTTTCATTTCAATTTTTAAAAATTCTTTTGCACGGCTGTGTATTAATTCTTTAAAGATGTCGTGCCTAAAATTTAATTTACAAATGTAAATGAAACTCATTAAGGCATTGAAAATGCTATGTGAACTCGTATTTATAGGTATTTTAGCGTTTAGCTAAAGCTTTTTTTTTATTTTTAGCGTTTTTGAAGAACTTCCGAACTCAGTTCTTAAACCCTGATTATTTCTCACAACATTCATTTTCTCAGCTGGCGCGCGTGCCTCTCTCCTAACAAGTTCGACTGGTGCAATTTGTTCTTTCTCTCTCTCTTCATTTCGCGGTCGAAACTGTTGTTCATTTTCCCTCTCGACCTCAAGTCCTTGCCGAAAGCGAAAACACGAAGAATTAAAAAAAACATTCCCAGAGTCAATGCAGCCACTGTTCCTAAAGGTTCCAGTTGCCTTTAATGAGTTCATTGGGGGAAAATAGAAAAAGAAAAAAAATCGTGGTTACTACATTCGCTCACTTTCTTTTTTAACTCGCGTCATGTCCTCTTTTTTTTTTTCTTTTCTTTACCAAAACCATAATTACGTTGAGGTTCTTTTTTTTTTTTTTTTTTTTTTTTTTTTCAGCCGTATATAATAAGTTGTTTCTCTCCCTCTTTCGGCTGTTGAATCCTGTAACGCCGTCAGCGAATTATCTTGGCGACACCGAAGATGAATTCTAATTGTTGATTTCAATTCTGTCGACTCTGTCTGTTATTGTGTATTAAGGCGACAATGGACCATAATTATTTTTTTCGCCATTTATTTGCCAATTACTGTAAAATTTTGTATATTGACATAGTTTTATTTGACTAGTAAAAATACTAAATCAAAGTTAACTTCAGAGTTTAATTAATTAAGAAATTAATTAAAACATGCTAATTAATGATATTATCTAAAAATGTTCCATGCGCATTCAGTATTGTTGTATCTTACTGAAATTTGGTGAAAAGATGCTTCATACATGTATTAATGAAACTTAGTGCAAGTTTTATTGAATATTTTTTTAAAAATTTAGTTTTTTTAAGTTTTTGTGTTGTTTTGGTTGAAATTTTGCCGAAAATCACATATGTGTACGAAAATAATTTCTTCATTACTAAAGCTTTGATTATAAAAAAAAATTGCGCACTAACTTTTATTATAGCTACATAAAGCTAGCTTAAGGAAAAAAATTCTAATGTCACAGACAAAAATTGATGCGCATGGAGCATTTTTAGATAATATCATTAATTAGCATGTTTTAATTAATTCCTTAATTAATTAAACTCTGAAGTTAACTTTGAGTTAGTTTTATTTGACTAGTAAAAATACTATGTCAATATACAAAATTTTACAGCAATTGGCAAATAAATGCAGAAAAAAATAATTATGGTCCATTGTCGCCTTAACCCTTTGAGGCGCAACGCTTTCCCAATCCCGGCCTGGAGTTTTGGTAGGTTTTCTTCCAGATGTAACGTGAATACGTGTTAGAACCCCTTAGAAAGTCCTTCTACCAAGGCACCCCTTATCCTAGGCAGATACCCCGCATGCAGGTTTGTCTTAAACAACAAAACATAAAAACAACTTTACCAATCCTGAAAAAAGGGCAGCCGCGTTGCCATCGCTCGACTTAACTATCAGCAAGATAGTAGTTAAGTCGCGATGGCAACAGGTGCCCGTTTTTCAGCATTGGACAATCTATCCAGCTGTTCTCGCATTCTTCCATTTTTCAGCAGATGTCAGTGCTGTTAAAAATAATCGGGACCATTTTTTTACGGGAAAGGACGTGCTAAAAAGTTAAAGGATTCTCGTGGAGCTATGTCACCCGCAACAATTTTTATAGAAATCAAATCTATTCTTCGTGGCTGGCAACAGTTAAAACATCAGAGTTTGGTGTTCCCAGAGCGGGAACACTGCGGGTTAAAGGTTAAGGCAAAGCTACTCGAGGGGTGTCTTAGGCGGAGCACTTTTTATGGGGTTTCTAATGCGCATCCACGTTACATCTCAAGAAAATCGCCCAAAACTCTAGACCGTTAAATCGGTGGCCGCTCGATGGGCCTGAACCCGGGACCTTCACAACTTCAGCCATCTACCATCGCCAGTGTCTTTATGGTGGAGTCCTCAGTCCACTCTATGATTTTCCCATGGTTGTATCGACAGTTACGTAACCAGGGTGTTGTGAAATTTTTTACAGGGGGATGGGTGGGGGGGTCTTTAAATTGCCAAGTCAAATTACGGTTTTTATGAACTTATTTTGAAATTTTTGCCAACTAGGTTAGTGCAATTTTACTAGTCTACCAGGAAAATAGTAACGCTGTCATAGTTTTTATTTAAAATTTTGCAACCAGGGGCAGAAAAATATCCAAAAATTTACATGTAACCTAAAATACGTAATATATGCCCGAACCAAAATTTACTTGCCCCCAAAAAACTAAATTTTATCGTGCTGTGAAATTTACATTCATTTTGTTTGCATTGAAGAAAAACTCGGAAAATCCTTAAACACATGTGAATGGGATTTTTATCTTTCTCTATTATTGTTGGGGTTCTGTATTCTGTTTACACTATAGTTAAGGTATTGAGATTGCCACTAGCACATTGATAAAATCTCAGAAATGGACATTTATTTTTTCCGTACCAAAATTTGAAAAAATTGATGGCACTTAAAAGTATATGCATAATTTTTTAGCAAGTAATTTATGAATTCCTCGCAGTCGATTTTTTTACATGCCCAGTCGGGCAAGTGGAAAAAAGAAACAGATGCCCGGCTGAAAATTTCACATGCCCCGGGCAATAGATTTTTCCGGCCCTGTTTGCAAATATGCAATTTTGCCCAATCTATTTGTATTAATTTTCGATTGAAGGAAAATAATATTTACACGTATTCCAACTACTAGTTTTAAAATTCTTTCTAGTCTACCACAAATAGAAAATATATCGATTTTGTTAAAAAAAAAAAAACAAAAAAAAAACTTAATGATATATTCCCAATTAAGTTAGAATTATGCGAAGTCTATCAGAGATAAAAAGTTTATTATAGTTTTAGTTAAAAGTTTATCAAGTTAGCCAGTTAGGCACTTAACTTTGCCAGGTGTAACAGAATGTGCCTATGTTAGGTGGGGGAGGCTCCCCCTAACCAGAGACGCACCTTTCAGCACCGCCATTAGGGGGGTTCCCAAAGGCCCACTATTGCATTTTAAAAATTGAAATTTATACCTCTCTCTTGGGAGTAGAAGGCGAAAAAAACAGCTTGGTAGCTGAAAATTTTTACAACCCGGATAGAAAGTATAGCATCGGGCTGTTACAGATAGTATTATTTTAGCCAGTGGGTAGCTTGATCTCTCCTATTAATTACGGTATTAACCTGGAATCTCTATCCTTTTGTTTCTTTGGTAATTGCGCGGTAGCCTTTTTGCAATAAACTTCAGTTCCCAGAGCCTTATTATCGCATGGGCAAATCGGGTCTTTGCCCAGGGCCCCCGGCTTTAAAGGGCCCCCAATATCAAATGTTGTTCTTTTTTACATCAAAATTTCATGAAAAATACAACAAATTTCATAGATGGGGGCCCCCAAATTCAGCAGTGCCCGGGGCCCCAGTTGGACGTAATCAGGCTCTGTCAGTTCCCGTCTTTTCTCATCTTATATTATTATTTTTTTTTTCTGTAATTTTACAATTTCTCTTAACTTGTGCAATGCTTCATATGTCCATCGACCAGTCCATTATAATTGAAGTAATTAGCTGTTTTCGCCACAATCCCCTCCTCTTTCCCCCAGTACACAAGCTCAGCATCCCATAAAAAAACTGTCTATTAATACGTAACCAATTGTTAGTAAATAGGTTTGAACAATTCATACATAATGTCAATAGTTATCTTAACTAAGAACAAAAATATTTCTACTGTGTATGTGTATTCTTTACTATAGTGTGGCATCTATACTACACACAATCAAATAAGAAGGGCCCTCATAAATTTCTGCCGGGGGAGGGGTGGGGGACCTTGGTGCACAACCTCGCCTTAGCAAAGCCCCGTATGTAACTGATTTTGCGATTTCATATGTATGTACCACCAAGGCCTGGTGTCCCCCCCCCCCCCTAAATTTAGAATTTTGACAAAATAATAATGATGAAGGCTTCTTGTTAAAAATTCTTCCTCTTTCACCGTTTGTACCCCCTCCGAAGTTTTTGGACTCTCCCCGAATTTTTTTCTGTGCACGACCCTGTGTACGAATTTTTTCCAGCATGTATGTGGGCTTCCAGTTGCGTACTGTAAGCCCCATTTCAGAGAGGAGGGGACCTTGATGGCGAAGAGGATTTTTCACACAATTCTATTTTAAAAATGAAATGAAATAATTCCAGAATTTAATTTTCCTTTTCGTATTCTAAGGAAATAACAAAATCTCAGAGCTTATTAAAAAACAACCTCCCCCTTTTTTTCCATTTGCGGCTATTTTATTGCTCAAAATGTCGACATTTTCATTTCGCCAACTATTGTTCTCGCACTTGGCTGTCTGGTGACTCGATAGATTTCAAGATGAGTTTTCAAATATTTTGGAGGAAAACTGCCGGCGGTGTTTTCATTATTTCCTCTTTCTTTTTGACTCGTCAAGAATGGCTGCCTCTATTTTTTTTTTTTTCCTGGTTGCCCCTCTATGGACTTTGTTTTCATTCCTGAGAAATGCACCAATCACAAAATGGCGTAGCTTGCCTTCTTGTACTTTATGACAGATTTCACTTAATAACAGTGGCATGAAAATTTTACTGACAGTTTTATTCAGCTCAAAAGTTGTGTTTATCCTTGACAGGGTTGGCACTTTTTTACCTACTAGTGGAAAAATCCTGTGGGTAAAAAAGGGACAACACAGTAGCTTTCAAATCTGGGTTGGTGAATTTGAATGGAAGTAGTGAGATAATTAAATGAATGAGAAGTAATTACTCGTATATTATTTATTTTTCTCATTTCAAGTTTGACTTTATCTTCTTAATTTTCTAATCGCTATTTATCGTTGAACAGCCCCAACAGAGGAAAATTTTGTGTATGAAGTATCTTAAGGTATTGAGAGATAATAATTCATCAAATGAAAAAAGCGATACATACCATCATTATATGTAATTATGTACTTATCACATGCCAGGTATGAGTCATTTATATTTTTTCTATTTTTGCCACTGTCCTGGCCAAACTACCTTCTTGTACTTGTCCGCCAATTGTCAACCGTAATCCTTGATGTCTTAAGTAGTTAGGTATTTTTACTAATATTATTAATTTGTTCGACCGGGAAATTTAAGTCTCTTGAGCCGGCGCGAACGCACACAAACTATAAAGGAGACCTAGTTACAAGTTATAAGGGATGCGACATCAAGGGGGCCAGGAGGAATTTTTTGATGGTGGAACAAGCTGATATATTGTGAGATACGTTTTATAAAGAGCCCTGTTCTTCAACAGTCACAGTTATTGTTCTGATCTCTAAGCGTTGGCCGGACTCCGCAGTCACCCCGTACCCTTTAACCCTTTAAGGCGCAACCCTTTTCCAATGCTGAAAAAAGGGCAACCATTGCCATCGCTCGACTTAACTACCAACAAGATGGCGGACGATCGAAACGTTCATCGCGTGCCACAGATCTAGAGACCCTTTTTTTGACGCAGCTGGCTGTGCCGCACAGCCAGCTGCATCAAAAAAAGGGTCTTTAGATCTGTGGCACGCGATGACCGTTTCGATCGTCCGCCATCTTATTGGCAGTTAAGTCGAGCGATGGCAACGGCTGCCCTTTTTTCAGCATTGGGCAATCTATCGAGCTGTTCTCGCATTCTTCCATTTTCCAGCAGATCTCAGTGCTGTTAAAAAGAATCGTGACCATTTTTTGACGGGAAATGACGTGCTTAAAAGTAAAGGATTCTCGAGGAGCTATGTCACCCGCAACTATTTTTATAGAAATCAAATGTATTCTTCGTGGCTGGCAACAGTCAAAACGTCAGCGTTTGGTGTTTCCAGAGCGGGAACACTGCGCTTTAAAGGGTTAATACACGATTGAAATAGTGTTGCTATCCCAAAAATGGGATAGATCAAGTTTGATCTTCCTGATCTTGAAACATACTACTGTCGTCGCAATCCTTATGTTGGAACAAATTGAGCCTTAAGTGTTACCGGATTTATGTGCACCTTCTGTCCTTCAACGATTATCATGACCATCCCAATTTCCCAATACTGGTGTTGATTATAGCAGAGGGTGCCCATGGATTCTGGAGACACATTCTTCATTACAAGCTATCATCATTGTGATCCGTTCGTTTTAATAAATGGGGTTAAAATCGCTGCACAAATTAGTCATTCAAAACACTGTTTACCGTAACTACAATATCGTATTCTCTGCTATTGTTGCTATGGGCAGGGGGTGCTTATAGATTCTGGGGACACTTGAAGTCCTATCTTCCCAGAGATCGGCAGTGGTGAACCTAAAGTTTATTGCTTTTCTCCCCCTCATCCCCCGTTGGTTAGAGAGGGGGAGTACAGTTTCACTTAGAGGACGCTCCCTCATACTCTCTCCTCCGTTGGAAATAAAAATAATTACTGCTTGCTCTGCAATGCTCTTTGAAAGCAGTTACAGAAGCAGAGTTGGGCAAAATACATTAAAAAAATGTATTTTCGATGCAAAATACAAATTACATTTATTCAAACACAAAAAATTACAAAATACAAAATGCTTTCTAAATTGAAAAAATACAAAATACGTTTATTTTCTTAATACATACAAAATACGAAATACGTCTAAAACTTCAATTAAGTAAAATTTTCTACAGAACCTTCTAGTTTATTTTATTCCAGTGTATTTTAAGATGAACAAACAAATGTAATAGTAACTTTTTTTTTACATATACATGAGTTTTTCCTGGAATAAATTGCATCTTAAAAGGCAGGAAAGCAAAAAATGTGTGACAAGTATTTATTCAACGTTATTTTTCAGTGATAATGAATGGAATTGAAATATAAAATTAAATATATTTCTAAACGAAGATGAGTTGAATTATATTTCTACTTTAAGATACATTTATAGCCTTACCATCGCACAGTAGTTATGTCACTGAAAATGGTAGACTGCCGAAGAGTGAAGGTCCGGGATCGGGTCCCATCGAGCAGCTGTCGATCTAACAGTCTGGTTTTTTGGTAGGTTTTTTCCAGATGTAACGTGAATACGCTTTAGAACCCCTTAGAAAGTTCTCCTACCTAGGCACCTTCCCATCCTTGGCAGATTGCCCTAGTATAGCGTTGCCATAATCACGCAAACACAAGATACATTCATATATTACTACAAATGATTATATTACTACAAGATTGTGATGGAGGAGTGGAACAATATCAGCCTTGATGTTTTAAGAAAAGGACTTTCATCTTTGAAATCAAGATGTAATATGATGGTTCAAAGAAAGGGCTATCAGACTGAACACATTAGAAAATAAAATTCTTATATTTATATCTATATATATAGCAAAATCGTTACAAAAATGTGTGAACACCCTCTGTAGGGTACTTGCGGAAAACCCCGAAAAAAAATTTGTTGTGGAATATTACTTAAATGAAAATAATTTACGTTTCACAAATCACCCGTGCATGAAGATTTTCTTAACATTAAACTTTTAAACGCCTCTGTCACATTGCTCAAGTGTTCTTTAGGGGAATTGCAAAAAATATTTAACATGAATTTAAGAAAATGCATTTAAAAAGAATTTAACAGTTTTTTTTTTAAATTTTAGTTTTAAAATGTTCTATATACAGTTAATGGGTCAAATATTTCAGGCTCTACAAAAACTCAAGAGAACACATTAAATTACGATATATGTTTCCGAAAAAAAAAAAAAAATCTAATTTTCTCTTTTCTCTGACCAAAAGTTTAAATTTTAGAATGTCTAAAACTTTAGAGGATTTTGTCGAACTACTTATTAGTTATTAGCATCAGATATTATTAAATTTATACATTTATGCATAACTTGCAACTATCTTTATAAAATAGGAAAATAAATGTCAATTTATGAAACTAAACTCTTCGAATAATTTGTTGGATTCAATTAAAATATTCAGATAATTTACTTTGATTTTCAGGTAGAAATTAAACCTTCATAATGTGTGAAAGATCATTTTAGTACGTGTTTTGATACTATCTGTGCAGTTTCTAGGACAACTATAAAATGGAAGCGCCATGTCACGTGCTCCGAATACCCAGCCTAAAATAAGATCCTGCGTCCACAACTAAAACGAATAAGTAAATTTTGAGGTAAATATATGTAAATAGTTAACACAATTTTCTTCCTTCAAATTTCCCTTCTTTTCTTTTTTTCCTTCCTTCCTGAGACAGTGAGCGCACGCATTTTAAATTAAAATTAGCGAATTTTAAAATCGTGAAAAAAAAAAGAATAAAATATTAATTTTTTTTTTCAAAGTAAGCGATAGTAAGTGCGATGCTTCGAGCGTTTTAAAATATTTTTCTAAAGACAAGTTTTAATTATTGCTGTTGATAAAGGAACTCTTATTATACCCTTGCTAGACATCTCCGAATGACACTGGCTGGAGTAATTTAGGGGGGGCTATCTTCCCGCTTTTGTCATCCCCACTTTAGAACGGGGGCAATCCTCGTGATATTTTCCGTGAGTCTAGATCTGCAGGGTCACGCACTGATCGTTCTTGAAAAGGGGATGAAATTGTTGGCGATCTCTTGGCGTGCCGATGTGTGGGAAGTAACCACTTGAAGTGTACCTACCCACTCTATACGATTGGCGATTTTGTGGGTTTGTCCGTATTTATGTGAACTTCTCTGTTCTTCAAAAAAAAAACACATTTTACACGATATAACACAATAATTGGTTGATGGTGTATCAACAAATTTTTAATTAACGATAAATTCTGGGTTCCGAAAAGTGGGGGCCAAAAAGTATACTTCGACCCTTCACTACAAAATCTTAATATAGGGGGTTAATTGTCCCCTCCGGCTCCCTGGTTCTGGCGCCAATGTTCGACGTCGATGTTTTTTCGCATAGTCGGTTGTATACTTGATGCTTTATCAACATCTACAGAATATACTTAGCCACTTTTTGTAAATTAGGGATGCGACATGTTTGTTTGTCAACATCGATGTTTGTAAGCCTTACAACAAACAAGCAACCATCGGTTTCAATACATCGATGTATAAAACATCGCTATTCTGAAAAACGTTGATGTTTTGAAAACATGGATGTCGCATCCCTAACAAGTGGTCAGATTTTAGAAAGAACAATCCGATTAAAAAAATTAATCCGATTTCGTTTAACCCTTTCGATTCCAGCGGTACTAAGGGAACTAAATTACAAATATATTTCCAACGCCGAAGAAATCTTGAAAGGGTTGAATTGCCTTTGACAGCATAGTCTGAAATAAATAGCTATGTCAAAATAGTCTGAAATAAGCTATTTTTAAAAGCTATATTAAACATAGTAAACAGGGTCATATGATTTGCTTGTGGGGGGAAGGGGGTCGATTATTATTTACTAATTTGTTATATTTGGTTTAGTTTTCTCCTAATGTCTTGAACTATGGAAATACGGTAGCCTAAAGCAGTATGATTATTTACATTTATTTTTAGCGATGTTGACATAAATGATGCCGAAACCCACTTCCTGAATAACAATTATTTTTTAAATCCTAATTGAATATGCATTCGATGTAGCGTTTGTAAATAATTAATAATCAGTTCTATTAGTCAATTCTCTTCTCCAAAATTATCCCGCGGTATTTGCTTGTGGCTTGATTCTCCCCCCCCCCCCCTAAAAAAATCTTTTGTCAACGGTGATTTAATAAATTATCTCATCACCTGTTGATTTTCGACCTAGTTAGCGTGTTTCGTTTTTGGGTGCGTTTATTTTTCCTCCTGTAATATCGTTTGGCTGTTTATTAATTGTTTATCTCCTCCAAATGTATGCGGGTTAATTACCTGTGAACTAACTGCTCAAGGTAAAGCGACCTAATTTTTTTCGCTATAACCCAAGTTGGGCAATAAGAACTGGATAACTATCCATAGCATTTGTGAAAATGAATTCCGTGTTTTATTTTTGAATAGATGTCGTAAATTGAGTCATCTTTTTAAGTTTTGAGTGACTGGATGATGTTATTAAATTTTTAGTCAATGAAGAAAAATCAGCTGTATCGTTTGCGGGTATTTTTCTTTTAATTAGTTTCCTTGTTTTGTAACATTTGTTCCGTCTTCAGAATAACAAAATTTTTTCTTCTAATTATTAATTTTTTTTTAAACTTGTTCGAGACAACTTGTATGACTTTCTCCAATCTTAACTGATAAGCCCCACCATAGGCGAGTGGATAAGACACTCAAATTAAAAACGGCTGAAGTGTGAAGGCCCAGCCTTCTGGCTTATTGTGCGACTGAGGATCTATCTAACGTTCTGGTCAGTTTTCTCCGAATGTAACTTTAGAATACTCGTTTGAAACCTTGAAAATGTCCTCCGACCAAGGCATCACGTATTGTTGGCAGATGGCCCTTGCGTAGCTTTTGCCAGAACACGACGCACTTAGCTGATAGAATCAATTTCGGACAGCATTGTTTGTGAAATTGAGATTTAATATTCGTGAATTTTGTGAAATTGAGATTGAATGTTTGTGAATTTAACCAAGGAAATTTAAATAAAATTTACAAATTTTTGCGACTGACATTGAAAATGCTAAAATTTTAACGTTCTTTTGGGTTGTTCGGAAAGTAATGTGGTTTTTTCGTCAACATTTTGTCTAGACAAAACTATTGAACATAATAATAACGAAATTCGGCACGTATGGGAGTTTCTTAGCGTAGGTGCTGATTGGAAAGCATTTTCCAAAATTCGTAGCTTATGGGGGGGATAAGAGGCCAAAATATTCTTTTCACATATTTAGCGTGATCTCAAAGAAGAAAAGAGATATCCATAAAATTCTTTCTGGAAAATACAGCCCTCGAGAATGCCTTAAAAATCGATTTCAGAACATGTCGAATATGATTCTCCATTGAGGGTAGACGTGGGAAAAGGGACAGGGTGTCCATTTTTTTTTTTTCATTTTTTTTTTAAAGAAAAAAAGTATTATTTATCAAACTATCCCTTTAAAATTTAACAGATACGTGGTTTAATACAAACTGATTATAATTTCGAATTACTCTAATATGTGAAAAACCGTCTTAGGAAATAACACTTAAGTACGTATTTTCAAAAACAAACTGTAAAGTCAAGGAAGAATCCGTAAATTTCCAGTCTACCCAAGGTCAAGTGTAATGTGTCAAGTCTACCTTTTGTGCGGAATTCATAAATTAAAATAAGTCTCATGCCGCCTTCATTGTATTGGTTGATAAATAAACTAATTTTTTCAAGTCACAAGTAATTCACAACGTCCTTTTTTATTTTTCCTCTAGTGAAAAAAGAAAGTCTCTTACGACAGCAGAAGAAATAGAATTATCGAAGTCACCTGTCTTTCATTTGATTTTTTCTTTTGACTTATCGTCACATGATTCCGGAAACTGCGCAATAACGAAAATATTCTGTAAATTTCCCTGTAACTCAGGTTAATTTTGATGCAATATCACCTCGTAGTCTAGTGTATGCGTTGTTTTGTTTTAGCGTTTCGACAGGTAGCCGTGTTGTGTCGTCTAGTGGCACCTTTTAATTTCTCTGTACATCCTGGTATTGTTAATAAGGAATGTGACGCGATTTCTTTTTTCTTTTTTTTTTTTAACCTTCAGCACTTCAACTATTCTCTTTTAGAGACTGTTCGCGTTCATTAACGGATGCCACAATTTTTAATTTATCCGGACGTGCCAAGTACCGAGTCTGGTAGCGACAGCTTGTAGACGGTAGGGGGTGGCAATGGGGTTGCGCATGGAATTTCGGCCTTGTGTTCTTGGAACTCCCGGAAGATTGCGTGGAGGTGTTCCGCAAAGGTGCCATGCTCAGCATGTGCGTCACTATTCAGGGGTCGATCCAGGAATTTCTTCCAGGGTTATGTATTTGTGATGATTGTTTATTTTTGTGACTTTTCATGAACAGTTTTTGTATATGTTCCTTTTTCTTAAAATAATTTACAGAAATTAAAATATAGGATACAATATTAATGTAGGATTGTTTTAATCGGTTATAATTTTATGAAGAGCCCCTAAAATAAACCCCAATTTCGTCTGCAGCTATCCCTGCTACTTGGTAAATCCAGGGTTGGGGGAGGAAGATTGTACCCTGTTGGACGCACATAAACCAAGGAGGTTCAACTAATGGAGAAGCCCATGTTCCCCGTTTTTGAAGCCAAAAACCACGCCCCCTCATCCCCCAAAGAATTGGATATCGTCATTGGAAAACATGTAAATTTATATGTTTGAAATTATACAATAAAAAAAGTTAATACGTGTAAACAACCTTCAATAAACGTAAAATGGACAAACATATGGTTAGTAACTCCAGAGTTGCCAACTCTCCTGATTTAGGCAGGAGACTCCTGATTTTTCATTGATCTCCTGCCAACATGTTTTAGGGTACATTTCTCCAGATTTTTATCATATGTCACATGAAAAATGCAATTTTTTTGAATTTTAAATCTTTTTTTTTTTTAAAGTTCTGTCTTGGCAAGGAACCCTTCTCAGCATTTTTCTCTTTTCTGCAAACTAGTTCCAGGAACCCACACATATGTGACATAAAATTCCGTCTTCACTGAGAAATGTATAATAAGAAGTGCAGCTTCAGGTTCTAAAAGCATTCCAATTTCTTTCTCCATCATTCTTAAAAGTTATTATATTTCTTTCACATTGTTTTGTTTAATCCTCCAATGCCTGAAGTGTAAAAATTAACCTCAATTTTTAATTTTCTAATTTAATATTGTTTATGTTGCCAAATTTTTTACAAGATACTGCTTACCTAATAGAAGACATGACCCAATATTATTTTTTTTAATGCTTTAACCCTTTCCGGTGCAAGAACTTTTATTGTATTTTCTCGTTTATGCTGACGCCTGGAGTAATAGTTAAATTTTTGATGTCAATTTAATGAAGTATGGATAATTTTTCTGTAAAATATCTATAACATTTTTATAAATATGTGTGGCGTCTGATCTTCATTCGCCACCAGTGTTTGTGCACCAACTGAACTGTTCCGAGAACTAACGTCGGAATCAACTCTAGCAATGCTCCAGATGTTTTTCAGTGTCTATGGTTCACGAGACTGGAGTCGAACGCCACTACACTTGTACTGCTGTGCAGCCAGTATGCAAATACTGTGCAGAGTATAAGAAGCTTGCACGTGCAGTACTTGCAGCAGCATAATTTTGTCAGTTCCCTAGTTTAGCGCTAGCGTATAGCCGAGTGTATAAAGCCCGACCGTACTATGGCGGCTCTTGCACCGGGAACTTTATAATTTATATCCCGATAATCTTTGTTCTGTTATTTTGTTTGTCGAGTTTTAATAAAAGTTGTTAGTTACTGTTTATTTCGTCGTTTAATGAAATTAATGATGTTTAAGCAAAAAGGTAAAAACCTTCTGATATAAGTCAAGTGTGGCTTCCGTAAACTAAAAGGTGGAAGACCCACATATGCATGTCACTTTACCTCCTAATATCATTTTGTGCAAATTTCATTTTTATCTGGTAAATAGACATGGGAAAATTACCTAATACTTCTGAAATTTGTCATGTACACCATAAGTAGGTGGCTAGAACGTCAAGCCACCGCCCGCGAAAGGGTTAAAAATACTATTTCTGGCAAGAAATTGCATCAAAAATGCTTTTTTATTTCTCTCTCCAAACTGTACTTTCAGTTGATACATCCTTGATCTTTTAAAATTTAGTTTTTTAATCGGAAACAAGTCTCCTGATTTTTAGAATTAATTCTCCTGACTTAGTCCTTGCCAGGTTGGCAACTCTGTAACTCTTAAATTATTTTTATTAACAATTTCCGGCTGTTTTTTGCAATAAATGGTAAATTATTAGCGTTATTTTAAAGCCGATTTTCGTACGCATTGTAGAAATTTCAGAGTCCCAATTTGAGAAGTTCTACTGCATTATTTCCCCTCGTGCTATAATTCTTAGGCGTTGAAAATTTAAATATTATTCATCAGCCCACATGACGGCAGGAAAACTAAATACCGATTTTCTTGTTACACGTCTATTATTCAAAACTTAAAACCCATTTAAAAAGGGGGTAAATTTCTATCCATCTAATAGAAATCGACATAGAAACTGAAACCCCAATCCACGCATCTTCATCATTTTTAACCGCATCCGGGTTAGTGAAAGTAGTCTTTCAGGAATGGGTTCTTAAAAAAAAATAAATAAATAAATAAATAAATTTTTTTTTAACCTCCAACCTCTTTCTGATCTTCAACTTTAAACAAACACTATCTGCTTAAACCAAGCTGCAAAAATGCTGGCCATCGTAATGTTAGTTACTACTTACTCCGTGCTTCTCTTCTTGTCTTGTTAGAGGATGATCTCAGTTTTATTGCCGAGGCGAAAGGTCGAGTTGTGTTGTTTTCAAGGTCAACCGGTGTGGTAATGGGTATTTTGAGAGGAATATTTCTGGGTAACTCAGGATGAACATCCGTGTGGGCTGCGATTTTCACTTTCTGTTTGGTTCCTGTTCGGTCGTTGCGTATTGGGTTTCGGGGCTGTGATCAGTTTAACCCTTTGCGGTCGTACGTGTACTCGCAACTCAACCACAGCAATATCTCCCTTCTCCGCGACATCTGGGGGTTCTCGTAATGTATTTCAATGGGGAAAACCAGATTTTCGGCATTCAAAAAAAAGTAGCATTGATAATTCAAGTTTTGGATGATTGTAAATGTAATGAACTGAATGAAACTTTCGACTTTGATTTTCCGGCAGCAGATATTTCTGAAACGCATGTATGTCGAAAACCAGGACTTCATGTTGAAGGCTGCTTTAACCCGCAGTGTTCCCGCTCTGGGAACACCAAACTCTGACGTTTGACTGTTGCCAGTCACTAAGAATAGATTTTATTTCTATAGAAATAGTTGCGGGTGACAGAGCTCCACGAGAATCCTTTACTTTTTAAGCACGCCATTTCCCGTGAAAAAATGGTCACGATTATTTTTAACAGCACTGACATCTGCTGAAAAATGGAAGAATGCGAGAACAGCTGGATAGATTGTCCAATGCTGGAAAAAGGGCACCTGTTGCCATCGCTCGACTTAACTAGCAGCAAGATGGCGGACGATCGGAACGTTCATCGCGTGCCACAGATCTAGAGACCCCTTTTTTGACGCATCTGGCTGTGCCGGCACAGCCAGATGCGTCAAAAAAGGGGTCTCTAGATCTGTGGCACGCGATGAACGTTTCGATCGTCCGCCATCTCACAGCCAGCTGCGTCAAAAAAAGGGTCTCTAGATCTGTGGCACGCGATGAACGTTTCGATCGTCCGCCATCTTGTTTGTAGTTAAGTCGAGCGATGGCAACGGCTGCCCTTTTTCCAGCATTGGGAAAGGGTTGCGCCTCAAAGGGTTAAAAGATGGAGAACTATAAAATATAATTTTTATATTAAAACATCCTGTTTGTTTTAACCTGTATCTTGCATATTATGTATCGCTGTTCGTTCGGAGGAAATTAATTCCGGCCAGTAAGACACGCATGTCCAAATTTAAAAGATTGCAACGGGTTAAATAGCCAGCGCTGAGTCACTTACTTTGATGGACTCTTTAAACTAATTAATATTATCTAGCTCTTTTTGGAAGCAGGAAAGAAAAAATATGGGAAAGAAAAAATATATCTCCTGCAGGAAATCATAACACCACCACCGTCTATTTACAGGTGTTTTTTTTACTATAAATAGCGGGATACACCTTGCGAAATTCTTTGTCCGTTATCGAGATTCGAACGTCAGGCCACTTACTTATCCGTGTCATCATCGATTATGTTTCCTAATCCGTAGGTCAGAGGAACAACAGCGCGCGTTGGATGGGAGGAAATATCCTACTGCGCTGTGAAAATAATTTAGGAAGAACTCAAATCCAGAGGAACAAGGTTTTTAAGAACTACAAAAAAACACTCAAAACGAAACTGATGTTGAAAACATGAAATAATTAAAACTTTATAAAATAACACACATAAAAACTATCTTTTTATGTATGTTATTGCTGCAGGAAACTGCTTATTTCCCGGGTTCGTCGTTCTAAAGTCCAGTTGGTGTAGAAAGTTCTAGTAAAGGGTCCACTTGTCAGGATGGAACACGAACTTCATTGCTTCTAGAACTTCGTCGAACAATCGGCTGTACAGCATCCACAGGCACTAACGGCCAGTAGCTTGCTTCTAACAGTCCGCTCAGTATAGAAGCTTTTACAGGTGCTGTATTTCTCACGCAAAATAAAACACTTCCACTGGCAAAAATCCAGCGGAAATTTACAAAGGAAATTGTAAACAGTCACTCTAGTCTCAGCAATGAAGAATTTACACACAGCACTTAAAAACGAGCTTTTAAAAACAAGCGAAAAACCACTTCAAAAGCGCGTAAAATAACGAAGCACAGCTTCTCAGCAGAGCTCGGGTTTCCCTGCTCGCACGACAGCGAACTAACTGCAGGCTCCCCGAAATTTTCAAATTAATTTGCATAAGCTTTACGTCGTGCAGACATAAAGCATATTCACAACTTATTTCATATCCTCCCCCGAAAAATTTTCCTGGCTTCGCTTCCTTTTTTGACACAGCCGGCTGTGTCAAAAAAGGAATTTGGCTCTGCAGTACGTGGTGGGCGATTCGATCGACCGCCCTATTGCTGGTAGTGTATTCTAGAGGTACCAGCAAGATGGCGGACGATCGAAACGTTCATCACGTGCCACAGATCTAGAGACCCTTTTTTTGACGCAGCTGGCTGTGCTGACACAGCCAGCTGCGTCAAAAAAAGGGTCTCTAGATCTGTGGCACGCGATGTACGTTTCGATCGTCCGCCATCTTGCTGGTAGTTAAGTCGAGCGATGGCAACGGCTGCCCCCTTTTCAGCATTGGGCAATCTATCCAGCTGTTCTCGCATTCTTCCATTTTTCAGCAGATGTCAGTGCTGTTTGAAAATAATCGTGACCATTTTTTGACGGGAAATGACGTGCTAAAAAGTAAAGGATTCTCGTGGAGCTATGTCACCTACAACTATTTTTATAGAAATCGAATCTATTCTTCGTGACTGGCAGCAGTCAAAACGTCAGTGTTTGGTGTTCCCAGAGCGGGAACACTGCGCGTTAAAGGGTTAATGTAACCTTTCTCGCTGTCTCACACACATACGTTTTTATTTGCCTGTCGGTGTCATTTTGTTTCGACACGGGGTATCATTATATCGATTTTCAATTTCTGAAAAGTAATGGCATTCGAATTGCGGCGGTCTGACGCTTTTGCAAGATCTCTGATCATTGTGATGCTTATTGCACTTTTGATTGTTCGCCGTTTGTAATTAAACTACAATTTTCTGGTTCAGATTTTCAATTGATAGTCGTCTGGAAACGCGCGGGTTGCCATTGATTAAAGTGTATATTGCTGTCATGATTGTCCTTCTTTTTTTCGAACTTACATGTTTTAGTTTTCGATATTCAGGGCTTTTACTCAATTTGGAATGAGGACTGGATTCCCCCCCCCCCTACAGTTGCCAGTACCTCCTGCTCAGCTTTTATTGCGATGGGCAAAATATAGTTCGTTTCATGGGGGGAGGGGAATAATTATTCACTCAAACAAACCGAAATACCTATTTATTGTCAACCTGAATTCTTTATAATTTAACTTAATAATAAATATTCTATTCTTCTAAAATCTAAGTTAAATCTGGCATTGCATTTTTGTTCAGAAAGATTAAAAGCTTTCTATAATATTGAAAAAAAAAAAATTTTTTTTTTTTTCATCTGGAATAGTTAGGAACATGGTAATTATAATCAGAATTCTACACATTCACGTTTAATAGCATAGTAATTCTTACGTTTTTATCTTTCCCACCTCCTTTCCCCCAACATTGCAGGCCCCACCCACCATGGCCGAGTGGTTAAAGACACCGAACATGGAATATGGCAGAAGTGTGAAGGTCCTGTGTTCGGGCCTATCGCGCGACCATTGATGTAATTAATTATCGGGAGTTGTGGGCGGTTTTCTCCTGATGTATCGTGTATACGGGTTAGAACCCCATAAAAAGTCCTCCTTTGACAGTTCGCCCTCGAGTAGCTTTTCCTTACTAACACAATACATAATATTAAAAGCTTCGCACTTTTTTTGTGAAAAAAAACGTTCAACTATATGCTATCGAATACCAGTAAATGTTCCAGAAAAAAATAATAATAATAAAAGGAGAGAGAGAAAGTGAAGAAGAAAGTTTCTTTTCTGTCTTTGACTTGCAACCAGTTGTACGTACATGCTTAAGCATAAGGTCAGATTCGCAGAGACATAAATTTTAAAAGTAAGTAACTTTCCCACACTTAACTACTCAGTTAAGCCTTTTCCCTCGTTTTTTCTTATCTGGCGTTCCCCCTTTTTAAATACTCGCATGACTCACTTGGCTAATAGACCCGGTGATTTTGTTAAGAGCCGGCGTTTTCATAGGTGGCTGAGTTTGATTTCGTACGCCACACGTTATAGTTCGACGAGTTACGCGTTGTTACATATATATGGAGGAAGCAGGTTAAGGGTACGAGTAACTTAGTATGTTTGTTTTCTTTTTGTCTGCATTCGGGCCTAGTTTTTTTAAAAAGAAGGATGTTCGTGTTTGTGTGTCATATGACAAGCTTACACGGGGGAGGTGCCTTGAGACGAATTTTTAACCCTTTGAGGCGCAACCCTTTCCCCATGCTGAAAAAAGGGCAGCCGTTGCCATCGCTCGACTTAACTACCAGCAAGATGGCGGACCATCGAAACGTTCATCGCGTGCCACAGATCTAGAGACCCTTTTTTGACGCAGCTGGCTGTGCCGGCACAGCCAGCTGCTGATAGTTAAGTCGCCATCTTGCTGGTAGTTAAGTCGAGCGATGGCAACGGCTGCCCTTTTTTCAGCATTGGGCCATCTATCCAGATTTTGACTGGATAGATGGCCCCAGTAGCGGATCCAGGGGAGGGGCTAGGGGGCTTCAGCCCCCCCAAAAGAGATTGCTCAAGGGTAACATTCTGCCTTATTATACACTTTAAATAGCTAAAATGATCCTATTTTATCACTTAGCCCCTCCCAAAAGCCTAATACATTGGTTTATACTAAAATTTTGATTTATAGTACATTTTAATTGGGTGAAATAAGCTTTTTAAAAAATGTTGCCCCTCCCAAAAAAAAATTCTGGATCCGCCACTGGATGGCCCAATTATTGACGTCTGCTTCCATTTTTTCAGCAGACGTCAGTGCTGTTAGAAATAATCGTGACTATTTTTTGACGGGAAATGACGTGCTAAAAAGTAAAGGATTCTCGAGGAGCTATGTCACCCTTAACTATTTTTTATAGAAATCAAATTTATTCTTCGTGACTGGCAACAGTCAAAACGTCAGAGTTTGGTGTTCCCAGAGCGGGAACGCTGCACGTTAAAGGGTTAAGGGGTTATATCGTGCATTCACGTTACCTGGAGAAAACCTCCCAAAACTCCAGACGGTTAGATCGACGGTCGCGCGATAGGCCAAGACCCAGGACCGTCACACTTCAGCTATCTACCATGCCCAACACTGGTGTGTGTGTGTGTGGGGGGGGGGGGGGCTTTAGGTGTACGATCAATCTGACATGATCATAACACACACCCACATATATATAACACAATTTTAAGTCTGATTTGAAAAAGAATCAAAATGATTCTTTTTCAAATCAGACTTAACTTGGTAAATTTAAGTCCCAATTTTTTATCAGTTAATCTAATGGATGGACAGACGATTTGTAAATAAGCGTGACTTAACTGTAAAATAACTCTTTTCAGCTTCCTCATTCCTCCAATTATGCCTTGTTGAAAAATCATATAACACACATTACAGGATTCTCCATACATCGCTAATTTCCCTGGCACACACACACACAAAAAAAAAGTGTGTAACCTTCACATTTGTTAAGAAAACTACAACAAATATTTACATCATTTCCTCCTATTATATTCCTTTAATAACGCACAGTCAGGGAAAAGATTTTTTTCTTTGTAACTAAAGAAAAATAAAAATAAAAAATAAAACCTCTTTCAGTTCTGTGTTCTTCTGTTTTTGTGCAGATTTTGAATGGAAGTCTAACCTTTTGTTGTGGAAATCAGACTTGAAAGGAAGATCAAGAGATGTAGGTGACCTTGAGCTGTTCGACCTTTGGCTCTGAGAGAGGAATATCACCGGTTCTATCATGCAAAATGCCAGTTTAGTTTATTATATTATGAGTCTTTTTTTCACGTTCTTTTTTTTTCTTCTGCGTTTGTACACTGCACTTACTGAAAATTGCCCTGTAATGACTGTTTAAAAAAGCTTTCAATAAGAGAACTACACTTTTTTCTTTGAGTCATTTTAATGGCTATGCTGTCTTAAAAAATGTTCTTGCAGCCGTCTGTAGACGAGGCATTAGGTAGATGATGACTGACATTAAAGTCTTGGAAGAGCGGGAAGATTTTCAGGTACCAGACGGGGAATTAACTAAGATCGGTGGGACTAACCGATAGTTTTTTTTAGTACAGTAGACTGTCTCTTAACCGGCCTCCGTTTAACCGGATGTCCGCTTTAAACGGCCTTATTTGATTTATAAATAAATAAGTTTTAAAATTTTTAAATTTCCAACATGACTACGATCTCTTGTCATATCACAAGCAATACACAGATGGGACAAAGGCTTTATGCTATGTAGCCAACAATAAACATTGGCTTCCTCCATCGATGTGATGCTTTAAAAAAAATAGGCGTAACTGCAGTCAAGCTTTCAGTCTACTACAGAAAAAAAAAATAAACTGATGTTTTTAAAACTCTCCTCCTTGTGGTACATAAAACTTTTGTAATAAATGGGCGTATTTATTATATTGCAGTTCCATCTGTTAACACATATATATATATATATATATATATATATATATATATATATATATATGTACATTTTTTTTATAATTTTTCCACATTTGGGCCGGTTAAGAGGAGTCTACTGTACTAAGCAGGGGCATAGCCAGAAATTTTCATGGGCAGGGGGGGGGGGGGGTTACGACTACTGCAACTCACATATATGCATAAATGTGTGATAAGGGAGTGAAGAATATACATTTTGTATGGCAAAAAATTCTTCATTGGGGGGGGGTTATGACCCCCCTTGGCTACGCCCCTGGTACTAAGGTATCAGTACACACATACTCTAAAGGCCCGTACGCATTTACCATTGCTATTATTAATAATAGAGCGTCCACTTTGAAAAGAGTTTCTGATTACATGAACATCCGATTAGTGCATTTTTGTGTGTTATTGTACAAATTATTTCATAATCTGTAATGATTGGTCATCAAAAATACTACCACCATATATTAATTATTGCGTGTGAAAACAAGAACGGATTTTTTTCCTTTCTTTCAAAGGGGTGCAAAGTTTGAATACCAATTCAGAATTGTGGTAAATAATCATCTTATCGGGAAACCCATTTTATCCTAATTAATATGTTTACCCCTTTGGATCTGTTTTTAGTGAAACAAAAGTAGAAATTTGAACTGTATAATGAACATATTAAAATAATTTTATGAACAAGTTGGAAATATTAAAAGAGCAAATGCATTTTATTTGAAAAATGCAGTTCTCAGGTTAAAGCGTTTTTCTATATAATGATTATAATTTTTTTTTTTTATAATTTTCAACACGGATAACCTAATCTTTCGATTCGTTTCATTATTGTGCAACACATTTTCGATGAAGTCTTTAAATTATGGGGTATAAATTTTGGGTAAAAATTGTTCGAAAAATTGATGAATAAAATTTTAAATATTGGCTTTTAAAAGAATAGAAAATAAAAATGAAATAAATAAAAGATTAATTGAAAAGATAGGATTTTTCAAAATTATAATTGAATGATTGTAATAAATTTTAATTATAAATAAGAAAAAATTAGTTGATAAATTTTCAATAGAGCCGCAAAATTATTCATTTAACATATTGCTGTTTGTGTCTCACTCTAAATTCTTAAGTTATTTTTGAGTAAGTGAATTTATATTAGAAATAGAATTGGAGGAAATCGTCAACACAGTGAAATAAAATTTTGCCTTATTTTTTCTGAACTGGAATATTTTATTAAATGTTCATATATTGAATTTTTAAGCAGCACGTTTGGTTATTGTATTTTTGATTCTTTCATTGAAAACAGTATAAATTGCTCTCATATTTACTCTAAAAGTTATAGCTATGCATCGAAAATTTCCTTTTGTTTTACATAGCGTTATAGAAGTTTTGGTGAAATATTTTATGTTACCATTTTAAAAAAAAAATATTTTGAAAATATGTAATGAGAGAACTTAAAACTTAATAACATGAAACCGGATGTTCAGACAGTAAAAACTTTTGAAATATGGAAGCAAAAATGTGCTATAAAATCAAGAAATAAGCTATAAAAAGAAAAATTCATGGATTTGTAGCTATTACCTGAAAATTAACTTTAAATTGGAACTTGAAGATAGTAATACGAGATAAGACGTTGCTCATATATTAGTTTCTCGTTTCCATTATTATACTAAATAATTAAAGAAAAATCTCTTTCTCATGTAAAACATGTTCAAATATTGGACCATATTTGCAGCATACAATTTGAATATTATAATTTTCCACTTTTATATTATTAGGAATATATTCTAAAGATCTATATTTATGTTTTAAAAATGTGTACATTTATTTAAAAATTGACTATGCATTTGCTTAAATATCCTGACTTTTATAATAATGCATGTAAAACATATAAAGTAAGTTAATTTAAAACTTTTCTAAAATTATTTTCTTTTTAAAGATTTTTTTGAAAAGGCCTTAAACAATGCGGATTTCACTCTTTATCAAAATGGATTCTTTATATGTCAAATAGTTATTTCCGTTGTTTATTTATATATTTATTTATTTTTCTTTTTGGAAATAGATTGAATTTTTTTACGGGAAACATACACACACAGTACTTTCCCTCGCTTATTTATCGCGAACCTGAACAGTCTTTATTTGGACAAATCAAACCGTTTAATTTAATTTGTTTTTGTGAAAAAATATTTAGGTTTTTAAACAGTTAAATTTATGTATTTTACATTTGAAAAACAATTAAACGGAATGAAAGCTTTAAAAGATCCAAACTATGGGTGGTCCCCCCCTTCTTCGTTTAAAAAAAAAAAACGGTATTTCACATTTCAACTAAGTGGAAAGTAGTATTGCGTATTTGTCCGCCTATTTCAATAAATGTACTTGGATTGCCCCAGAATGGATGCATGCTGTTTGCATTTACTAGCATCTTCTATGTACATTATAATAGCTCCAAATACAGTGAAAAGTCGCCAAATTTAGTGAAAAATGCCAAAATATAATGAAAAGTCGGTAAATTCAGCTACAAGACTTGAAATACAGTTAAAATTAGCTAAATTCAACAACAAATCCTAAATACAATGAAAAATTACTAAATTTAGCGAAAAATCTCATAAATTGCAATTCTGATGATATGTCTTAATTTTAGATTTTTTAAATTTCATTTTATTTTTAAATCTTTGCCTGTGGCAAAGGGCGTTACTTTTTCTGTTTAACTGGCCAATATTCAGGTATGTAAAGTAAATAAAAAAAACTTTGTAAAAAACACCTATAAGATGTAACAGGTAAGTAGATACGTACGTTTCGACTAAAAATTATTTGTCTTCCTCAGTCAAAGCCCTTCATCACTAAGAACAGAGGGAACTCTGTGCTTAGCGACTCTGTTAGAGTTCCCTCTGTTCTTAGTGACGAAGGGCTTTGACTTAGGAAGACTAAAACAATTTTTAGTCGAAACGTACGTATCTACTTACCTGTTACATCTTATGTGTGTTTTTTACAAAGTTTTTTATTTACTTTATCGTCTAACACCAGTATTTTGAGTGTTTTTTCCATTCAGGTATGTAGTTAAAAACAAATTCACATTTTTTAAAAAATGTGAATTTGTTTGGCTGTGCTCGCGCCAGCCAGCTGCGTCAAAAAAGGGTCTCTAGATCTGTGGCACGCGATGAACGTTTCGATCGTCCGCCATCTTGCTGGTAGTTAAGTCGAGCGATGGCAACGGCTGCCCTTTTTTCAGCATTGGGAAAGGGTTGCGCCTCAAAGGGTTAAGTTTTTACTGGATGAATAATTACTACTATCTTTCTTAATTTCAACTCATAGGTTTTTTATTTTAGGTTTATAAATTATTATTGTTTTTCAACTTTCACTTTTTTTATATAAGTATATTCTTAGTTATCCGTTTTATTTTTTGATAAGCAATAGTAATAAATAATTAATACTGCATGTTTATCTAGAAAAACGATTTTCTGTGATTTCTAAATCCAAATAACGTTTGCGCCCCAAGGAATCAAATTGCTGAGTTGTTTGAATTCTATTTAATAGTTCCTAGTTCATGTAAACCTAGTACAAATATCGGGGAATTTTTCGATTGATAGTCTGGTTAACATCGTATATTCTGACCTGGAATGACAGGAAAAAGTGTACTGTACTTTTAAGAAATTATCAGGTTGTAACGAAAGTTTTCCGCCATATCTGCCTGAAAAATTCACTTCTAACTCCTTAGATAACTGATTTTGAACTTTCGGTACCAAACCTGCACAGTGTCACATGATACAACAATAGTACTTAAAGCTGTACTCATAATTTGTTGATATTCTGTAGCTGACTTTTTGCAACACAAATGGAAGTAAATGATGGTTCTAATCCTCTAGAGTGATAGTTCCATTTGGGACACCTTATACTTAATGATAACTCTATTTTTTACAGATTTCACAACACAGTGTTATAAAGTAAGCCTCTTTCTTACAAATGCCAAAAATCGTTTGACAAAATTTGAGCAAATACGCCAACGCGAACTGTGTGCTGACGATGTTTGCGGTGGCGGGAAACTTTCGTTACAACCTAATATTTTAAAAACACTGTTATGGGGGAAATCATTATTTTAGTGTATGGTTTCTGAAGTCTCTTAATAAGTTTTTTGAAAAACCTAATCACAAACAAAACTGTAGCAGTTCAGCGTGGTTATTAAACTAGATTGGATATTTTTACTTACTATCATTATATCTTTCTTGATCGACTACGTATCGCTATAGATAAGTTGTGAAATATCAATTTAAAACATTTGTAGTTTCATAGAACAACCCGTAATGCTATCAATACAGATAATTAAGTGACAAACAAATTTTGATTGTAGTGCAAGTGTTGACTGATAATCCATCTTGTTCCATCGTGATTTGAAATAAACGATGATGAAATAAGTGAATCGAACATACCATTTTAAACAATTTTATTTTCATTACACTTTAACGCGCAGTGTTCCCGCTCTGGGAACCCCAAACACTGACGTTTTGACTGTTGCCAGTCACGAAGAATAGATTTGATTTCTATAAAAATAGTTGCAAGTGACATAGCTCCACGAGAATCCTTTACTTTTTAGCACGTCATTTCCCATAAAAAAAATTGTCACAATTATTTTTAACAGCACTGACATCTGCAGAAAAATGGAAGAATGCGAGAAACAGCTGGATAGATTGCCCAATGCTCAAAAAAGCGCAGCCGTTGTCATCCTTCGACTTGCACGTGTGTCGAATTGTGTAGCAGGGCTCGAAAAAAGTCAGGGCAGACGTCGTGAGATTAACCCGAGTATCCGCAATGATCAATAGTTTTCTCGGCAAGTTTAGCTGCGAGTATTTAAAAATTCGTTGTTTGAGTTGTTTACTTCTATCTTAAGGGTACTTTGGGATTACATTGGAAATTGCTGAATGCTTACAAGAAAAATAAAGCAATTTTTTTGTTGTTGTTCCCAATGTTTTGAATTTTCTTTCTCTGTCTCTCTCTCTCATCAAAGTTTAGCGGGAAAAACTGCAATTGACCGTATTTACGAAAATGTAAAATTTAGCCGTCAGCTGACTATTTTTTTGGTGCCATCTTATAAAAGCTCCCATTTTTTCTGTCAAATTCACAATATATTTTGGAGCCATGGAATGTGATAATTCTAGCTTTGGAAGAAAGATAATGCAAAATATTTTCACTGCATTGGTTTCGGACAAACATACTGTACGTACCCAACAATTGAAGGTTTTAAGTATTTTGTTTTTAAGTTTGATATTTTACAAAGATGCTATTATCAATTTGTTGATAAATCTCGGGCTTATACTGCGTTGTATCTGACATTACTCATGCTAATTTTTACCGTTATTTGTTTAAGTATTTAAAACTTTTAATTGTTCTTATAATTTATTTATGATGGCAGTTCACTGTGTGAAATATTAAATTCGTCACAGAATTCTTTTTATGATACAAGTTGATTAGCTTTCTTCCTCTAAAGTAAAAATATTTATTTATTTATGTCTGTTTCTGTAAGTCATTAATTCCATTATAAAGATATATTTTTATAATTTTAAAATGATTTGTTTTTGTAAAATTATGATTTAGAAAATGGAAAATCATTCTAATGATCTACTTTTTTTTTTTTTCTAGGTAAGTGACTTTACTGAATATTTGTTACCCCCGTAAGTGTTTTTTGTATTTTTTCTGTTTTTATGGATTCTAGAGAGTAGGTTCTTGAGAACATTTATTTTTTCATGCTGTTTGTCATTAAATTACGTAAACGACCATCCTATATATAGAAAGCTGCTATGTTATACTGTATAATCTGATCAAAATCTGAAATTTTCTTAACCCCCCCCCCCCCTTCTCAAAAAAAAAAAAAAAAAAAAGTAAGAGATAAAATGAGTGCCATCATCTGGTAACCAATTATACTCCGTTCCGGGAGTAAATAATACGCTTGCTAGAAGGACTTGGACTTAGTTTTTAACCCTTTAATGCTCAGTGTTCCCGCTCTGGGAACACCAAACTCTGACGTTTTGACTGTTACCAGTCACGAAGAATAGATTGGATTTCTATAAAAATAGTTGCTTGTGACATAGCTCCACGAGAATCCTTTACTTTTTAGCACGACATGTCCCGTGAAAAAATGGTCACGATTATTTTTTATAAATGGAAGAATGCGATAGCAGCTGGATATATTTCCCAATGCTGTAAAAAGGGCAGTCGTTGCCATCGCTGGACTTAACTACCAGCAAGATGGCGGACGATTGAAACGTTCATCGCGTGCCACAGATCTAGAGACCCTTTTTTGACGACAGCTGGCTGTGGCACAACAACCAGTTCATGAAACTTAGGTAAAATATTCTAATAGAGTTATTTAGGGAAAGAACCTATGAATATAGCTAAATTATTTTTTAATCGATTGAAGTTTTGAACTGTTACACATTTTCGTGTGTGTGTGTGCGTGCGCGTGCGCGTGCACGTGCACGCTCCCATATTTAAGATCTATAACTTTTCAATAAGATTAGTTATGAGAGTGGATTACTCCCTGAAGGAGATTTTATTCATCAAAATCAAATTTACGGATTAATAAATCTTCATTTGTTAGTTTTGATATCTTGCTGAAGTGCTATTTTATAGCAATTGTCACTCAATTATTGAGCTTAAAACGGCGACGACAGCTGGCTGTGCCGGCACAGCCAGCTGTCGTCAAAAAAGGGTCTCTAGATCTGTGGCACGCGCCGAACGTTTCGATCGTCCGCCATCTTGCTGGTAGTTAAGTCGAGCGATGGCAACGGCTGCCCCTTTTTTCAGCATTGGGAAAGGGTTGCGCTTCAAAGGGTTAATTGTCTGGAGTGAAATTATCGGCCAGTGTATCCGTTTTTTCTAATTCCTATATGGAACCTTCTACTGTACTTTTTAATCTGCGTAGTCATTGTTGTTGCTTACTTAACCGCTAATATATCCGAGGAGAAAAAAATATTTTTATTTACTCGGCATTTTTATCCCGTGCGAGGTTTCATAATTCTGTTAGACCTATTTTCAGTGAAGCCTTGTAAAATACAACTACCTGTGAGCCAGTGAGTTTGTTTTGCTCATTGCTGTTTTTATGACTGGGAGCAAAACATAGTTCTAAACTTACGGGTGCCATCGCATGTGCATAAGCCGTATTATGTTTTAAGTCTGTTTGAACAGCTGCTTGTTTCTATAGCAACTGTGTGCTCATTTTCCAGTGTTGCTTTTTTTTTTTCTTTCCTGTCGCGAACTAGAATACAAGCTCCCCTATTACATTACTTGAATCTAACATTACTGGAATCTCTACATTACTTGAATCTTTATACATAATTTTTAATAGTCACCGTCTTGAAATAGCGTTTTATTTTAATCGTTGATAGTAGTAGTATTGGAACATGTACAAGTAATAATCCACTTACTTTTAAAGGGGGGGGGGAGCCGGGGCTCTGTCTCGGATACTATGTTTTAGTGTTGAACCGCATCTTCGTTATACTAGTACGTAAATTATTATTACGATAATGTATATTTTTCCGGAGAGCTAGGGGGGCATAGGTATGTGCACACTTGAGTTAGTCCCATGCGTTGGAAAGAACCCTCTGTTGTAGGAATTTGTGACATTTTATTATTATTATTAAACAATACCAATTCATGTATATTGATTTATGATATCAGTTTTGCAAATGGATAATTAGGGAACGCATAATTCCAAAGAGAAACTTTCATGCCACCCCGAAAGGGACACTACGATTGTTAATTTTAAACTACTAGGGGCCAAAGCCCCTACACTCGCTTTTCTTATGAGGCATTCGGCCCCTAATAATGCTTATTCGTAATTTTCAAAACACCAGAGATTGGATCTGATATGTTACCGAGCTGCACATGGTTCATGCGTGTTCTTTGGAACACCTTCACACCATTTTTACTTTCCGAACATGTACCATGTAAGGAAAGTATTGTAATCATGAAAAAATTCGAATTCGAGATTTTGGTGTATTTACACGTTTTGGGGTCTTCTGAATTGATTTATGCTATTTTTACGAGATGTATGTATGTGTGTGTGTGTGTGTGTATGTGAGTGAACACGATAGCTCCTGAACGGGGCATTCGATTGTGCTCAAATTGGGTATATATGTTATAAACTACCGTCGCAAGACCGGTATTGATTTTGGTGTGTATAGGACTTATAGTTTTTCTACAGGGCTACGACAAAGATTTCTTTTACATTATGGTCTATGGGGGGAAAATTCTTGAAAGTACGCTAGCGTTTAAACGGTACATTCGATTGAGCCCAAATTGGGTATACATGTTATAAACCACCATCATAAGACCGATATTGATTTTGGTGTGTGTAAGACTTATAGTTTTTCTACAGGGCTACGACAAAGATTTCTTTTACATTATGGCCTATGTGAGGAAATTCTTGAAAGTGCGCTAGCGTTTAAACAGTGCATTCGATTGAGCTTCAATTTAGTATATATGTTTGAATTATTCATCGATTAAAATTTATTTAAATTCTTGGTAATGATCTTAATCGTAAGTGTTCGGAAAGTCGAGTGGAGTCACTCCAGATTTTTAATTGTGTAAAACCTGCGGAACACCTTGCGTATTGCCATCCATGGCGATTTTTCATAATTATTTCTAAGAAAATGATGCTTAATATGTTTTCTTTGATTAAAAACTACGGAACAGCTATCTTGCTACTAATGGCGACTTTTCATTGTTTGACGATTTTGCCCTGAACCGATAATGATTGTTCATGTAAGGTTGCCGTGAAAGCAGTTATCCATACATTTGCATACATAATCCCTTGCAGATTGGCTTATTTAACATCGCGAAATATCGTCTCGCCGGGCTGGCAAATATCCAAGCTGTACTTGACTTGCTATAATGGCAGGTGCGTAGCCAGGAAAATTTTTCGGGGGTGATATTAACTTATCTGTGTATAAATAGACGGAATTTCATCACTAATCCAAAAATTTCGGGGGGGATATATCCCGATATCCCCCCCCCTGGCTACGCCCCTGTATAACGGCATAATTAACGCCGCCAAATATTTTTACGGGTGGCAAATGCCCAAGCTGAACCTAACCGGCATTACTATAATCTGCATTTGTATTATTTATTTTCAAAATACTGGATGCTAACGTTTTAGAACACTCGCAGTATTTTGATTCACCCTGCTTGAAATAGCGTTTTCCAGATCGTACCTGATGCCAAAATGGCGCTTTTTAAACCAGTTACAATTATTATTAGGAAAACGAATTGCCTCAATTTTAAACTCTTGTTGCCTAAGAGAACTTACTATTTGAAAATCGTGAACTTTCTATAACACACTTTGACTTATATATTTGACTTATTTTTTAATTTGGCGTAAAAAGGGTGCAATTCGATTTCATGTTTGTTATTTCACGCGGGAATTGCTTTGTTGCAAAGGCATGAATGATTTTGTGCTGGCGAAAATCGCCAAGCCTGGCAAAGATTTTCTTATTTTTCCAGTTTTTTATTAATATCGTCTAAAATAATCGGAATTCCGAAATTTAAGTTAAATCTTAACCCTTTGAGGCGCAACCCTTTCCCAATGCTGAAAAAAGGGCAGCCGTTGCCATCGCTCGACTTAACTACCAGCAAGATGGCGGACGATCGAAACGTTCATCGCGTGCCGCAGATCTAGAGACCCTTTTTTTACGACAGCTGGCTGTGCTGCGCTTTTTTCAGCATTGGGCAATCTATCCAGCTGTTCTCGCATTCTTCCATTTTTCAGCAGATCTCAGTGCTGTTAAAAAGAATCGTGACATTTTTTTTACGGGAAATGACGTGCTAAAAAGTAAAGGATTCTCGTGGAGCTCTGTCACCCGCAACTATTTTTATAGAAATCGAATTTATTCTTCGTGACTGGCAACAGTCAAAACGTCAGAGTTTGGTGTTCCCAGAGCGGGAACACTGCGCGTTAAAGAGTTAAAGAGTTCTCCTCTCTAGGGATTTCTCCCTTGGGCAGATATATCACATTCGGGTTTGACTAACACCTAACACGAGACACACACTAGACACTTAGATGCACTCTTGCAATAACTCTTGTCAATCTGGAGCTATCTCTGTTTAAACATTGAAATGTTTAAAAAACTCGTTGCTCAAAACTGGTTTGGAGTTTTTCAACATGAATTATCCACTGTTACATACGTTCGTAAATCACTTAAAAGAGACTTGGCTTTCTTTTAAAGTAAACACTTGTTTAATGCATCATCTTACAATAATTATGCTGCTAACTGGAAGAGAGGGGGGGGGTTATTTCTGTACCCGTTTTATTTAAAGAACGCGGCTAATTGGCATATTCGCATGCGTAATGGCCGTATAACGTGTTTTCAAGTTAAATATTATTTGGGATGCTGCGTGTTTCTGTGGGAACGGATGGCAACACCTAGCTCATTTTCTGCTGTCGAATTTCTCATTGGTTTGAAACGATACGGCTCACTTATTCTATAAATTGGTTCTTTATCTATTTATAATATTTTTAATGGGATACATTACAGTCTTGAAATAATGGGTATTTTTTTTATGTCGATATGGCGAAAGTTTTGGATAAAGTGTTCAAACATTTGATCACTTTGCCGCCCCAAGGTAGCCAATAACCACTGTTAGCCCCCTTGTAAGTTCAATTATTCAGTTCTCGACTTCCTTCCTCGGGAAAATGGGCGACGTGCCTCCAACTTTTTGTTTAAAAAAAATTGGCCCCCACCCCGAAGCGAAATCTGCACGGGCCTAAGAATTCGATCTCCTATTTGTAATCATCTGGGCCTAACCTGGCCCATCTAAAAATTGACGATTTAAAGGCCACCCCCGTTTATATTTTTTTAAAGCTGTCTTTCCAAACTGGTTTTTTTTTGGGGGTTGGAGGGGGGGGATTTCGTTTTTTCTCATTTTGAGAAATTCAAATTAATTTATAAGTCAATCTTCTATAGTGTAAATTTAGTTCGTCTGGGGATGGACACGTGCCCCTGTGACCCCCTCCTTCCGCCCCACCTAGGGTTGCCAGGTCGCCAAACCAAATAGCCGGACAGACCAGCCAGTTTGGCCGGACATATGGGTAAAAAGGCCGGATAGCCTACAATATTGAGGATTTTGTCTTAGTATTAATAGGTACAACAAAAAAATTATATGTAAAATCAAGCTTTTTTGATTATTACCATGAATCTTGTTAAATTCTAATGAAATATAAATAACATCGAATGCCAAATCAGTTCAAGTACTTTATTACTAATCAGCCAAAGTTACCAGTAAAAAGCCGGACATCCTTACGTTTGGCCGGACACGCAATCGAAAACCTAACTATGTCCGGCTTTATCCGGACGCCTGGCAACGCTTGCCCCACCTCTTTATTCGCCAATGCCTGTGAACCATTAAAAATATGAAGGCAAATATTTCCCGGACCAGCGTCAGCCGAAAATAATCGACCTGTACAGAGCTCAGCCCGAGTCACTTTTTCTCACTACTTTTAGAAGTTGTCACTATCGGTAACTATTTTCCACAGTTGGTCACTTTTGTCAATTTTTACTTCCTTGTACGGAGTATAAGGAAGTAATGTGATCCCGAAAAATTTCGGGGGCCAAATTTCGACGAAAAAAACCGATTTTGATTACCTCTAAATTTAATTTTAAGAATTTTTTCGATGTATCTCATCGTAAGCAAGCATGCACCATCCTATAAACGCGTCTGCAACTCATTTTGACCAGCGGCGAGTCTATTGTGGCCACTTTTCCATGCCGTCTGTATGTACGTATGTATGTATGTAACTCGCATATCTCAAACTATTCGTCGTAGAATTTTGGAACGAACTTTATATTTAGGATTGTTCTAGCATCTAGTTGTGCACCTCCCCTTTTGGTCGCAATCGAATGGATAGTTTATGTACAGGACCGCCCAAAAGATTCGAAATACGTTACGCTGTATGGGCCGAAATTCATTAAACTCGCGTATCTCAAAAACTATTAGGGGTAGAATGTCGAAACTGTATATTTAGGATTGTTGTAGCATCTAGTTGTGCACCTCCCCTTTCGGTTCCATTCGACTGGATAATTTATCTGCAGGGCCGCCCAAGAAATTCTAAATGCATTGCGCTCTATGGGTCGAAATTCATTGCGTATTTTAAAGGTTTTTGGCTATTTCAAACGACTCGGAAGTGATATATGCTGTAAAGAGTTACAAAATGAATTTCTCCATTAAAAAAAGTGTCTTTATCATTTATAGTTCTGCTACAGGTGGACCACACAAAAAATTTCCAATACATTGCGGTCAATGGCAATTTTAGGGGCATTCATCCATTTCAAGCACAATACCGGCCTACCATATAAATTAGAGGTATTTACGTATTATCCCGGCGGTACGCTAAGACGAGCGATTTTCCGTCAAGATAAATGCCGGACACATTAAATTATTGATGGTTCTGAATATAATTGGCAACAGTTTGCCAGCGTATTTGCCAAAAAAAATAGTTTGGCGGAAACGACTGCCGGTATAATACGTAAGTACCGGTTTTATTAAGGTTGTCATAGTAAATTCAACATTATAGAGCAATTAGTCTGCTATCTAGACATTTGCCAAGTCCAGAGTTACAACTTCCACCATTGGCGTTCTCAATAGAATGTTGAACACTTTTGTGACCCTAACCCAATAAAACTAAAAAAAAAGGGTTACACCACTTGGCCTTTAATGGGTTCAAACAGGGGTCGCGCTGGCTTTTTTTTAAGTTTCGCCAAATTAGATTTTGCCGGACATCATTAAGAAATGCAATTGCCAATATTTTCGCCAAATCGTATTTTCTTTCGCCAAACTAATTTTACTATCGCAATTTACGACGTTGGCGATCGACAGCGCGACCCCTGGGTTCAAATATGATAATGGAACCAGTGTTAATTAATTTTATAATTTAAACATCAAACATTTTAATGATATCTTTTAATTCGTACGTAGCCAAAATATGTCTCTATACATTGTCTACATAATGCAGTTTCAATTTAAGCAAATTTTGCTGCTCCCGTAAATTTAGTGTCACTCGGCTCTGCTAGCATTACCGAGTTTAGCTTCCAGGCGTGTTTTAATGCGGTGGAGACGCGTCAGTATGGAAGCATAATTAAAAACCATCTTCGCTGCGCCGACCCGGAGCATCGCAGGATATTTCATACTCTTCCCGGTCAAGTGCAATTTTGAATTAGCCACGGATACATAGTGGTCGAAGAACTCCAGAAAGTGTCTCTCCATGATGTCTCTGAGCGACTGCGGTAAATTTCTCGAATCTCCAGTTTGTCCTTCCAACATGTCGCATACGGCAACTCTCAGGGTCTCGTGTTGTAGCAGTTCGTTGTACCGGTCACTGTCTTCAGCATGGCGCCCCCCCTTAATGTAAGGCTCGTTGAAGAGCGGCTTTTCGTTCATCAGGGACTGTATGGATATGAGGACAGTGGACAGTCTTTGAGAAGCGCTCCAGTTAGGCCCAGCGAATGTTCCGAGGATGCTAAGGCACACTTTCCCATTGTTGTACAAGTTCGGATTGAATCGAACTCCACCTCCGCCAGTCGTCATGAGCTTGGCTTGTGGCGGTTTTATAGGGTAGTTGGCGGGCACCCACAAGAGTAGGTAAAAAAATCCACCGTGGTAAGGCGTGTCGCTGGGGCCTACTATCAACGCATGAACCAGTCTGATGTTTCTTTCGTCAGCGTAGATGTGTATTCCCGGAGGAGGTTCTTCGTGAAGTGACTGGATGTCCTTCTTCAGTCGCCTCAGACAGAGAGGCGTTGGGACGCCACCAGCCATCCTTTAAGATGGGGGAAAATTTAAAGAGAAGATCAGAATAATTTGACTCGACCAATTTTGAAAAAACGAAATCATTCACTGAAGATAAGTTGAGTAGTGTCATTTACGCAATAAGGAAATTCTAGCAGGGCATAATATGAACCTCGCGAGTTAAAGCCATTTTCGCAACATGCAACCTTAACTTGATAAACAAAGTGAGTTGGACCAACACCACGGTCGTCATCTACCGCTGTGCTAAGAGACGGATTGCTTTTTTTTTTTTTTTGCATGTGACAGTGCACATTAAGGTACTTACGTATTATCCAGGCAGTCATTTTCGCCAAACTATTTTTCGTCAAGTGTGCTGGCAAACTGTTGCCAATCGTATTCCAAACCATGAATAATTTCATGCGTCCAGCCATGGCTCACTGGGATATATATATATATAGGCTGTCCAAAAAGCTCCGTTTTTCCGTACGAGTAAATTTTCGCTTCTTCGCCGATTTGTCGCTTTTACCCAACATATCACTGTTGCCATCTCTGCCGGAGAAAATATGCCTAAAATCAAAGCTAAAAGTATCCAGGAATGGATAACAATGGCCGCATTCGTAAACGATAAACTCGTTGCATGAGTGCACGCGAAAATTTTCTCGTACGCAAAATCCCATAGGAGAAACTGGTTTTCGGACAGCCTGTATTTATCCAAGTGAGCCATGATCCAGCATTTATCTTGGCGAAAAATCGCTCGTCTTGGTGGACCGCCGGGATAATATGTAAGTACCAAGTAATGGTCCGACCACGGTCACGTGCCTCCCTCAACAACTACGCCAAAAGTCGCCAAGCTTGGCGACTTTTGGTGTATGTGTGTATGTATTTAACTTACAAATCTCAAAAACTATTAGTCGTAGAATGTTGAAATTTCATATATGATTGGTGTAACATCTAGCTATGCATCTCGATATTTGGTTTCAATCTACTGGGAAGTTTATTTACAAGACCACCGAAAAGAATTTCAATACGTTAATGTCTATGGACATCTTCAATATAATACAACTGTAGACAGTCATTGTTTGGTCCATGCCCAAAATCTCGCAGTCTGTCGTCGACCGTGGCGAGTTTTCCCGAAATATCGCCAAATCCAGCGATAGTCATTTGGTCCATGCCTAAAATATCGTCATTTGTCATCGTTCTTGGCGAGTTTTGCCGAATTATTGCCAAATTTGCCGGTAATCTGTTGTGTGGTCCATGCCCAAAGTCTTGCCATTTGGCGATAGTCAGTCATTTGATACATGTCCAAACATCCTCCTTGGCTAGTTTTGGCGAAATATCGCAAAATTTGGCTATAGTCAGTCATTGTTTGGTCCATGCTTAAAATCTCGCCATATGTCGTCAATCTTGGCGAGGTTCGCCGAAATATCGCCAAATTTGGCACCAAAAATTATCTCGTATTTTGTATAACTCTAAAAATTTAACCTGTAGAATTTTGAACTTTTGTATTTAGAGCTATTGTAATATCTAACTGTTTTCAGCATCATTTTTGGCTGCAATCGACTAGGAGTTTATTTACAGGGTCAGCTAAATGACTTTAAATACATTAAGGTTTATGGATGCATTCAATTCATTGAGAGTCTGTGGTCAATGACTACTTTGGCTATCCCCAAAATCTCCCAAACTATCTCAAGCTTGTGGGCTTGTGACATATCGCTAAATAAAATGTCCAAAGGATATCTTTCAAACTGAACTCAGCTTGGCGATATCGAAATATTTGGCTAGAAATCTCTGCTATTCATGATATTTTAACTCTTTCAAACAAAATAATTAGATGAAGTGCGCCGAAAATATTTTTCATTTAATAGACGTGCAAGGAAGTCCTGTGTTGTCCAGATCAGATTTTTTTAAATGACTCAATTTTCTAGGAACAAATCAATAGTTTATGAAGCCTGTTAAGAAATATAACTTACAGTTTAACGCTTCTTTTAAATTGATAAAAAACTGATTCATGAAGTCAGTTTTTGTAGTCTTACGTGTTTCAGAGTTTCTTGTAAAAAAGTTCTTAACAAATAGCATTGCATGTCATAAATGCGTGTTGAACGGTATAATTTAAGTTACTATTGAGTCACTTTTTTTAAACATTTAAGTCACTTTTCTCACTAGTTTTATTCCTACGGCTTGGGCTGAGCCCTGCCTAGCGTTGCCAGGCGCCCGGATAAAGCCGGGCATAGTTAGGCTTTTGGATTGCGTGTCCGGCCAAACTTAACGCTGTCCCGCTTTTTACTGATGACTTTGGCTGATTAGTAATAAAGTACTTGAACGGATTTGGCATTCGATGTTATTTATATTTCGCTAGAATTGAACAAGATTCATGGTAATAATAATCAAAAAAGCTTGATTTTACATACAATTTTTTTGTCGTACCTATTAATTGTAATTACCCAATATTGTAGGCTGTCCGGCCTTTTTACCCAAATGTCCGGCCAAACTGGCTGGTCTGTCCGGCTATTTGGTTTGGCGACCTGACAACCCTAGCCCTGCCTGTATCGTTCTTATTAAATCAATTGTGACATAAACATAATTTGTAATTCGTGCGGTATTCTCTGCTGCTAGCACCTATACCATACAAATTTGGTATACGTGGACAGGTATAGCAAATTTTCGCTGACCTGTAGCAGTGTAGCTGGGAAGTCCTGCTCCAACTGATGAGTTCAGCATATCGTACCAGATGGATCACATTTTAAAACTTCCTTTAAAATCCAATGCAATTAATAAGTATAGGAACGTAGCTATTCAATAGCTAGAGACCGGCAAACCTTGTAAAATTTTAGGAGTCAGAATTAATTTTTTTAAAGAGGTACAGATATACCAACATTACTATTTGCATGGCACCAACGCTGTCGTCCCCCCCCCCCCGAGTCGCCCGAGCAACCAAGGGTGTTAGGTTTTGCTATACCCTGTTAATAGCACTTAGCAAGTTAATTTTTTTTTAAAGGTTACTTTTTAAAACGATATATAATGAACGTAATTTTCGAACTCGCGACTTCAAATAGGAGTCCTCTCTTCTAACACGTGCTATTGTGTGTAAAAAAAAGGATGATTTACAGTTAAATTTTGGCGTCAATGGATTCCAGAATGTGTGCGTTCGCGCCATTTTCGAAATCTTTATTGCCATTCTCCGTTTGCTTTTTATGAGCCTCTCGATGCTGCGTGACAGAACTTTTTGTTGGATGAGTGCTTATCCCGTCGGCGTCCTTTGGAGCACGGTTTATTGCCCATTGAGGGATTAAGTGTATTTTTGGAGGCTGAATCTCGCTTATTAGCTCGAGATGTTGTTGAGGCAGTGGCAACAACAAAGTGAAAGGACTTGATTTCTATGAAATATCCCTCCTACCTCCCTCAATCGGATTAGATGTTGTAGAATTTCATATTTTTTCCTGAATTAGGGGAAATATTAAGCATCGTTTATTTGTATGTTAGTGTGATTTAATCGTATTATTTTAAGAAATGAATATTTCGTACAGCTTTCTTATTCCAATTGCGTTACGGCCCCACCATGGCCCAGTGGATAAAGAATCGCAACATGGTAGATGGCTGAAGTACGAAGATCCCAATTTCAGGCCTACTGCACGGTCGGACGTCTTGGGCGGTTTTCTGCAGGTGTAATGTGAAGTATTTGAAGATGTAACGCGTTAGAACCCCTTCAACCCTTTGAGGCGCAACCCTTTCCCAATGCTGAAAAAAGGCAGCCTTTGCCCCCTTTTGCAGCTGGCTGTGCCGCACAGCCAGCTGCGTCAAAAAGGGTCTCTAGATCTGTGGCACGCGATCATCGACCATCTTGCTGGTAGTTAAGTCGAGCGATGACAAAGGCTGCCCTTTTTTCAGCATTGGGAAATCTATCCAGATGTTCTCGCATTCTTATATTTTTCAGCAGATGTCAGTGCTGTTAAAAATAATCGTGACCATTTTTTTACTGGAAATGGCGTGCTAAAAAAGTAAAGGATTCTCGTGGAGCTATGTCACCCTCAACTATTTTTATAGAAATCCAATCTATTCTTCGTGACTGGCAACAGTCAAAACGTCAGAGTTTGGTGTTCCCAGAACAGGAACACTGTGCGTTAAAGGGTTAAGAGTCCTCCGCCTGTAGGACCACCCCTGCCTCTCTGCAGGCAGATTCCCCTCGTGAAAGCTTACCATAACACAAAAACAAGCCCGTCCAATTGCGTCAGAGACTCGAAAACAATTCTCTCTTCACTTACGTCTAGATCAGGGTTGGCTTTTTACCGGTAAAAACGGGTTTTTACCAGGGCATGGTAAAAACTATGTTTTTACCGGTAAAAACCTAATGATACAAAAAACTCCCTGAGTCATAAACTGTATATTAATGCTATTTATAAAACTGTATTTTAATTGATGTGGATATATCATCATCAGGACATACTGATGATGCAAACTACATTATGTGATTGTGCAAACTACATTATGTAATAAGTAATATTTGTAAGCATTTGGTTTTCATTAAAATGGTTAAGATAAGTTCAGTGTAATAAAAGTATATTTACAAGTCCTTTAAGTAAAAATTATTTAACTAGCCTGCATTACATAATTGTAATAAATATTGTAATGTGCCTTCTCATAATAATAGTTTTAATAAGTTTCATAATGATAAATGTACATTATCTATAAATTTGAATTCTTGTAAGATGAAAACATGGATGAAAGTTTTCTGTGTTTATTATATTCCTCAAAATGAACTATTTTCATATAGCATTCTTTTACTTACCAAATCAGACACTGAATTAGGTGAATATTGTTATATGGAAATGGAAATAGTGATATTAAATGTCCTGAACTTTTATTCCTGAGAAAATGAAAAAATAGCAGATAAATCTTCATTGTTTGCTTGTGGATTAAGGCCGATTGACTGCACTAGGGTCCCAGTCCTATAGAGGAATACCTTCCTATTTCTAAAGGATCCTAGCCAGTATTTATGCGCAGTTTCTGAAAAAAAAAAACCCAAACACACGGAAACAGCCAGATCAACAGGCAGGACCGGGGTATGAACCTGGCACCTCCCACCATCCAGTTTCGAGAGCAGAACCTCTCAGCCATTGGTGGAGAGATAAATCTTCAAAAAAGTGACAAAAAATAGTCAAACTAATAAGTTTTTCTCAAAGTTGGTAAAAACCCTGGTAAAAACATGTTTTTCCAAAGACGGTAAAAACCGTAGTAAAAACCGGTAAATACCATCAGACGGTAAATACCGCCCAACCCTGGTCTAGATGCACTTTTATAAAACGGTCAACTTACGAGGGTTGCGTGAGATTCGGGGAAAACAAGAATCTTACGCTAAACGTACGTTATTTTGCAATATTTCCCTTAGACGGATGGCGTCAAGGCCTATTTTTTAACCCTTTAAGGGTCAGAAATACAATGCAGGGAGCCGCAAAAATATTAAGATCTTTGGAATTTTCTATCCTGCTTTGTAGTATTAATTTATGTATTTTCCCCTCACTGTTATATCCGACAAGAAAATTAATTTATGCAAGTATCACTCAAGCAAATCCGTGAATCAAAAAAATTTTCAAAGCAGAAAACTGATTATCCCCCGATGCCACCCAATTGACCACTATTATTAAATTTAATAGTTTTATTAACCCTTTAAAGCGCAGTGTTCCCGCTCTGGGATCCCCAAACTCTGACGTTTTGACTGTTGCCAGTCACGAAGAATAGATTTGATTTCCATAAAAATAGTTGTGGGTGACATAGCTCCACGAGAATCCTTTACTTTTTAGTACGTCCTTTCCCGTAAAAAAAAAAAAAAAAAAAAAAAAAAATAGTCTCTTATTTTTAGCGGCACTGGCATTTGCTGGTAAATGGAAGAATGCGAAAACAGCTGGAGCGATTGATTGCCCAATGCTGAAAAAAATGGGCAGCCGTTGCCATCGCTCGACTTAACGACCAGCAAGATGGCGAACGATCGAAACGTTCCAGAGGGCCTGGAAAATTCTTGATATCTAGCTCGAGACTATCTCGTTATCCTTGGGGGGGATGAATTCGGGGTAATCATCACAAATCGCCGTTCGTATTTGCTGGGTCGTCATCAAGTGGGGTAGGTTAACCCTTTAACTCGCAGTGTTCCCGCTCTGAGAACACCAAACTCTGACGTTTTGACTGTTGCTATTCGATTTCTATAAAAATAGTTGTGGGTGACATAGTTCCACGAAAATCCTTTACTTTTTAGCACGTCCTTTCCCGTAAAAAAATGGTCACGATTATTTTTAACAGCACCGGCATCTGCTGGAAAATGGAAGAATGCGAGAACAGCTGGATAGATTGCCCAGTGCTGAAAAAAGGGCAGCCGTTGCTATGGCACAGCCAGCTGTCGTCAAAAAAAGGGTCTCTAAATCTGTGGCACGCGATGAACGTTTCGATCGTCCGCCATCTTGCTGGTAGTTAAGTCGAGCGATGGCAACGGCTGCCCTTTTTTCAGTATTGGGAAAGGGTTGCGCCTCAAAGGGTTAAGTTGGTATATTTTTTATCTGTCACCAAACATTTTGTAAGCCACTGACAGTTATTAATAGTTTAGTAAATATTAGCTTATATTATTTAAAATCGATGTTTTATAGAACAATGTACAAAATATATGAATTATTTTAATACTTGTCATAAATTTCTGACCCCCTTCCCCCAGAAAAGGGAGGAGGGAGGCGCCCATCTTATACGAATAAAGAAATCAAAGAAAGCAATGTTAAAGTGGAACAAGTATTGAGTAATTTTAGCCAAATTTTAGATTACAAATCTCTTGTCTATGCGCTGACGTTTGATTTATCAGCTATAAATAAAACAGGCCATAACTCTGATTTTTTTAAATATTAAATTGACGAAAAAGTATTAAAATGTGAATATTATTTGTTTAAATGATTTTTTTTTATGTAGGAATTGTGTATAGTGTTTGTTGTTTGTAAATAATTTTTAAGAACCTCCCTACTTTTCATTTTTTAGATTGGTATTTTTAATGACTTCCCTCTCTCTCCAAAAATGAATTTTGTGCTCCAAAATTGACATTCTTGTTCTCCAGAAATGACTTTTTTGTGGCCAAATTTCGCTAGAAATCCGCGTTTCTTGCTTCACAAATTGCTCCAAAATGTAATTTTAGCTGGCACATCCCATATATTATAATAAATCATGCGGCCTATCTGATCCCGTTTCATAATATGACATTTCATATTGTCTTAACTCGCAGTGTTATCGTTTTGTGTGTGTGCTGGAACTTTTAACTTTTATCAGGAACATAAAAAAAAAAAAAAAAATTTGATATGTAGTCATCGTTCATCTTCTGTAACAGTAGAGCATGTAACATGTTTTAGTTATTTATTTATTGCCGAGTGGCGTTACCTGATGTGGGTTCATTTGAGAAACAGTATCACAATGAGGTCACATCCAAAATGAGAGGGTCTTGCTTTCCCTACTTTTTAGCTTGGAAATCGTGAAAAAGGATCAGGTATGATTACGGAAACTAAACAACTCGATTGCGTTGCACCGTTGTAGAGTCGTAGACCATTTTTACTTTCAGAACATGTACCATGTAAGGAAAGTATTGTAATCATGAAAAAATTCGACTTCGAGATTTTGGTGTATTGACACGTTTTGAGGTCTTCTGAATTCACTTATGCTATTTTTACGAGATGTATGTATGTATGTGTGTGTTTGTGTATATGCGAGTGAACACGATAGCTCCTAAACGGGGCATTCGATTGAGCTCAAATTGGGTATATATGCTATAAACCACCGTCGCAAGACCGGTATTGATTTTGGTGTATATAGGACTGATAGTTTTTCTACAGGGCTACGACAAAGATTTCTTTTACATTATGGCCTATAGGGGGAAATTATTGAAAGTGCGCTAGCGTTTAAACGGCGCATTCGATTGAGCTTCAATCGGTATATATGTTTGAATTATTCATTGATTAAAATTTATTTAAATGTTTGGTAATGATCTTAATCGGAAAGTCGAGTGGAGTCACTCCAGATTTTTAGATGACACAATAGCCCACGTTTTCATATGATCTCGTATTCCAGACCTGATGCCGCGTTTTTAATACGGCTGTGGCATACTGCTGGTCCGTCCGATCTTGTTTCCGGTACGCATCTTGGATTTAGAATCGAATTCCGGATTTGCCGTAACGAGTTGTTAGGTTTTCCCTTTTTCGCACGATGCTCCGAATCTATCCAAGTTCATCATTTGCATTCCGTGTGAAAGAACGCGGAACGAAGGTGGCAACAGCAGTAGTTCGCTTTCATTCCTTCTTATGTCATTTATATGCCTAATGGGTTCTGAAAAGAATCTCCGCCATTTTGTCACTTTTTTTTTCCTTCACCATTTTGATATATTTCTTGCTTGACGGACGCCGATTGAGATTGCGATCATTTCAGCTTCTGTAAGAACTATCTTTGATGGTGCAGTAGTAGTGTTTACGAGTATTAATGTGTGAAATCATCAACTTTGCTTTTAAATTTAAGCTCGGAAGAATGGAATATCGCTTTAGGTGTCGTCTTCAAAAGGTAAAGTGACCGGATGTTTCAACTTTAAGAAAAACTGGCAAATGATGATTTTTCGCCTTAGTTTAGTTAATTCGTTTTTTCATCAGATCCTGGTGAATATATTTCGAGTAATAAAATTTCTCATTTTTGTTCGCACGTATTAAGACTCTCTTACAAATTTGTTCGGTGGGATGATTTGACCCGCTTATGGGTAGATATCTCCAAGCATATATGCGACAAAATAATAGAAACACTTGAAAAGTGAAGGAAAAAATCTTCATAGCACAGTTCTGTGAAAAATTGATTGTTTGGAATGTCTGTTCAAGTCGGGTGTTATTTTGTTCTTCTGTTACTGTGCTTATTTGTACCACCTTGTATTTTATTCCACTGTGCTTTGCAGATACCATCTTACCACTTACCCTCTGCCATAACGTCCGATTTGAAGTGCTCCTTGCACACCAAGCAACATTTGCTGTTGAAGTCATTGAGCTTCCAAATAAGATGATTGACAAATTATATAATACAAACGCCTGTGAGAACACTAGACTACTGCACATCACACTTGCACGACAGTCTCATTACCAAATGGCCATGAAGAGAATGGTGTCAGAAGCGTTTATATTGTATTGCGCACCCATATTGTCGAGTCTGACAGAAGTTAATGTCAGATCTGGCATAATTCTAAAGAGGATTGCCTGTTTAAAATTCGTTATTTTAGAAGTTCAGTGACGAAAACAGCAAACATTGCAAGAGTTGTTCAATAAGCGCAGTATCGGGTTGACAGCATTCGTGAAATATGATGCTTGCATTTGCAAAGAACAGCGATGGACGAAAGTCCAGTCAGAAGCACATAACGGCCAAAAGACACAAGCAGTCGTTGGCTTAACAGCAATTTGACTGGAAGACATCTCCAGGCCCCTATTTACGAGAATTGGCCAAAGGGAACTTCGTGCTCAGAAATAATGATTGCAGGGGCGTAGCCAGAAATTGTTCATGGAGGGGGGGTTACGACTACTACAACTCATATGTATACGTGGGTGTGACAATGTAGTGAAGAATACATTTTGTATGGCAAAAAATTCCTCATGGGGGGGGGGGGTTATGACCCCCCAAACCCCCCCCTTGGCTACGCCCCTGAATGATTGATATTATTAATAACGAGAATTAAGTTCTTGGGAGCACGGGGTAGCCCTGCCTATTCAAGCAAATGTCTGCTACCGGGAAGAGCCCCGGATGAGCTCTAATTGAGATGCCCCATCGACGCGACGTTCAATGAATGTTCCATATGTACGGTAACTTAACAAGAAGAAATTTCAATCGCGTTCCGGTCGCTACTGTTAACTCTGCGAACAATTTTATTACTCCTCATTGCGGGATGAAAAATCTCAAGACTGCCGGAGATCATTCTTTTTTATTTTATTTTATGAGCCATTAATTCCAACGCTTCTTTCGTTTGGTTGTAGCTCGCTACTTGTTTTCCCAACGCGCCGTCTCTGCACGCCATTTCCGGTCTGATAAACGAAATTTCCCGCATCCACGGAATATTTCTTTTCGTTCCATGCTAAATTAATTGGATGTTCGTGTGGATCTTGTCATCTGCTTCACTAAAAGACTTAGAGAAAAATTTGCAGATGCCGGGAAATGGGTTGAAAGGGCAGTGTTTTGGAATACTCATATTTTTTATTATTATTATTCAGTTCTTTTTCTTTGCTTCGGCGGCACTGATTGCTTTTGAGATCGGGCGTTTGCACGTGCGAGTGATGTTTGCCCTAAAAATATGGAATATTTCTTCCATAGACTTTACCTTTCTCGTTTTCGACAAGAATATGGGTAAAGCGCCTTATTTTTGCCGTTTCACACCATGTAGTGTAGTGTGGGTATTTATTTTTTTAAATATAGATGGGAGATAATAAAATTTTTTGCAGTAACTCGGATTCTAAATTTCGGTTAATTCTTTCGGATTCGGGGCACCAACTTTTAACTCCTAAACCCTTTCAGACTTGATTAAATAACTTATATTTTAATTAAATAATGTATCTTTCGACCAGTGGCGCAGAGAGATGGAGGGGGAGCAGGGGAAAAATCCCTGGGCCCCACCTTGTGAAGGGCCCCCTTTGGCTGTTTTATAAATAATACTTAATTGCATGTTGTTACTTTTGTGTAAAAAAAAAAGAGGACCAAATACAAATTAAGCTCCCTGAAGTTTCAAATTAATTTTTCAATGAAATTACAAAAATACAGTTAGCACAATCCACAAATTTGACAGCAACGAGGGTGTTAGTGATTGAGTATTCTTTTTCAAGAAAAGTAGACTTTGATGGTATCATTCAACGGTTTGCCCTGAGTGCTAGAAAAGGTTTATTTAACAATAATTTTTACACATTGTTAGATAACGGAAGAAAAGGCGGGGTTAGAGAAGAGAATTTGGGTACAACTCAACCTCTGAAATTTTGACTTTTCGTTAACAAAATGTTAGATTTGCACTGAGAAATTTTGATTTCCCCCCTTTTTTTTTTGGACTTCTGAAATTGTTTTCGGCCGCCTGCTTAAATGGTAGTATGAATAACAACATTATTTATTCCATTACTGAGGACACAGCCTTGCAAATATGTTGTTTACGTACCAGATAGTTTCTCTATGGTGGTGACGAAACCTTCAAAACAAAATGTTTATATTTTTCAGAGCATGGATGTTTATCAGAGTATAATACTTTTAAATTACTAATAATTTTAATTGTATTAATTATAATAATTTAATAATTTCAATTGTGAATAAAGGATTGATGTACTAAAAGATCAAAAGGTTTCTGGGTAGTACAGGGACTAGTGATGCAACGGATATCAATTTGGCCTGATACCGAATATCCTGTCAAACTTTCAATCGGATATCCAACAGCAGTATGTTTTCTTCTTTTTCTGTATTATTTTCACTAGTTTTCTTAGATCATTCAGCTATTTATTACTTTCTTTAAATTTTCTCATTAGTTTCAAATCATTCAATTCAAAATTCGGAAATCTTTTTGGGATTGTTTCCATGAAATGAGTACCAGTTTTACTGCAATTGAAGCTGATGATACAAATAACAATGTCATTCAATGTAACAAATTTCCTTACTTTTTCAAAATTGGGGTTGGGGGGGGGTGACATTTTCTCAGCAGCCAGCAGTACTACAGCAAGTACTATTCTCATAAGCAGGGTCAATTTATGGGGGAAATCTTAAGAAAAATGTAGAAGTACTTTATTCTCCCCCCCTCCCCTCATTTTCTATACATGATAAAAATGCATTCTAAAAAACATTGAAAACAAAATATTTTCACCAAACTTTTTTTTTCTAATTTTTTATTACTGCAGTTTTTAGAATTTATTCATTTATTATGTTTATTTATGTTATTTCTCAGTACATAATTTTAGGCCGGATGTACTGCCAGATATTTGTAATATCCGGCTACTGCCAGTTATCCGGCATATTGGCCGGGTGCAGTATGTTTGCAGCATATCCGTTGCATCCCTAACAGGGACCCTGAAGATCTTATCCCCGGGCCCCGACATGGCTCTCTGCGCCTCTGCTTTCGACAATAGAGATTAAATTTGTAATTAAAAAAATTAAAACAAAAAATCCTTATTAATTTTTTATGAAAACATGGTTCTTCTTTATGTGCACACAATAAAGCATCCACCCTGTACGATAGTATACGTAACTTTTGTGGACGAAAAATCTGAAAGGGTTAAATACTTATTATTGAATTTTCCTATCAATTTGTTAAAAAAAACAATTCTGACATTGTGGGTGACCTAAACTGACGCTTAAAAATTGTAGTAGAGAATCTGCTGATGCCTATTTTCACGTAAAACGTTGTTTAGTAACTATGGAACCTGGAAGGATGTGTCCTGAGCAGGGGCGTAGCAAGGATATCCCCCCCCCTCCCGAAATTTTTGGATTAGTGACGAAATTCCTTTTATTTATACACATATAAGTTCATATCCCCCCACCCCACCCGAAAAATTTTCCTTTCTACGCGCCTGGTTCTGAGCTCTCCCTAAAAAAAAATAATTTTCTGTTGCAAGACTAGTATAAAGGGAATTTAATCAAAGCAGCCTTTTGTTAAAGTAATTAAAAAACTTTGTAAAAAACACACATACTTCTTATGTGTGTTTTTTACAAAGTTTTTTAATTACTTTATCGTTTAACACCAGTATTTTGAGTGTTTTTTCAGCAGCCTTTTGTTATTTAAAGTCCCCTTAAACTCGCCAGTTCTGCTGAATATTACTGACTGAACAAAGGGTCTTTATTGCATGCAGTAGATCTGTGTAACTTACTTCACTGAAATGACAACTCACTGTGCATGTTTTTGCTCAGTTTCTGACAGAAGTATTTGGAAATTTCGTGGTAGTCTTTAAAAGTAACAAAATCTGCGAGATTGAATTTTAACCCTTTGAGGCGCAACCTTTTCCCAATGCTGGAAAAAGAGCAGCCGTTGCCATCGCTCGACTTAACTATCAGCAAGATGGCGGACGATCGAAACGTTCATCGCGTGCCACAGATCTAGAGACCCTTTTTTGACGCAGCTGGCTGTGCCGAACGGCTGCCCTTTTTTCAGCATTGGGCAATCTATTCAGCCGTTCTCACATTCTTCCATTTTTCAGCAGATGTCAGTGCTGTTAAATAACCGCGACAATTTTTTTTTTTTTTTTTTTTTTTTTTTTTTTTACGGGAAATGACGTGCCAAAAAGTAAAGGATTCTCGTGGAGCTATGTCACCCACAACTATTTTTATAGAAATCCAATCTATTCTTCGTGACTGACAACAGTGAAAACGTCAGAGTTTGGTGTTCCCAGAGCGGGTACACTGCGCGTCAAAGGGTTAAGAGTTTTGATGAATAGCGGAACTTGATACATACAGCCGGCCAAGTGCCTCATCCATCACGTTTGCAACTTAATATCTCTGGAGTAATGTAACTTTTCGAAGCCATTATTATTCTTCCCGTTGCGTCTTTTCTTTGTTTCTGTCTTCCTGGGGTTAAGTTGAGTGCGAATGACGTCACCACTTATTTTAGCTGCAGTTTTGTTTGGCTTTAGCGGAGGAGGAACCAGGTTTCCCAAAATGCCTTTGTCAAACAGGATTACTCATACCAAAATGCAGCAAAATGATGTTTTTCTGTTTCATTTTTTTTTTTTTTTTGTGGTGGTGGGGAGGGGGCTAGCTGGGCGGACGCGTTTTGCCTTCATATACTTAGAGCATCAGAATTCCGCTGGAAATTTACCGATTCCGAATAACAGAAATTTCCAGATTTTAGAAATCCTTAAATATGAATTATAAAAAAGCGCGATCTGTGAAAAGTTAATTCAAGAAAAACCTTGTCTTTTTTTTTTTTTTTTAAGAGTATAAATGAAAAATAAAACATATTTATTGAGGAATTATACATACAAAGATAATTTTTTAGAAAACATGTCTAATAAAAGCAGCTATTGTTTAAATTTCGGTTTGTGATGCATGATTTTTTTTTTCAAATTTTAGAATGTATGCTTCTTGTTAGGGACGTAACGTGGGGGGGGGGGATAAGGGGGGTCACAACCCCCATGAGGAAATTTTTGCCATACAAAATGTATATTCTTCACTCCCTTATCACACACACGTACACATATATGTGACTTGCAGTAGTCCCCCCCCCATGAAAAATTTCTGGCTACGCCACTGCTTCTTGTAATTACTAGAGGTTAAGAAGATAAGTAAATTAGAGAGGTAAGCGATCTTGTGTTTAGTACACCATCTATTTCTATGATGAAAGGATATAAGGGTGGAAAAAACACTTTCGATTGAATACTGATTTAATTTTATGATTTTAAAGCCGAATTTCGTCAGAATTATAGAAATTCCGGAGTTTGGAAAATTTTAAGAAGTTCTACTGTATTTATTTGGTTCTATTTTTAATCTTTCCGTCAATTGAAGTTTAGAAAATAATATTCTCCTTCAGAAAAACTGCACGTAGCATTTATAGTTCTTTTTACAGGAGCACACACTAAGCAAATTCCAATACCATTACGGTCTATAGAAGTTTAGAGAAATTCATTCAAACCAAGCACAATAACATTCTTAAGACGTTTATTGCATCTGATTCTTCCATCTAAAAGGATGGACACAGCATTTTTAGCTTTTTCATGAGGTGTTGTAAAATAACATGAATCGCAATACAACTTTTGAAGATTGTATCGAAAATGTCTCTGAACGGTCACAAAGTTTGGCGGCTAATAACAACATATAGCCCTATTTGCCGATAGGAGTCTTCATAACTTTGATTTGATTTACATCCAACAAGATACAAATTTTGACTATTTTCCGCACTATCACTCTTGGCCTAAATTAAAGCTTACAGTAGCAGATCAGCCGGCAGATGCATAGCAGTAGATTACTATCTAATGACGGTGATCGAAAGAAATACTTAACCCTTTCCCAATGCTGAAAAAAAGGGCAGCCGTTGCCATCGCTCGACTTAACTAACAGCAAGATGGCGGACGATCGAAACGTTCATCGCGTGTCACAGATCTAGAGACCCCCCTGTGCCGCGCAGCCAGCTGCGTCAAAAAAGGGGTCTCTCGATCTGTGGCACGCGATGAACGTTTCGATCGTCCGCCATCTTGCTGGTAGTTAAGTCGAGCGATGGCAACGTCTGCCCTCTTTTCAGCATTGGGCAATCTATTCCGCTGTTCTCGCATTCTTCCATTTTTCAGCAGATGCCAGTGCTGCGTGACCATTTTTTTACGGGAAATGACGTGCTAAAAAGTAAAGGATTCTTGTGGAGCTATGTCACCCGCAACTATTTTTATAAAAATCCAATCTATTCTTCGTGACTGGCAATAGTCAAAACGTCAGAGTTTGGTGTTCCCAGAGCGGGAACACTGCGTTTTAAAGGGTTAACGTGAGATTGGTTTCGGGTTAGGCAAATATGTATGTACATAAAGGGCAATTGTGTTGGAAAGTGTTTTGTAATCGATGCGTTTTGCTTGATTTGACGTTCCTGTTTAAATTGGGTCTGATTATCGAGTTACAATGGCTTCACGGAACGCTTTTAGTCGAGTCAAAATGTTTTTGAGTGCAGTGGTATTTTCATCCATACCATGAGCAGGTTTGTGTCGCCTTCCAGTTATCATTGCGTGTTGGGGTCATTTTTTTTTCTTTCTCTGGGAAAAAAAAAAAAATCTCCGATAAGAACCTGTTTCCAGAAGCAGTTATTGCACAAAAAAATTGAAAGGATGGGGGGATAATTCTGTCAAACTTTTCTTTTTTTTTTTTATGGTCTGCCAAGGAATGGTCTGACGATAAAGGTATGTGGCATGTTGTATCGTAAAAGTAGTGTGGTAAAAACAAAAAAACAACAGTTCACGCAGTAGTATCTTCAGAGTCCGATTATCACACGGGTAAGGTAGCCGGGGGGGGGGGGGGGGATATCGGGATATATCCCCCCCCGAAATTTTTGGATTAGTGATGAAATTACGTCTATTTATACAGATATCAGTTCATATCCCCCCCCCCCGAAATTTTTTCCTGGCTACGCGCCTGCAGGGAGCAATAGCGAGGGGTCCCCGAAAAATTGGCGACCCCGATTATCAAGATTAGAAATCCATTTTTAAAATAATAATTTTAAAAAAACTGAATTTCCCCTGTAATATTAGTTACACGATTCATGATTGTCCATCACTATTTCAAGTTGGAGACATACTTTTTGGGTGGTTAAATGCGATTTAATCAAAGTCTGAAAACTGCTGTTAGTTAAAATGCATTTTTTTTTTTCGATTACCAGTGCGTTGTGTTTTGTGTTTTTAAAGAAGAAAAAAAATACATACAAATGTTTTATCGGTCCAGGAAAATTTCTTACCATGCCCAAACTTGGCACGAATGCTAATGTAATAGCCATCCCTGACTTAGCGTCCATATGAGCTAATACTACAGATGGGTTACAAATATTAAAATAAAACGAATTTGTAAATATGTAATCTTGATCAAGTATAAATATGTACGTAATTTTAAAATTCAATTTTGGAAACCTTTAAAAATGCTTTACGTCGCAAAAACGCAACGGCGGTCGAAAATGGTTTAATATGCTTGTGATAGTAAAGGCGCCCCCAGTATGATCAGGCTGTGGGAGCGTCTACTTATATAATACGCTAACATATGCGGAACCAAAATCGACGATATTTCCACACTGCGAACGGCAACAGCTAGATGTAAACATGAGTGCAATAACAATAACGCATGTGCAAGAATCCAAATGAACAGTCCAATGGAGCGTGCCTGTGTCACGCATTAGCTGGATTACAAAATAACAGTAATGGATACACAAAAATGCAAGATTTTTCGCGGCTTTAAAATATCGAATTGACAAGACTTGGCGCATGAATCGTCCATCTAAAAAATGTCGCCATGCATTGGGCTATAGCACATTTTAGCCATTTGCAGTTTCAACATTGGCATTTATGATGGCATCCAAAATGTGTAACAAGGATCGATCCAGGAATTTTTTCGAGGGTCCCATTTTTGTGAAAATTGCTTATTTTTGTGAATTCCAGTACTTAATTTAGTGAATTTCAACACTTATTTTGTGAATTTTCATGCCAATTTTAATAAAAGTTACTCTTTTTGTTAAAATAATTGATGAAACAGATTGAAATGTAAGTGTAAAATGTCATTGAAATGCCGTTTTAATCGATTGCAATTTTGTGAAGGTTTTTTTTTTTTTTTTTTTTTTTTTTAAATGACTATGTCATTTTATCTCTCAACACCCTTTATTGAAAAATGTGTCCCAAAAAAGCGACATAATTTTACATGTATTTAAATACTATTAGTTCACAACAGCTTTAATCTATTGTTACACTATTTCGTAAGCTGTAGAATATGCTTCACATGTATTTTTTACATATATTTAAATACTATTAGTTCACAACAGCTTTAATCTATTATTACAATATTTCGTAAGCTGTAGAATATGCTTCACATGTCTTTTTTACATATATTTACATACTATTAGTTCACAACAGCTTTAATCTATTGTTACACTATTTCGTAAGCTGTAGAATATGCTTCACATGTATTTTTCTATAAATAGGTTACACTCATAAAAATTTCAACATAAGGTTACCAGGCGAAATACGCGAAAGACGAGCGATAAAATGACATACTCAATGAATATCGTTTTAATATGGCAATAATGAAACTAAAAAATTAGGGGGGTTCAGGGTCTCCCCCTGACGAGGCTCGAACAGCCGAGATTTTTTTTTTTTTATCGATTGCAATTTTGTGAACGGACCCAATTTTCGTCTGCGTCGACCCCTGGTGTAGCAACCCTAACCTAAATAACTTTAACGACAGATACTGCTAACATGATTTTAATTGAAATCAGAAATTGAGTCAACATTGCAGAGTATATAGAACAGTAAGGTAGGTACTAGAGATGAGTTCGGGCTCATTTTTTGAAGCCCGAGCCCGAGGACTTTTAATCCGAGCCCGCCCGAGCCCGAGCAATATTATTTAAGTCGGAGCCCGAGCCCGAAATTTCAGTTAAAGGTGAAAAAAAATCCAATTACTTCATTGATAGAATACAATGAATTTTGCCGTTTGTGCAAATTAAAGACAAATATAGTTGGAAACTCTCAATGCACTTTCTAATTCTTTATTTATCCATATGTTTATCAAATAATGTCGGATCTCATGACTAACTAATGAATATAAGCTGCTGTTCTGAAATATCCAAAGAGCTTAACGCTCCTTCTAGGCGCCAGTGTCGCTACTTTTTTTATAAGTACAGCCAACTCCGGTTATAGTGAACCCGGATATAGAGAACCATCGGATATAGTGAACGCAAACCATTAGTCCCGATTCACACACAGTATCTCTATCCATCATGAAGACACTTGGGTTTTAATGAACTTCGGATATAGTGGACGAAATTGGATGGTCCCCAGAGATTCACTATAACCGGAGTTGACTGTACTTTTATTTTCCTCATAAATCACTTTTTAAAATCTGTTTAAAGGAGTATATTCAATAAAGGAGAAATTTTTCACGAGCCTGAGCCCGCCCGAGCCCGAACGCAATTGTGAATTACAGAGCCCGAGCCCGGCTCGGGCTCGGGCTGAGCCCGTCTCATCTCTAGTAGGTACGGGGCAGCAAAGCTGGCCGCCTTGGCGGCTGGCCTTTATATAATTCTGATCATTTCGGATGCAAGTGCTACAAAGTTTGTACTCGAAAATCACTGTCCTTTATTTTTCAAAACGTCTGGTGAGGAGAACGGTCAGCAATGGAATATTGGTATGTTGACTGTAGCTCAGTGGGTCTGTTCTTCCAAGAAAGGAAGTTATGTTGCTTGACTCTTGACAGAGACGAAGAGGTTGTGAGAGAAGCTAGTCGCGACTCAAAAAATATTCTTAACTTTTCAGAGGTAAAAAGTTGCGTTGCAAAATTGGCTGAAAACCGACGACGCTTTTAGCGAAACGGTCTATTTTTAGGAATTTTCTCTTGAAGTTTAGTAACTTGTATTGATCTGTCGTTTGCAAGAATGTTGCAGTACGACGTACGAAGAGAAATTTCAAAAGGATTTCTGACGCTGATCTGTTTTGATCTTGATCTTGAACCACAAGATAGTTTAACAACCTCGAAGTGAGCACGCGGATTTATAGCTAAGGTGCAGGCTTATACTGCTGTGGACAAAAACTAAGTGATAAATAAACCTTTCTGCAGACTTCGGTCAAAAATAATAAAGAAAAATGAAGGCCTTCTTTCAGTAGGTAAACGGACGTTCCTCTTTTGCTCTTGAACAGCTCAACCAACAATTTTGCAAATGTATACATGCTTTTTGTGAATAGCTGTGACTTCCTCGTTCTGTTGCATCGTTTTGTTTGTGTTGTCTTAATGTGCCGCAATCTTGTTTTTAGGTCAAGGTTGCGGTGGCTAGGTGCTACGCAGTCTGCTTGCCGAAATCGTAGGATTGGTTTTTGTTTCAGTGGTGGCGTCGGGTGAAAATACCCCCCCCCCTGCAATTACGCTGTTTTGGCTCCACCTCCCTCTTCTGGATGTCACATAATACAACATATATTTTAGTGTACTACATAAAGAAACACCGTTAGCAAACAATAGAATTTTTTTAATGGTTTTTATTGAATTGTAAATTTGTTATAATACACAAATTTCCCGAAATCAATTTAATGGCTAGCCGTTGCACCCCCCCCCCCCCCCGCTATGCGTAGCAGGGTTTGCGATGGCCTCTTCTACGCCACTCTTTATAAGGATGTGCACGTGCGTATCTTAAAAAACCATTATCCACTTTGAAGATGCGAATTTTAAAAACTGCGTCTGCTTTTGGAAAATGCTCACTCGTTTTAAAAATAAACGTTTTATGACAGGTATGCATGTTTTATGGGTTTTTTTTCCCTTAATAAAATAGTAATCAATCGTCTTTTATAAATTAATTCCACAGATATCGGGAAGTTGAGAAAATACAGTGATTACTTGAACTGTGGCATCTTCATGCCATGTTTGGATTGTCGTCCATTGCTTTGTAATTGAATATGTTTCTAAAATTGCCAAATGAGTCAAAATGCAACTTTTTAAACAATCTAACACAAACATATACTGAAGAGATCGTATTGCCACTGATGTTTAAAAAAAAAATAATTAATAATAAGAAACCTTTACCGAAATAAAATTTGGTTTGTTTCAGCATTAGCTTGAAACAAATGTAGTAAACGAACACTTTAAGTAAGTGAAAAGCTGTCTCCTAACAGTATTGTCTCCTGCTTCCCTATGTAAATTCTTTTATTTATCGCTTAACTCTATATCAAGGTTGAAATTTTTTAATCAGCTGTTCGCTAATTTTCCAATCACCAACTTTGAATTTTGCCCCCCCCCCTCCTCCCAAAAAAAAGGGGGGGGGCTATTCTATATCAGTTTAGAACTTTATTATTCTAATCCTTTATTATAATCTCACAACCCACCATTTTGGATGAGGTTGACGACTGCTGATATGTGATTTCGATTGCAAAAAAATTCTAATCAAATGGTTTTTTTTTTTCATATATTTTATTTATTTCTCGCAAGACTTCAAACCCGTGAACAATTTTCAGAATGACGAATCCCACCATAAGGCTGTTTCTTTTGAAAAGTTCTAGACGTCGCAGGATTTTTGGTGTGAATAATACTTCTTCACGAAATACACTCTGAGCTAATACTAATGGTAAACCAAGTGATGTGCCATTAAAATGATTTCTGCAGTCGATTACTACTGTTCAAATCCAAATCAATTATCGATTAATCGAATAGTGAATATTTGCGAATTTTACTCTTCAAACAGTAGTCGCCATTTTACTGTTCTAATAGCATTTGCGATTTTCATTATTCGAATAGTATTCACAATTTCTTTTCAAATAATAATCGCGATTTCACTATCCGAATAGTATTCGAGATTTCGAATTCCGTGTGCTGTTGGAATACGATGTGCCGAAAGTTTGAATGGATTTTTCAAAATCGATTATATCGATTCATAATCAGGGCTGGGGAGTAGCGCGCTACTTGTAGCGAAACTACAGTAGCCGCTACTTTTTTTTGTAGTTTGTAGTGTAGCGCGCTACTTTTTTAAAAAAGTAGTGTAGCGTGTAGCGCGCTATAAAAAAACAGTAGTTTGTAGCGAATTTTGGAAGCTACTTTTGCCGTGTCATCATTTCCGGCGATTGATCCCGTGGTGCAATTTCTTTCTCTTCTGACTCCAAGCATAACTGAAACTGATGCTTGAAAGACACCCAATCTCTCCCCCGCCCCCCCCTCCCAGGGGATACACGCACACATAGATATATATACTGACGGCTCCAAAAGTGGAAATCACGTAGGCTTTGTCTTCGTGGGTAGTAATCGTACCTGCAGCTATACTCTGCCTGTGTTTTTCTCCATCTTTACTGCTGAATTACTCGCCATCTATGAAAGCCTCCTGTATATCTCCAGAATGGAAACAAAGAAATTCGCACACGAGGGGGGG
>JAWZYV010013170.1:0-238398 GCA_038373885.1 Cheiracanthium punctorium | reverse complement strand
AATTAAAATTCAATCAACTTCAGATTTAGAATTGCTTCACTACTTAAGGGAAAATAGTTGAATGTCACAATGAAATTGCTATTAAAAACAATACGAATTGGAAATTTATTGGAAGCAACATAGATATGAGCATGGCTAAGGGATTTGTATAAGTCTTTTTTTCTCGAACTCACTAGTTATTTTACGGAATGAGTTTATTAATTTTTCATTTCAATTCTCCACGGTAAATATTTCTGAATAATTTAATTAGCAAACACTGTGCAATGCATTGGTGCAGGTATATTATTTTTAAATGTTTAAATGAATAAAAACAATATGTAAAAATAAATTATCATACTACTAGATAAAAAAAATTTAAACAGATAAAACTTTAAAATATGTATTCGACCAAGGTTTATAAAAATTCTTCTTTCAAATGTTATCGCACACACTTACTCACATATGTGTGCATGTGAATGGGAAAGAGTAAAAAATAATTAAAATGCTATGAGTAGGAATTACGTTGGCTTATGTAAATTTATTTTTTGTTCACTCAACTACGAAAAATGATAAATTTTACTTGTGTGACGGAAAAGTATAGATATGAATTTAATACTTTTAAAGAATCTGGAGTAAAATATTTACAATAGTAGAACATGGATATATTAATAATACTAAATCAAAATACATTTATAAAAATTGTTTGATGCAAGGAGATTGTAGTTAACGGTTTAGGCCGCTTTCGTCTAAAAATGGGGAAAGGAAGTAAGTGATTAATTACGCATCTGGTCATGAAAAGTGGGTGAAAAATAGGGGTCCTGTAAAAAATGCACTTCCTTTTGTCCAGGTCAGCCACTTTGTCTAAAAACGGGGAAAAGTCTCCCCGGTTTGAAATAACAAGCAGAGAGGGGTGAGCGCCATTATCATCCACACATCAAACGAGGCAGGCGTACACTGGATTGAACGGTAGAACTATGCGTGTTTTTACTGTAACAAATCCCATACAGAATTTTTCATTTACAAAAAAGCTGTCTTCATTTTCTTCGTTTTTACTTAAGTTAATTGAGAACGAAAATCATAATATATTTCAGATGTTTCTAAATAAGACTTTGATTGAAGTAACACTCTAAGAATTAATTCACAGTACGTTTAGGTAAGTACATACCTTTGCAAAAATGGTAAAATGGGACAAAACTTGTGCCAAGTTTTATATATTAATTCGTGCTTGTCAATGCCGATGTCACGCTTTCAAAAAAGTGGTAATAATAATAATAATCTTTATTTAACGGCTTAGAGTAGGTAAGCAATTCTAAATAATAGTTGGGCAAAATTTTCCAAAATTATGTCATTTAGATATCACAACCCATATTGCCCATGTTCTATATTTCTTTTAAGGGCTCAGCTCCGTATTAGTTTAGGGGAATTTTTAAAAATTATTATTACTATTATTATTAACTTTACAAAACTAGATCAAAATAGATAATTACTGGGGAAAAACGTATACATAAAAATGATTGTTTTATTTCGTGTTTGGGGGTGTGAACTTATACAATATACATACATATATACAGGGTGGTCAAAAAGAAAGTTTCCTCACATAATGACTTCTAGCGGCCGGTCTATTCAAGCTATCGACATGAATTTTCAGATACAACTTTTTGAAGGTATGCGCTCGAGATCCTGTGAGCGACAAGTTAATAGCCCTAACGGTTACTGTTAAAGTAAGTACAAAATCGAGATTTTCCATAGGCAAAACCCAGTTTTTTTTGTCTCAAAGTGTTCAGCGCACTCCAGAACCCCTAAAAACACTTTGGAATGGAAATTCCGACCGAAAAAACGGAGCCGTAAAGAGCCGTAATCGCCGCGCCGAGCGTGAGCGATGGAAGCCGGGCACCAATCGCTGGGACCGTAGAAAGGGTCGAAATGGCTTCTCATTTGGCATTTTCCACATGTGTGTCATCGCAAGCAATGACACATTGCATTCGGGAGACAGTAGACAGTGCAGCCGAATGCAGCATTTCTCGCGGAATGTTTGCAATCTTTCGTCTGACTGAATTTTTCAATTCTGGCAAATTTCGAGGATTGCACGTGTAAACTCTGGATTTCAAATAACCCCAGAACCAGAAATCCATGGGGGTAAGGTCGGGTGATCGCGGAGGCCACGCAAATGAGAAATGCAGGAAATAACGCGATCACCGAAATGTTGAGTGAGGACCTCACGGATGGACATCGCGATATGCGGAGATGCGCCGTCTTGAATGAAAGTGACTTCGTTTACGAGATTCCGTTGCTGCAGCTCGGGGATAACGTAATCTTTTAGCAAGGCTGCATACCGAAGCTGTTTCGGGAGCTCATTATGGTTCCGTTTTTTGGGTCAGAATTTGCATTCCAAAGTGTTTTTAGGAGTTTTGGAGTGCGATGAACACTTTGAGACCAAAAAACTGGGTGTTGCCAATGGAAAATCTCGAGTTTCTACTCACTTTAACTGTAATCGTTAGCGCTATTAACTTATCGATCAAAGGATCTCGAGCGCATACCTTCAAAAAGCTATAACTGAAAATTCATGTCGATAGGTTGAATAGAACGGCCGCAAGAGGTCATTATGTCGGGAAACTTTCTTTTTGACCACCCTGCTATTGTTACAGAACACTCTGCTTGTTTCCTGGGTTCGTTGTTCTAAAGTCCGATTAGGGTAGAAAGTTTTACTAAAAAGTCCACTTTTCAGGATGGAAAACGAACTTTATAGCTTCTAGAACTTCGTCGAACAATCAGCTGTACAGAATTCACAAGCAGAATCAAACAGTAATGTGCTTTTAACAGTCCGCTTAGATCTGAAGCTCTCACAAACGCTGTATTTCTTACACAAAATAAGTCACGTTCACAGGAAAAATTCAGTGGAAATAAACGAGAGATAACACTAACAATCTCTCAAGACTCAGCAATCAAGAATTTACACACAGCACTTTAAAAACAGCTTCGGAAAGCAAGCCAAAATACAGCTTCTATAGCACTATCAATTCACAAAGCAAGCGCTCTCTCTCAGAGAGCTCTGTTCACAATACGGGTGCTCACTCACAATTAACTGGGGCTTCTAAGGCACTTCTATTTATAGCCGACGAAGAAGGTACAAGTAGCCTCCAGGAAAGTCTATTTCACGAAGATTCTTTGACGACTGGGTACATCTTATCTTAGCAGTTGCGTCACGGGGAAATCTGCTCCAGATCTGTTTCAGGTCCTTATAAAAGCTTTGAACGTCATGTCACATGACCCCAAACGCGTTGCAACCATTGGCCAAAAGCTAAAACTGGGCAGCGGTTTTCCCAGGGTTTGTTATGACTTAAGACGCCTATGTGGCTGGCTGCGGGGACCGTCTACAAAGTTACAAAGGAATTGCAAGGGACCGTGTATTAATTGCAGTTTTTGAACGCGGATTTCTTTGTTCCAACTGGATTAAACTGCGTAGTTCCAGAAATATGGGATTTTCACAGGCTTTTGACTTGTTATGTTACAGACATATCTGTGAACCTTTAGTAAGAAAATCTGAAACTTTCTACATCATCTAATTAATATAGAGGGTATATTTTACTTATTGGGAATTTTTTTAAGAGGGGTGTATAAAAAATAAAAGTTTGTATTTATATACATTTAATTTCCTGAAAATTTTATTCGATATCACAAAATAAGTATGTAAGTCATTCCATATGTCTTATATCAACATTTAAAGAAGAAAACCATAGGCCACTGTTTTTAAGACACCCTCGATTATAGGGATTGGGAGTGATTATGATTTTTATTTAATATTAAAAATATTCAAGTTTTTACTTTCACTGTAAATTATCAAAAACGTTATTTAGGTTTTGTGGTTAAGGCAGATCTACTCAAGGGTTGTCTGCTGAATTAAGGCATGCCTTTGGCGGTGGACTTTTTGAGGGGTTCTAACCCGAATTCACGTTACAGCTGGAGAAAATGGCCGCGCGATAGGCCAGAACCCTAGACCTATACACTTTAGCCGTTTACTAATTGTCATGAAATTAGTAAAAATTATTTATACTACAATGTAAAAGGTACTTGATTAATTATTTTTATTTTTTATTAGATACATTTTTATCTTATAAAGCTCTCATCTTTATGAAACTTATAGCTCATTAAACTTTTAAGATAAACTGAAAAAAACTTGCTGAAATACGCAAGAATGATGAATTATAAATATTTAGAAGGATAACTTATCAAATATTGAACTCCATGTATGAATAAAATACAGCAAAATAAAAAGGGATGCAAAAAATCTATTATAACGATTAATATACCTTGATGTAAAACTTCGAGAGTATTATTACGAAAAGGGAAAATCCTATTCACTTTCGCTCAACAAATAAAACATTTTTGCATAAAATACTTCGTATTGCACTAAAAAATAAAATAAAAAATAAATAAATAAATATTTCAAAGAAACACTAAAGTTTAGAAAGCATTTAAAACCACAACCTATTGGGAATGAGAAAAATTGTTTAAACGAAGTGCTTAAAAAATAATCTTGTTTAAATTAAGCTAATCTGACAGTGAATAGTTTCTTTTAAATTATATTTTCTCAAGACGCTGACTGGAGTTTTTTTTTATTTTTATTTAATGGAACAGTTAAAATGAACCGTCAAATAAATGTTTAAAATAAAAGTCTTGGGGACAGGGAGAGGACAAGTGCCCCCCCCCCGATTGCTACTCTTAAAATACTTAGGAAAAGTTTAGCATTCTAAAGAAGAATTATCACCGATCCCATACCAAATGAAAATTTGGAGGGGCACATGAAAGATTTGAAGGGGTCACATATAGAAATAACAGCAGAAAAGGTTAATTTCTTTTAAATTTTAAAACAAATGTTCGTTTAAAAATAAGATAACGTGTTCTTCTAATAATTCCCAAACAAAGTCATCCGTATTCGAACTCCTGTACTCGTATTCGAGAAAGAAGTGATCCGTTTCATTTTTGTATTCTCGGATATGAGAAGGAAATGATCCGTTTCATTATCCGTATCCACGGATATAAAAAAAAAACTATTCGTTTTCATATCCGTATCCGCCGATCTACCTTTTATGACGATGCAGCACTACTGTTAACAAAATTTAGCACTTTTAACGGCATTTAAAGGTGTTCCAAAAGCTCTGTGGTCAAATATGGACACTCTTACCTTCTTAACATATAATAGCTGGGTAACAGGTGTCAGGAACATCTCCCCCACTCCCTGTGTCCCTGACCAGAGCGGCGAATCTTGCAGAAACCTAATTTTTAACTGTCGAGGAGGGTAGAGAAACTTCCTTCAAGATGGGGGTAGACACTTTTTAGACGAAATGGTGTATACACCTAGTTAACATCTAACATAAAGTGCATAAATCAAAAATTACACTGCTCTCTAACACTGTGACCATAACTTTCATATTACTCGTACTTACTAGCTCTTTTATAATCAACCTTATTTGCGTACTTCCAAAGTGCAAGTTCGTGTGATGGCACCCCTCAATTAGATTTTTCTCTCAGTTTATAAAGAAACTAACAGTAAAAAATACTTCTGTAGGAAAAAATCTTCAAAATTGAAATTTTCTTTCTTTTATTTGTTTGTCGAAATGTTCTAACGAATAAGAAAATAATAACGAACTGTACATCTATAAATAATGTTTTATGCGTCTTCACTTTTACTATAATTATTTAATTTAAAAAAAATTTATTATTAACTTTTAATTGTATCTAAAATTAAATTCTTATTTGGTTCAAAGTTATATAAAATTCTGATTTCTTGATCGACTACGGTTGCAACAAAATTCTTAAAACAATACAATTTATCCACATTTCTCCAACTTGCTAGGTTAACTATAGAGATTTCCTGTAGAAATAGATAGAAATTGAATTTTTATCTTTAACTGCTGTACTTTCCGAGATTTTTATGTATTTTGAGAAAATCAGCTATATTTTATCAAAACGGTTAACACTATTAAAAAACACAATAATCTTAATTACTTTTGGTCATTAGTTTTAAAGAAACAATTATCTTTAAAAAGACCCTAAATCAATGCTTAATTTTTAAATACAAGTGAGAAAAATTTTGCGTTAATGTGTAAGTTTTAAAACTTTAGTGCTCAATCTTCCTCAAAATCACTTCAGAATATAAAAATATTTCCCTTACCTTATAAATTTTACATTACTTTATCTTAATTTTATTTTAAACTTATTTATTTTAAACTCATTCTGATTTTTTTAATTACATTCGTAAAAAGAATAAATTTTCTGAGAAACAATTCAATTTTTTAAATGACTGAGAAATAAAGCGCATGGTGATTTTTATGACACACAGCTATTAAATTACTTCTAAACCTCGCAGACAAAATAGAGAAATTACAAAAATATAAAAGTGTAGACGAACAATTTTAACCCACTGTCGATAAAGGGTTTCACTGTAGACGGGCACTTACATACAAGACTGTGCCTAGAGTTTTTCCAGTCCCTGTATAGTTCACAGAAATTTGATTCCAATATAATTGAAATAAAAGCAAAAAACTTTTCTCTAAATTCCCAGTATTAACTTATAACACGGACTTGGATGTAGGACGATCGTCGAGTAGCAACAGACGAGCGAAATTGCGTCAGATTCTCAAAGAGAAGCTCGATGAATTTCTTTTAATGATTAGCTGCATAAACGTCCTCTGGCAACGCATATCGACGAATCATAATACAATCTGCCAGTAACACACTAGAGATGAGAAGGGCTCAGCGCGAGCCCGAAAGCCCGAACCCGAGCCCGGGCCCGAACCGGGCTCGGGCTCTGCAATTTAACACTGCTTTCGGGCTCGGGCTCGTGAAAAATTTCTTCTTCATTGAACATACTCATTGAACAAATTTTAAAGAGTGATTCATGAGGAAAACAAAAGTACTTATAAAAAAAAATAGAGGCACCGGCGCCTAGAAGGTGCGTTAAGCTCTTTGGGTATTTCAGAACGGCGGCTTATATTACTTAGTTAGTCATGAGATCCGACATTATTTGATAAACATGGATATAAAGAATTAGAAAGTGCATCGAGAGTTTGCAACTATATTTTTCTTTAATTTGCATAAACGGCAAAATTTATTGTAGTCTATCAATTAAGTAATTGAATTTTTTTTATCTTTAGCTGAAATTTCGGGCTCGGGCTCCGGCTTAAATAATATTGCTCGGCCTCGGATTAAAAGTCCTCGGGATCGGGCGAGCTCGGGCTTCAAAAAATGAGCCCGAACTCATCTCTATAACACACGCATACACACAACATAAACTGAATGATTTCGATTCACAGCGCCATCTTACAGGAACATTTCGCTAAGCTCTTACAGAATACGTCGATTATCATCCTATATCCAAGTCCGTGGTTTATAAAAAGACCTAATAAATGAACTTGAAAAGTTTCCTTAGCAAAATTCGCAAATGTGCTGTTTTTTTTAATCTCCAGAGACATTAATCTATCAAAACTTCTATCAGTTTCTAAAAACGGAAAATTTTGAATCAAACCCCCTGAGTACGCAAAGTCAAATTTTGATTTGTTTCTAATTATTCAGAAAAAAAGACATTAAAAATGTATATGGATCTACAGAATATTGAAGTTCCATGAGCGGGTTGAACCACAAATTGGGAACTTTTTGTAAACTCTTCTTTATACCAACAGAGCTTAAGTTTAATGACAGAATTTATTTATTTTCATTTTTGCATTTATGCAGCATATTGGCGTTGTATCTTGGAATTGGACGATTCGATTTCCTTAGGAAACTGTCTTTACTTACCCGGTAAACCCATTTCCTGGGTCTCCTTCAGACCTTTTCTAAGCGATTGTGGACAAATTTTGAAAGACAGTGCTCCAGTTGGCAGCATAAATGAAGATTTGGTATTGGACAGCATGTAAAACAGCAGCATAGCATCCATGAAGGATATCCAGTCTTTCCACTCGACAAAGCCTTCTTTACCTGCAATAGACATTTTATGAAAAATTGGCAACATTAAAAAATGAATCAAATGGGTGGATAAATAAGGTGAAGTACTTGACACTAACGAGATAACACTTTAAACCGACAGTTCTGCACGAAGGCAAAAATACGACGCTGTTCTACACTCTCTAAAAGTTCAAATAATTTGCTCATAAGTTAGACACACACAACACAGGGATTTCTATAGAGTTTAACACCTAACTGAACCAACGCCCCCTAGAGAGGATAGCCGCGGCGCTTACTTGTGACGTCACACCGAGTAGGTAAAGCAAAGCGTTTCCATTGGGTTTCTCCTCTCTCCCGCGGGGCGCAGGACATTTAAGTGGGTCGAACAGCTATTTACCTGACATCGGGAAAAACCCCTCAAAACGATCAGCGTTAGATCGAGTGCCACGCGGGCGACCAAAACCCACTTGTACACTTTAGCCACCATTGGTCGGCCTCGAACGCTGCTCTGGGATCCAATGTCACAAATGCGAGAAAACAAAGATTCGGTCCCAACAATATTATAAAAAAAAAAATAAATTTTGATAAAAGCAGATGTATCAAAGTGAAAATCAGTTCTAAGTAATGCTTTCAAACTTAGTTAATACATTAGCAGTCGGTAAGTACAATTTTAACATAGTTAAACCATATTTAGTTACAAAAGCTGATGGTTTATTTCACTGAAACCTGAAGGTAAACTAATAGAATATTTTGTCGCAAGAACTTGGAGGATTAAGGCAAGTTTTCGGTATATAAAGGGAACATTTGCTGAAAGTTTTGGAGTATTATAAATATATTTTTGGTATAAATATAAAAACTGGGCTGCTGGAGCCTCGTCAGGGGGAGATCCCCCTGAAGCACCTAATTTTTTAGTTTCATTATTGTCATATTAAAACGATCTTAAAGACTTTGTCATTTTATCGCTCATCTTTCGCGTATTTCGCCTTCTAACCCTATGTTGATATTTTTATCAGGGTAACCTATTTATAGAAAAATCCATGTGTTGCATATTCTACAGCTTACGAAATATTGTAACAATAGATTAAAGCTGTTGTGAACTAATAGTATTTAAATATATGTAAAATTATGTCGCATACTTTTATGTCGCATTTTTGGGGCACATTTTTCAATAAAGAGTGTTGAGAGATAAAATGACATAGTCATTAAAAAATAACAATACTTATGTTCATAAGATTACCCGTGGAGCTTGTTTCGACAAGTCGCCTGAAGGATGGTCCATATTCATATCCCTGGATCCTTAGTTCATTATAGATTTCCTCTCCTGATACGCAAAATGAAGTATCCTCGTTTATCGTAGGCTGATCTTCACAAAATGCAATGTCATCGTCATCATATACTCTGCCACTAGCTACCAAAGTGTTATTCTGCGTTATCTGAAACCTGCCGCCGTCGTCGAACAGTGTCACGTAAAAGTACATAGCTGTAAAGGGTGATTACAATTAATGACTACATATAATGGATTTTACATTAACCCACATCCAAATCCATATAATATATTAATGGTGGTACTCACATCCAGAACTGAGAATGGTCGCCCGATGAATTTTAAAATCTTCGATGACGACGCTGACTTCTTCAATATTTTTCATCATCCTCTTGGAAATGGCCTCCCAGGCCAGCAGTATGTAGCCCGTTGCCGGAAATAGGGATCTTCCGTCGATGAAATGGTCCAGGAGGTATCTATCTTCGCTATCGAGTTCAAATTTCCGCTTGTAGGGCCCCAAACTTGGTGTCCATTTCGCAATTTTGTACGACCGGGAATGGTCCCACTGGATTAGGTCGGAAATCATGGGTGTCCCTCGGGGAACGGGAAACTGGACAGGCCTGTAGAGGTTCTCGATCTTCGGATTCACACCTTCCACATATAATCTGAAAGATAAAAGACCTAGTTACCACGCCAGTGATCGTTTAGCAACGTAACAGCTTTGTTTTTCTGTCTCTCCAAAAAAATACCCTGATATTTATTAAAAACATTTTTGTATTCAAATCAATTACTGAAACTCGTATGGGCAGTCAAAAGTCTTTGTTTGGTAATGAAATCACCAAGAAAATCAGTTTATTTTTAATGTTATGTTCGGCAATATATCTATAAAAGTCGCCAAACTCAATCACTCGAGTTACTTGATGAATTTGACAATTCAGCAAAATTTTTGGTATATAATCTTAAAAAGCTCTATCACTATTAATGTAATTTTGAGAGAAATCGTTAGAAAACTACAAATGGGTTTCCTATTTTTGAAATGAAAAGTTAGCCATATTATAAATGTCTATACTTATTCTTTTGTATTTGAAATCAATTAATGTCTGAACAGTTACAGATTGCAAATCGATTGAGGGATTCTGTATAAGAACTCTAAATGTTACCTACACTATTTTTAAATGGGGAGAATTATTTTGTTAGACTCAAAAAATATTTTCTTTATTTAAAACTAGCCGCCTCCGGTGACCAATTAGTTCGCCGTCTTAATAAATATTATTTGGAGAGAATCCTGTTTCTCACTGGCTTCCTTGGCACTGAAATTCTGAATGGAATTTAAAATTAAGATGGTTACAAACAGGGACGGTCCTAGAGTAAGTGGCACACCCTGCTAACGTAAAAAAGACGCCCCCTTTTGTGCAGTACTTAGTTATTGAGTTCGAAATGACGCCTTTTCGAAGCCGGCGCCCAAATGTGATGCCGCCGTGTCGGGCCGCCCCTGGTTACAATAAAAAGAATGGTTAAATGACAAAAACTTACAAAAAGGCAGAAATTATTTTCGTCCTAAATTAATTCTGAAGAGCTTCTGGATATATTGGCCTTTATCAAAAAACGGAAAGGAAAAAAAATAAAAGTAAGAAAATCTGAAACACTTTCAGATTTTAAATACGCACTAAAGTGCTATATATTAAAAGCGTATTATAATCCATGGGTCTTCCCCATTTTCTTTCTTTATTCTATTAAGTTGGGAAGTAGATCATTATTCATGAATGTGATTAAACAAAATTAAAATCAATATTTCTAAGATCGTTTTTCTTAGAATGTAAATGTATCGTATGTAATACATTTGACATAGATGGGAAAAAGAAGCTCAGAAAAATGCACAATTCGAACTGAAGGAAAGTTTCAAATACTTCTTACGGTGTATTAATAAAATAAGTAGCAGACGATAAAATGACGATAAATTGCGCCAAGCCGTAGAATCATCTTCTCAAAATCGCATATCAAGCATTTTATTTTTCCCCAAATTAAAAAGTTGCACAAATTAGTCTCGGAAAAGTTCCAAATCCTATTTTTCTTTTGAGTATAAAACATTTCATTCCTGCTCTGATTTCACATGTGAAATGACGGAGAGCAAAAATTAGCCTTTTGCAACACGTTTTTTATTGATGTGTCCTAAGATAATTCGAATTTCGAAAAAATCGCTTCGAGATATCTCGGGACCCGTCCTGGAGAATTTCCATACAAAATTTGGTAGGTTTACGATCACTCGTCTGGGAGCTACGCGAGGCATAGACAAACTAACTAGCTTACTAACTAAATGACATCTTACAGTTCGTTTTACTTATATAGATAAATGAAATCTCTAAAATACACTTTAAATAACTTGTAGCTGCAGCACAACTTAAGGGTAAAAGTAATGCAATTGTTTCTATGTAATATTGTATTTTAATTGCATCCAATGAGTTTCGACATCAATAAGATATTTTCTTACTTTCCCAAAGATTCCAAAAGGAATCCTATACTGTTTTCACCATTCCTTTTCATAAGACCTATGTAAGCACCATCTTGTCCAATGGATCTCTTCAGGATGGATTGCAACAGAAAGTGAGGACCTATTTCTATGGTGACGGCATCAGGCGGTATCTTCTTCAGAACGTCACTGAAGCGTACGACTGACATCAGATTGTGGACAAAGTATTCAGCACTGGCTGTCTTGCAGTCTTCGGTATCCCACTGACTTTCGGAGTAACTCGTACTGATCCATCGCTTCGATCTTGGCTTAGGGTTTGGCAGTATCTTAGGGAGGCGAAAAAGAGATTATTTAAGATGAGCTTAATTCCTGGGATATATTATGTGTTTTGAAAAAAAGTTACTACTTCATTTTAATTCGATAGTTACCCGATTTGACTAGAGTTGGTCATGCTTAATTTTGTTTGAATAGTCGTGTTGCTGAGAGAAACGAAAATTATTCCATATTTAGAAAATTAGCTTATTTAAATGTTATTGTGATGTCTATAACAATTATAATAGTGCCTATACTAAGGTGCTATACTTACAATGGAAGTTATTGCTTTGACTGTGAAACTAGTTTTCTGCTCTGTATTTCAGAAAATAAGTTGGCAACACGGTACATAGTCAATTTGGCCACTCAGCTGTTTTTCTGGAGTATTGTTTTCAAGCTCCATTTTAATCTTATTTTTACAGGTTTAAAGTTTTCTGACTTGTAGAGTCAATAAAACGACGTATTTTATATGCAGTTTCTGATACTAATCCAGAATTACCCTGAGTAGCAGGGTAACTTTTCACCAAGTAATTTATCTATTATTTTTAGTTTTTATAATCGGCATCTAATAACTTGTATAAATTAAGCTAAAATTTAGAATTTATTCTTCCATTTTATGCCATTTAGTCTGAAAATACTATTAAATCATAAAGAAGAAAGTGAAGATACAGAAAATGTGGATCAGAGTTACCCTGAATGACTGTGCTCATTACATTAGTTGGTTTTCAACAAAGGCTAACGTTTTGAATTGCCTTGTTTATCATGTGTACTATCTTGCATAGTTATGCAATCTCTCACAAGAATTTATGAGTGTGTTTTCGGTATTCCGTACATACAGAAGTCCAAATATCGGCAAACTTTAATCAAACGCACAAATACGGTTAATCAAGTAAGTAGAATATATACTTGATGTATCCATGAATGCCGCTTTCTTTCACTGCATATACAGTGCGTCTCAAAAGTTTATAGACTAGCGGTTTTTTTTTGGATTTAAGAGTTAATCAAACAAGTAAGAAAGACGAAAGTAATTATGCAAATACATATTGACTAACAGAAATTGACATATTGACATACATATTGACAAACAGTCATAGATTTAATATAAAAAAATAAAAACGAAATAATGCTGTCCCAAAAATATATAGACAACCGGTGTTAAAAGTTGATTGGAGTACTGAACTCCAAATTTGCATGTTTCAAGGTCATGTACTTTTCATTCAATAGCTTTTGAGATAAAAGCGAAGCTGTCTTTCTTTCTTCGACTGGTTTTAACCCATTTATGCCTAGCGTCCCTTTTTTGGGACGGCATTTTCGCTATCAGTCGAAAACGTTATGTATTTTTCCTAGCCTTTATTCGCGAGTATTGAACCTCAATTCCCCAAAATATTTTAATATGGCCAAGTAGGATGTTGACATTTCAATTTTTATACGTAAAGATTTTAAATAAAATCATCCCTTGTTCAAAAAGTTGACATCAGAAATTTATCTATTACTGCTGGTGTTAGCAAAAATCGAAGAAAGTCGCAAAAATATCCAGGCACGAATGGGTTAAAGATGCCCCGTGACGTGCAGTTTTCCGAAACTGAAATTGCCCAAATCTATCGTTTGGATGCTCGTGGAATGAAAGTTGTAGATATTGCAAGAAAACTTGGACGCAGTAGGGCTGGTATTTATCGAATTCTGTCAAAAGGTGACAATTTGAAAGCAAAATCCCGCATTGGGCGACCAAAGAAAAAACTAAACGGCAAGACAGAGAGATCTTCAGGTTAGCTTCAACCCAGAACTTGTCTGTACGGACAATTTCTAAGAGAAGTGACCATTCCAGTCAGGGGCGTAGCAGGGGGGGGGGATATCGGGATATATCTCCCCCCCAAAATATTTGGATTAGTGATGAAATTCCGTCTATTTATACACATATAAGTTCATATCCCCCCAGAAAAATTTTCCTGGCTACGCGCCTGACTCCAGTATCAAAATCCACGGTGCATCGATAGTTTCAGGTAAGTAAATTGCTTGCTTACAGCAAAATACTTCGTTCACCAAACTTGACAAAAGGGCATAAGGACGCTCGTGTTCAGAGGGCTCGAAAGCAAATGAACTGGAGAAATGAATGGTTGACCGTCTGTTCAGTGATCAAAAGAAGCTCAATTTAGATGGCCCCAATGGATGGGCATATTACTGGCACGATATTCGCAAATAACCGCAAACTTTTTTTCAGCAGACAGCAAGGAGGGATTTCACTCATGGTATGGGGAGCATTTTCCTATAATGAAACTACCGATATTGTTTTTTAAAAGGTCGTCAGTGTTCCGAAGATTACCAGAAAGTGCTTGAAGTACAGTTACTAGCATTCGGAAAGTTACTAGAGGGGGACAAACGGATATATCAGCAAGACAATTTCTCCATTCACGTCTCAAACTCCACAATTCAGGTGTTTAGACGAAACCAAGTAGCTGTTTTGGACTGGTCAGACCTAAGTCCTGACCTGAACCCAGTGGAGAACCTTTGAGGAATATTAGCTAGAGACGTATATGCTAATGGGTGTCAATTTACAACAGTTCAAGATCTAAAGTTCCAAACTGAAAGAAGTTGGTTTTCTCTAAAGCCAGAATCTCTTCAAACTATTATTTTGAATATGCCTGATCGAGTTTTTGTAGTGATTAGAAAATATAGCTTAAAAATTGGAATGTTAAAGAAAAAAAAAATGAGTTGTCTATGAACTTTTGGGAAATTAAATTTCCATTTTTAGTTTTTATCGCAAAGTCTGTGATTGTGCGATGTTATTTTTGTATAGTATTATTACTAACTTCATGATAATTATAATTAAAAAAGCTTTTTGAAATATTTACTCACCTTTTTCAATTATAAAATGAAAAAAGTGTGTTGTCTATAAACTTTTATATGTATAATCAAAATTCCTTGCGTATTTTTGCAGCTTTTACCGAGGTGACAGTCAAACGATAAGTTCGTAGAGGTGTTGATCTGAGACACGGAGTGTCTAGAGAACTTAGAAGCCAAACAAGTTGTAAGGACGTAACTCAGATTTTATGGCTTCAAGAATCTCGTAGAACAATTGTCATAGCGTAATCCACAAACAGTAAATCATTCGATCCTCGATTACTCAAGTCACACCAGATTCCGAAAAAACAATAAACGAAGTTCATAAAATCACTATAGTTCACAAGTGACAGCTTGGATTTACATCTTCATTATCAGTGATGAATATAAGGGAAGGACGTTAGAGGGCTTCATCCTCCATCTCCAAAGACATTACTTAAGCATAACATTTTGCTTTGTTGTAGGACATTTTGTTAAGGTCAAATAATCTTTTTTTATTAGCACTTCCAAAGAAAGTACATTGGTTTAAAGTAACTTGTTGCGCATTTTGTTTAAATCATCATTCGAGCTTTCTTTATACAACTACCCGCCCTCAACCCCTCCAGTTATTATTATTATTTATTTTTGTAAAACTTTATATATGTTACTTGGAATTTAGTTATGCAATCATGGTAAATACTCACGTCATTTGTATCCATGTGACTGTGTCATGTTTGTTTGCCTGTTTAATTGTTGTTTACCTGTTTATGATTGTGTCTCTCGCGATTGTGTTTTGCGTGCGTCAAACAAATTGCATTTGAGAGGATGGCATTATTTATTTATTTATTTATTTTTGCTGGTGTTCAAAGTTTAATCCGCTGTTCCATAGATTTTTATATTTTTCATGAGATTTATGTCAAAATACCTTTTACGGTGGTATGTAATATATTGTTTGTCTGAACTCTGGGTTCTGATTAATTCAGAGAAGGCCTAAAAACTACTGCTACAAGACGGTAAAAGAATGAGACAGGTGTTTTGGTATTGCATGTTAATACTGCTGATGCTGTTCATTTTTTTGTGGCTCGTACAACAGGGATTCACATAACACGGAACGTATCTGCCGTGTTATGGGGGAAGGGGGGGGCGTGTCTACGGTACTTTCGGAATTTCTTTCACGACTTTTTACTTATCTTTAAACACTTGAAGAAAGAAAAATGAAGCATGATTTGGAATTTTTGATGATCCTTTAAAAAAAAGAAGAATTGTGTAATGCTTAATATTTTTTTCAAGAACTGTGTCACTAAGTAAAAATTATTTTACACCAACATACCTTCAACATAGAGTCTTTGAGCGCTCTGGATGCTGGCCATACATGTTCACAGTGAAATGCGAAACCGTAAGCGTTGACCAGACGGGCAAAGATGTTCTCTCGCTGCAATTCGGCTACAAATTTCTCCAGGGGTTCCTTGAGTCCGCTAATAGTGACCGAATCTTCGGCATTGTGACAAGCAGGAAAAACCCCCTCTGGACATCTTCTGACGGCTTCCTCCCATGTCAGACCTGCAAGATTAAAATGAAGTATACAATTTTAAAGTTAGGCTTACACTGATGGTAAACCCTTTGATGCGGAATCTTTTCCCAATGCTGAGAAAAGGGCAACAGTTGCCATCGCTTGATTAAATTATCAAAAAAATGGCGGTCGATCGAATCGTTCATCGCGTGACACATCTAGAGACCATTTTTTGACACATCTGGCTGAGCGCGCGCACAGCCAGCTGTGTCAAAAAAAAAAAACGATTGAAACGATTGTGTCAAAAAATGATCGAACAATTGGATCGACTGCCTTCTTTTTGCTAGTTTAATCGAGCGATGGCAACAGCTGCCCTTTTTTCAGCACTGGGCAGTCTGTCCAGTTGTTCTTCTATATCAATGTATTTCTGTCGTATTCTTGCAGTGTTCAGCAGATACCGGTGCTGTTAAAAATAATCCTGACAATTTTACTAATGCAGTAAAATCTCTCTACAGCGATATTTGATGCAACAATAATCCCTGTATAACGCTACAATTTTTCGGTTCCTTGGAATTTCAATACAATGTATCCTCCTCGATATAACGATACATCCCTCTGGAACAATCATTTTAATGGGTCCTTTGAGCATCGTTGTATCGAGGTTTTACTCTGATCGAATATTTTTACGGAAAAAGATGTCCTAAAAAGTAAAGGATTCACGTGTAACTGTGTCACCCTCAAATATTTTTATAGAAATCAAATTTATTCTTCGTGACTGACAACCGTAAAAACGTCAGAGTTTTGTGTGCTCACGACGAGGACACTGCCCGTTAGAGAATTAAACGAATATAATAATATTGGAAATAATTGTGGCGGTACAAAAGTGCATTGTGAATTATGTTCTCATTGCCAAGCTTTTTGACTCTTTGGCATGCGCTGTGAAAAAACCAACTTATTTCAGCGCTTTCACTGATAGTTGCAAAAAAAAAATGGTTAAATGGTCCCAACACTTAAAAAGTGCTGCTGTTGGAATCGATCCATTTAACTATCAACAACAATCGATCGAATAGCCTATCTGGCGCCACGTAGTTAAAGAAGTTTTCTGATATGTGACATGCACCGGATATGTCAACAAGCAATACTGGAGTGAGCGAAATAGCACTGTGGTGCTAAAAATTAAAAATTCTAATAGAGTCGCCAAGTAAAAATTGAACACATTGAAGTTTTCTATCACAACTGGCTGTGCCGCTGCCCAGCTAGCTGTGTCAGAAAACTTCTTTAACGCTGTGGCGCTAGATGGGCTATTAAATCGATAGCAATTGTTGGTAGTAGTTATATAGATCGATGTCAAAAGCTGCATTTTTTCAGAGTTGGGAAGTCTATCCAGTTGATCTTCATTATTGATGTGAAAATGCTTTCAATTCAAAGGGTTAACTGGATCTGACGGACACTGGCAGCTGCACTCAATGCTCTGAGGAAATTAACCAAAAAAACAACTTTATAAAAATTTATCTTTTTAACGTCATTATTTTTTAGACATTTTTGCAGTCTTTCAGGCTGTTTGAATGTTGCAATCCTGAAATTTAAAAAAAAAGTTAATCAAAATAGAATTTTTTTGTAAAAGTATATTATATTCGACTGATATTATAAATACTAATGTTTAGATGTTTGTTACCCTTTCACGCTGAAACGGTTGAACGGGTTTGGATGTAATTTTGATGGACGATACCTTTGAACTTGAATTAACACATAGGTTATCTTTTATAACGAAAAAGACCGCTGTTCCTGTAATATTCATGGATTTCTAAATTTTGTGATACATTCCGAAGCATGACGTAAAACCGTTTATCTCGCTGGTGATGGCGCGGATTAATAAAATATAAATACCGGGTGATTTGAAATAGATGTGAAGGCGATTATTTTTTAAACCGTAAGTGATCGAAACATACTCGCCAGTTCGCCAAAATAAGAGTTCGCCAAATTAAGAGTAGCTTTCAGATATTGCATTTTTTTACTGGGGATTGTATGCATATTAAAATACAAAATTTAAGTTTTATACGGTACCTCCTTTCCTACTCTTTATATTTAGAAGAATGCCGCTCTTTGCCTAAGAAAATTAATAAAACAAATCCTGTGTCAAATAAAATAGTTAGAAAAAAAATTTATTTTTAAAAATGATGACTTATACCACTTTACCTGCTGTGTTGGCGTCGGTTTTCAAGCGAAAAAATCTTTGCTTTGGGTTGATAAATGTTAAATAATGATCCCATTGTTGCGAATGTCAATTAGATCCGTTATAACGTGTGAAAATAACAGGTACAATTTTACCTAAATAGATCGGTACTGAGGTATGAAATTAGCGATAATTTAGTCTTTTAGTGGGATCATTCACTGATTATATCACGCTTCTAGAGAAGGAATTTTAACGTGTAAAAGAGAACGACAAAATAATGGTGTAAGTAACTTTCACAAGAAACTACCAAACATGCGTTACAGGAAAATTCTAGCTAAATTCGGATTTAAGATGTCAACTGCGTCTATCGAGTGATTATTAGCATAAATTAACGACAGTTGAAAAGTAATTACATTTTTCACACTTTGGAGACATCCCTTATTACTTGGCGACAAATGCCAAAATTTTCAAATTGATATATCTCGGAAACTATTCCACGTAGAGACACGGGATTTGTTTTATTAATTTTCTTAGGAAAAGAGCAACAATCTTCTAAGTATAAAGGGTAATAAAGGAGGTACCGTATAACAATTAAATTTCGTATTTTATTATGTCTGCAACCTACATTTAAAAAAAAATCGGATGTGTACAACACATGACTTCCTCGCACGTCCATTACATCAAAAATATTTTCGACGCACTTCATCTAAACTTATTTGTTTGAAAGAGATAAAATATCACTAATAGTGAGGTTTAACGATTTCTAGCCAAATATTTCGATATCGCCAAGCTGAGTTCAGTTTGAAAGATTTCCTTCAGACACTTTATTTGGCGATATTTCACCAAAATCCAACAAGATTTGGGGGATACCCAAAGTAGTCATTGGCCACAGACTTTCAATGAATTGAATGCATCCATACACCTCAATGTATTTAACGTCATTTGGCTCACCCAGTAAATAAATTCCCAGTCGATTGCTGTCAAAAAAAGATATTGAAAACAGTTAGATATTACAATAGTTCTAAATACAAAAGTTAAAAATTCTACGGGTTAAAGTTTTAGAGTTATACAAAATACGAAATAATTTTTGGCGAAAATTCGGCGAAACTCGTCAATGTCGACGAGATATAGCGAAATTTTAAGCATGGACCAAACAATGACAGATTATCGCCAATTTTGGCGATATTTCGCCAAAACTCGCCAAGAACGATGACAAATGGCGATACTTTGGGCATGGACCAAATGACAAAGTATCGCCAAATGTGGCGATATTTCGGAAAAACTCGCCAAGACGTCAGACGGCGAGATTTTGGCCATGTACCAAACAATGACTGTCTACAGTTGTATTATATTGAAGATGTCCATAGACATTAAAGTACTGAAATTCTTTTCGGTGGTCCTATAAATAAACTCTGCAGCGGATTGGAACCAAAAATCGAAATGCACAACTAGATGTTACAACAATCTTATATATGAAATTTCAACATTCTACGACGTATAGTTTTTGAGATTTGCGAGTTAAGTACATACACACGTACACCAATTGTCGACAAGCTTCGCGACTTTTGGCGTAGTTCTTGAGGGAGGCACATGAGCGTGGTCGGACGATTACCTAACTTATGTGGTAGGACGGTATTGTGCTTGAAATGGATGAATGCCCCTAAAATTGCCATTGACCATAATGTATTGGAAATCTTTTGAGTGTTCCTGTAGCAGAACTATAAATGATAAAGACTTTTTTTTAATGAAGAAATTCATTTTGTAACTCTTATCACAGCGTATATCACATCTGAGTCGTTTGAAATAGGCCAATATCACTAAAATACGCTTTAATGAATTTCGGCCCATAGAGCGTAATGTAATTAGAATCTTTTGAGCCGCTCTGTAGATAAAATATGCAGTCGAATGGAACCGAAAGAGGAGGTGCACAACCAAATCTTACAACAATCCTAAATGTAAAGTTTCAACATTCTACGACCAATAGTTTTTGAGATATGTGAGTTTAATGAATTTCGGCCCATAGAGCGTAATGTATTTCGAATCTTTTGGGCGGTCCTGTACATGAACTGTCCTTTCGATTGCGACCAAAAGGGGAGATGCACAATTAGATCATAAACGAATCCTAAATATCAAATTTCAACATTCTACGGCCAATAGTTTTTGAGATATGCGAGTTACATACATACGTACGTAGGTACAGACGGCATGGAAAAACTGGCCAAAATAGACTCACCGCTGGACAAAATGAGTTGCAGACGCGTTTATGTGATCGTGCATGCTAGCTTACGATGCGATGCATCGAAAAAATTCTTAAAAGTAAATTTAGACGTAGTCAAAATCGGTTTTTTTCGTCGAAATTTGGTCCCCTTAATTTTTCGGGATCACATTACTTCCTTATACTATGTACAAGGAAGTAAAAATGTCATATCTGAAAGCTGCTCTTAATCTGACGAACTTTTATAAATGGAAGTATGTTTCGATCACTTACGGTTTATAAAATAATCACCTTAACATCTATTTTGAATCACCCGGTATATAACTAGTGATTGATATAATGTGATTAAAATAATGAGTGAAAAATGAACTTGAAATGCTTAAGTAAATATGGTTTTATACAGCAAAATTTTATATGTTTAAAAAAAGGAATGACCCATACATATATATTGAAAACATGTGTATTTATGAAAATAAAACAGATCAGTGCATTAGAGATTGGCATGACAACTATTTTCCGCAAATTATGCCCTAACAAGTAATCTGCCCGTTCAACACCGAGCTAAGGCAGTTATTTATAAAGATGAGATGCGCCCACAAAGATAAAAAATGTTTTGTTGAATTGAACAACATTTTGTTGATTCAACAAAAATTTCGTTTGCACTGTTTAAACCAAATAATTTTGTTAGTTTTAACTTTTTTTTTTGCTAAATTACCAAAATAGTTTGCTAATCCAACAAAAATATTTCTTTGAAATAGAGCCAACCAAAATCTTGCTGAATCAACAAAACATATTTTTTCAGTTCAGCCTAAGACAGCTTGGAACAGTTTAGATTACAAAGTGAAATTAAAAATATATTCTTAGCTGTCTAATTTATAAAATACATAAATTGACTTAAAAAATTTACTTGATATATTTTAATTTTAAAACAAATTTTTTCTTTGGTAAATTCAAAATTCTGTTTATATTACGTACCAACAGCTGCCATTAGTCCTTCCGCTAGACCAGCCTTTTCTACACTTTGGCCTCTCGTGTATGCAGATAAAATAGTCTGTTCGGCTGTACAGCATCCGTCTGCATAAGCGCAAATAAGTTCTCCGGTGCTGTGTCCAATAATGCCGTCTGGTTGTATATCCAGAGTTCTTAAAACATCGACTAAAGCAATCTGCAATGAAACCGAAAAAAGTGAGGGTCGTGTGTTATTTATTAATTATTAATAATTATTACTATGAATTATTTTTTTAAATACCTTTTTTGAAGCCTTAAAGCCTTTAAAATCTCAAAATCGTAAATTAAGCTTAATTTAAAGAGCCTAATTAAAGCTTAAAGCTTAATTTTTATTCATAATCTCAAAAGTATAGGTGCATCACTAAAATTATGAACTAAAAAATGAATTATGATATGAAAATTCTCAAATACGAACGGACCACATTCGGCCAGCAGGCCGGAGCTGCCCATATATGTTCCAAATCTTCAGAAGTGCAGTTGTATCATATGTAATGAAGATATCCTCTAATTTTTGTACTAAATTAAATTTTTTTTCCGCCCTGAGAAAACTTAATTTTTGCTCTTTTAAACCACAAGCATCCCCCTCTTTCCTCTATCTACTTTAGGTTAATTCACCTCGAATATTTTTTATTAAGTGTACTTAATAAAGGAAGTGTACTCCTTTAATGCAGAACTAACATTATTTTGAAATTTACATTCTGCTGTACCTCATGACTTTTGCATCTCTGTGTATGAATTACTTTTACTGCATTTTCGTATAGATTACTTTACGAAAAATTATATGTATGTGAGTATACACAGCTATGTTAGACAAATCTTTCGAAATGTTAAATGTATCAAATTGTCTACTTATCAAATACGTTGATAATTTAAACTTACCTGAATAGCTGCAATTGTGACAAAGGCTGGCGTTATATTTCGATTTTTGTTCAAATAATGTTTGTCTCTTTGCAACAGTTCGAACAAATCTATGCCGTAAGGTTTCAGTACATCTGCTGATCTTCTCATGGAATCTGCGAATACCTTAATCTCCATCATTTCTAGACCCATGCCAGGCCATTGGCATCCCATGCCTGTCATCACAAACCATACTTCTCGTTCTTTCTCTCGGACAGAATTCTGTGGAAATTATACAAAATATGAGAATTTCTCTTTCATTACATCAAGGTTGTGCTTTTAACAAAAAAAGGTTTTCTAAAATCTATTTTTTAGCCTCATTTGGCACTTCAAATGGTAGACGGCTGAAGTGTGAAGGTCTAGTGTTCTGACCTACCACGCAGCTGTCGATTGAACGGTCTAGAGTTTTGGGCGGATTTCTCCATATTTAAGGTGAATACACGTTAGACCCCCCCCCTTTAAAAATTCCATCGAACAGGGCACGATCCATAGGCAGAATCCACGAATGTATATAAGGTTAGGGGCCTGGACCCCTTTCCCCATTTAGTCTACGCAAAAATGCTAATTTGACAACCGTAAATACTATATTTTAATAGGTAATGAAAAACTTACCATTAAGATTAAAAATTTGTAATGTAACTGAATCTTTTCATAAGTTATTTATAGTAAAATTTGTGGGTTTTTTTTATTCTAAAATTAAATATTAAATGCTAAATTATTTTATTAAAACCAAACCTTTAAAATCATAATCCTTATAAATAAAAATGAAATTCTGTTTGTTTGTTTGTTTGTCTGTTTGTGGATTTGAGTCGTATACAAATCCACAAAAAATGGACCTATAAGCCTGAAATTTTTCACAGATGTGTAAAATAATATAGAATAAATTATAGTCTACTTTAAAACTTTGAAAGTCCACCCGTTCCCGGAATTTAACAGATTTTTTATGCTTTCCACGCAAAAAGCTTTCCATAATTGTAACCCCTGTAGTGAAAAAAGTGTGAAAGAAGCATCGTGGTTGCCATGTGTGGCGATTTTGCCGAATAAAATGTTTTAAATTCTCAAAGTAAAAATAAAAGAATAATAATGATTTTTTTTGTTAGTTTATATTCGTAAGGTTAATTTTTTTAATTATAATATCGTGTGCATGGGAAAATAGAGCTGGAATGAAATGTTTTATACGCAAAACAATAAGAATTGAAGATTTCTGAGGCTACTATGTTAAAATTTTTTAGTTTGGCGAAAAATAAAATGACTCAAAATGCCGAGAAAGTGAGTTCTAGCGGTTTGCACAGTTTCCGGCTTGGCGTAATTTACTGAGAGCTTAAGGAAATGGATTTTTGAAAACAGGTGCAAAGGTTTTATTAGAATACAGCGTTAAATTTTAATGATCCGTGCGGAAATAATGCAGTTATTAAGGGATTTCAAGTGATCTATCTTCAGCATTCTCGCCAATTGAGTGCATTGATTTAAGTTGGGGGAATTCCGCCAAATTTCAGATAATTGAAATCTTCGCATATAGTACATCGGAGTAACGATGAATAAAACATGTTATTTAGTTGATAATTTAAAAAATGCGGCTGTATTAAAGGATTCCACTTTCCAAATAAAAGCGTGTTTTACTTTTTAAAGGTCGAACCATTTCCAAAATTTATTGCTGCTAAGTCAATGCTTCGAATGATTCCCTGAAAAAACTCTTGCAAAATGGCGTATGTTGGCACTTTGGCGAGGTTTAGATTTGAAACTGGATTTTATTTGAGACTGGTAGCTATATTAATAAAACAATGTGTGTAAACTGTTTGTTTGTCTGTGTCTCGCGTAGCTCGCAAACGGGTGATCGCAGACCTACCAAGTTTTGAACGGAAATTCTCCATGACAGGCCCCGACACACCTCGAAGCGATTTTTTCAAAATTCGAACTATTTTAGGAAATATCGATAAAAACGTATTGCAAAAGGCTAATTTTTGCTTTCCGCCATTTCGTAATTGTAACCCCACAGTCAATTAAGCGAGGATTAAGCTTATCTAGGTTGCCACATTCGGCAGTTCATTAAATGATTCAGACTCTTGAAGTAAAAATAAAAGAATAACGATTTTTTTTAAATTTTGTCTAGATTATTTGTAAGGTTGTTTTTAAATTAAAATATCGTGTGCATGTGATATCAGAGCGGGAATGAAATGATTTATACTCAAAAGAAAAATAGAATTTGGAAATTTTGGGAAAATAAATGTGCAACTTTTTAATTGGTCGAAAAGTAAAAGGGGTTGATGTGCGATTTTGAGGAGGATTCTAACGCTTGGCGCTATTTATCATAATTTAATCGTCTACTATTTGGGTTATGAATACACCTGCGTATAAGTTTCTGAAATTTTCATCCAGTTGGAATTGTGCATTTTTCTAAGCAGCTTTTCTGCATCTATTTCTAATGCATTACATCCAGAAAAAAGGATGTTAGAAATACCAATTTTAATTTTGTTTAATCACACTCATGAATAATGATACGCTTTCCAACTTAATGAAAGAAGGAAGGAAAATAGGGAAGACCCATGGATTATAACTCTTTTTATATTTCACTTTAGTGCGTATTTAACATCTGAAAGTGTGTCAGATTTTCTATGATTCTAGAGCTTGGCGCAATTTAATGAGAGGGTATTTTTAAAAACAAGCGTGGGTTATCTTATAAATAAAAATGAAATTCTGTTTGTCAATTTGTTGATTTGGGTAGTATACAATTCCACAAAAATGGACCTGTCAGCCTGAAATTTTACACAGATATGTAAAATAATATAGAATAAATGATAGTCCACTTTAAAACTTTGAAAGTCCAGCCGTTCCCGGAATTTAAGAGATTTTTTATGTTCTCCACGCAGAAAGCTTTACGTAATTGTAAAACCTGTAGTGAAAAGAGTGTGTGAAATAAGCATCTTGGTTGCAATGTGTGGCGATTTTGCCGAATAAAATGTTTTATATTCTTGAAGTAAAAATGAAGTAAAAATAAAAGAATAATAATGATTTTTTCAGTTTATATTTGTAAGGTTATTTTTTTAATTGTAATATCGTGTGCGCATAAGAAATGAGAGCAGGAATGAAATGATTTATACGCAAAACAATGAGGATCGAAGATATCCGAGACTAATATGTAATTTTTTTTAGTTTGGCGAAAAATAAAATGGCTAATAGGCCGATTTTTAGAAAATGAGTTCTAGCGGTTTGCACAGTTTTAGGCTTTTTGGCGCAATTTACTGAGAGCTTAAGGGAAAAGCATTTTTGAAAACAAGTGTATAGGTTTTCTTAGAATACAAAATTAAATTTTAACTATCCGTGCAGAACTAATGCAGTTATTAGGGCATTTCAAGCGATGAAGCTTCAGAATTCTCGCCAATTGAGTACATTGATTTAACTTGGGGGAAATCCGTCAAATTTCAGAAAATTGAAATCTTCGCATTTAGTGCATCGAGGTAACGATGAATAAAACATGTTATAGTTGATAATTTAAAAAATGCGGCTGTATTAAGGGATTCCACTTTTCAAATAAATGCCTGGCGGTCGAACCATTTCCCATTTTAATTGCTGCTAAGTCAATGCTTCGAATGATTCCCTGAAAAAACTCTTGCAAAATGGCGTATGCTGTCACTTTGGCGAGGCTTAGATTTGAAACTGGATTTTACTTGAGACTGGTATATACGTATAATAAGACTGGTTATAGATAAAAATGAATGTTGGTATGTGTGTAGGAGGTTGAAAAACTCCAGCCACTAGATGTCGCGTCAACACATGAACTTCAGGACTGTCCAGTCGATCGTCATGAAAATTCGTACACATCGATATCTGAATGCGAAGAATATTTTCGCCGTATCCGTTTTGCTAAAACTCGCCACTAGATTGCGCTACGCCGCATCGCCTTCTGCACCGTAAAAACGATTGCCTTGAAATTCAGTATGCATGATTATTGAACACAATATAACGCGATATCCATTTTGCTATATCTCTTTATTACAATAATCTCTTTATTACAGTAATCACAATATCTCTTTATTACAATATCTCTTTATTACAGTAATCTCAACAAATATTAATATCAAAAAGTCCATTCATTCCCGTGCGAAGAACGGGTACTTCAGCTAGTAGCTAATAAATAAAACCCATTCGTCCTCCGCTATCCATTTTACTAGCCTTTTTTCAATACGCCCCACACTGGCGAAAGTGTAATTATTCAAAAAGGGATAGAGTTGTGTAATTCTATTCCTCGTCACGACCGAGAATGTATTCAGCTACGCAGTTGCGTAAGCATTCTTCTTAAGTAAAATCCCGAATATCTAAAGCACTTCAGTAAGTCATTTTTTAAATATACTAGGGGCCAAGGCCCCCAGACTGGCTACGCTCACTTTTTGTATGAGGCATTCGGTCCCTAATAACGCTTATTCGTAAAAAAGACATAATTTCAACAGACAAAAATCGAAGATTGGATCAGATAGAATGTTACTGAGCTACACATTGCTTGGTACTTGGATGTTTATTGGTACATAAAAATTTAAATTTCACACTACAGTAGACCCCCTCCCCTTCATAACACGGAAGATATTTTGTTATGGAAATCCGTGTTGTACGGGTCCTGAGCTATATTCCGCCTGGAGTGCGGACTCCGCTTATAATCGCTGGAAAAATTATTTGCACTCCTCAGAAACACAATGATATTTAATGTTGCCATTCAAAAGTTATATTAATTAGGAGCTAAAGCGTAATAAAATCAGAACATCTGTTTCAGCTGTATTTTTAATAATGTAAAACCTATTGGACACCTTGCGAATTTGCCACCCATGGCGATTTTTCATTATTTGGCGACTTGCGTACATGTAAAGTTAATAAAAGCTACGGAACAGATAGGATAGCTTGCCACCAATGGCGACTTTTCATTATTTGGCTTTTTACACATGCTCACAACCTATAATTACTGTTCATTTAATGTTACCGGAAAACCGTTATCCATAGTTTCATTTACATAATCGTTTGCAGATTGGCGTATTTAGCACCACGAATTATACCATCTCGTCGCGCTAGCAAATATCCAAAGTGTACTGTAACTGCTATAATGGCATAGTTAATGCCGCCAAATATTTCTACTGGTAGCCAATAATCCACCTGGACCGAACCGGCTTTAAAATAATCTGTTTTAATTATTTTTCATTTTCAAGATATTAGTTATTCTGTTTTGGAAAAACGAATAATCGCTAATTCTAAACTCCTGTTGTCTAAGCGAACTTACTATTTGAAACATGTCAACTTTATTTCGTATAGTTTTTATTTTGGCGTAAAATGGGCGTAATTCTATATATATAACTCATTTTTGACAATTTCACGTGATACTACATACTTGGAAACGCTTTGTTGCAATGGAATGAATGATTTTACGCCAAATCTGGCAACCATTCTGTTTATTTTTTCAGTTTTTTATTAATATCTTTTAAAATAATTCGATTTTCGAAATTTAAGTCAGCTTATCAGGTTCCTCGGAATTTTTCGAATCTGTGGGCACCTTAGTCAAAACTTAAATCCCCACGGTTTAGGAGGAGATAGGCCAACAAGCTTTGACATCGCCAGCGTCGACACAGCTGCCTTTACTTTTTTCTAGAATAGAGAGAAACATGCAGATACGATTAGGTGTGGTTTATGCAATCTCATTTGGACGTGTTCACAGTCCAGTGGGATTGGTTTACGTTCAGCTTCTAAATGTTTCCAAATGCAAATTGCATTTGCAGTTGTATTTAAGAAGAAATTTTGTGGTAGTCTTTGCCACTTCTCGTCATAAGCGTAGGAGAAGGTCGAGGTTCCTTAATTAACTTAGTTTTTACCCCAGTCGAGGGGTTTTCTGCGGGTATAGTTACCCTTTTGATAGTAAATGTAAATTATTTTCATAACCATGTAATTTTGTGAGGAAAATCATAAATGTAAAATTAATTATGCGTAATTAAACTAAATATGGAATTAGTGATAGAGCTAAATTAATCTAATTCATCCCCATTCTTTTAGGGGAAGCTATTTCAGAACAGCTTCCCCTAAAAGAATGGGAAACAAACCTCAAACAATTGATGTTTAATTGTTTGAGGATTTTCTTTTCGGGGGGGGGGGGTCTTTTAGACCTGGTTTTGAAAATAAAATTTTTGAAGACATTTTTTTTTTCCTGTACTGGACGGGACCTGCTTGGAATTTGTAAAAGTTTTTTTCCTTAGAATGTAATAAATATTTTGTTTTATCTTATCTTTCCCCTTCAGCAGCTTTTCTTTTATTTGGGAATTTAAATTAGTTACAGAAGTTTCTGGGCAAATTTTTGACAAGGATTTCTTTTAATAGATCCTTTAACTTTGTTTTGGTCACAAAGACCAACAAGATGTACCGTTAATCACATTTCACTGAGAGAATGAATCCCCCTTCCCCATAGCTGGACCCCTCCTATGTGAAAGCTTTAGATATGGCCGCGGTAGTTGCTCCTGCGTATCTCTTTGCCTTAGCATAGCATACAAAAATTATTTTTTCAAAATTTTTCTAGCCCTGAATATATTATTTTTCCTGACAGAAACTACGAAATTTGGAATTATTCTGTTTTAGCTACATCAAGACTGTGCGTTCAAAATAAATAAAATGGTGTTTTATAACTATTCGTTCTTCAGAAATTTTCTAGTCAGGAATATGTCATTCACAAAACTTTGTCTACTGAAAAATCAACAGAGAAAAAAGCAAATATAAATTTTTTTATAGTATTAGAGGTAACAAATACTGGAAAGTAATTGGTCGAGTAAAGAATAATACCCAAGTGATCAATTTGTTTCATGATAAATTCAAATTAGTTTTTACATCTTTACTAATTTAGAAGTGTGATAATTTTAAAACAAAAAAAGTGTGTGCGTGTATCTTTACGCGCGATTGAAGTAAAACTTCTTTGACGTTGTATTCAGTTACAGCCAGATTCATTTTCTTTGTGGTGTTCATCCCCATGTTCTTAAACCGTTGTTCTGTCTGGAGGCTGGGTCAGAATCCAGGGAGTGTCCATGTATTATCCTTTAACTGTGTTCTTAAACCATTTGTAGCAAGGGTTTGTTTCTTTGTGGTGTTCCCTACATGTGTTCTTAAACAGTTGTTCCGTCTGGAAATTGGGTTAGAATCCAGGAAGTGTCTATGTTGTAGTATTATTCTTTAACTGTTTTCTTATGCCATTGTTCCGTCTGGAGGTTGGGTGTAAATGGGGGGAATGTCCGTAGTCTAGTATTATATTTTAACTGTGTTCTTTAACTGATGTTTTCATCTGTTTGTTGGGCTCGAATGCAGGTCGTGTAAATTTTTTTTCTGTTTTTCTATCACAGTTTTCTTAAGCGTTGATTTCTTCTGCTGGTAGGTTTCGAATTATTATTCTGTATCCGTGTTTTTAAACTGCAGGTTCTGTCTATTGTTTGGGATTGATTGCAGCCTTTGTAGTGTTCCATCCCTGTATTAAACCGCCTCCGTCTTGAGGTTGGGTTAGAATCCACGGTGTATCCATTCGTTATTCTTTTATTCTGTTCTTAAACCGTTTGCAGCCAGTGTTTGCTTCTTTGTGGTGTTACATACCCGTGTTCTTAAACCGTTGTTCCGTCTGGATATCGGGTTAGCATCCAGAAAGTGTCCTTGTTTAACTATTATTCTTTCACTGTTTTCTTAAAACATTTTTCCGTAGGGTTTGAATCGAGAGAATGTCTATGTTGTGGTATTTTTCTTTAACTGGGTTTCTAAACTGGTGTTTCCTTCTTATGTTTGGTATCGAATGCACGTAGGGTCTATTATTGCGTTTTTCTATGGCAGTGTTCTTAAACCTTTGTTTTCCTCTGCTGGTTTTGTTCGAAGTATTATTCTGTTTCCGTACTCTTAAAATGAAGTTTTCGTCTGCTAGTTTGCCTGGATTGCAGGTTCCATTTCTTCATGTTTTTCTATCACCGTGTTCTTAAACCGTAGTTTTCACCTGCTGCTTGGGCTCGATCGCAGGCAGTTTTCGCTTTTCCAAAACCATGTGAGCATTACTTCCATCAGAAAAATAATCTGAGTTACTCCCTTGTCGCGCGTTTTTAAGAAGTTTTACTTCAATAAGGTTTGTTCTAATATAGATGACAATCTATATAAATAAAGCAATGTGTAAACTGTCCATTAGTTAGTTTGTTTGTCTGTGTCTCGCGTAGCTCCGAAACGGGTGATCGTAGACCTACCAAATTTTGTACGGAAACTCTCCAGGACGGGTCCCGACACACCTCGGAGCGATTTTTTCGAAATTCGAATTATTCTAGGAGATATCGATAAAAACCTGTCGCAAAAGGTTCATTTTTGCTCTCGCCATTTCGTAATTGTAACCCCGCAGTGGAAAGAGCGAGGTTTGAGCATATCTAGGTTGCCATATTTGGCAAGTTTATTAAATGATTCAGACTCTTGAAGTAAAAATAAAAGAATAACGATTTTTTCTTAGATTAAATTATTTGTAAGGTTATTTTTTAATTAAAGTATGGTGTTCATATGAAATCAGAGCAGGAATGAAATGTTTTATACTCAAAAGAAAAATATGATTTGGAAATTTTCCGAAACTAAAACGCGCAACTTTTTAATTTGACAACAAATAAAATGGTTGATATGCGATTTTGAGAAGATATGATTCTATCGCCAAGCGCTATTTATCGTCTGCTTCTTCTATTTGAATTATGAATACACCTTAATGAGTTTTTAAACTTTATTTCAGTTCGAATTATGCATTTTTCCGCGCAGCTTTTTCTCATCTATTTCTAATGTACTACATCCAGAAAAGGATGTTAGAAATATCAATTGTGTTTAATCACACTCATCAATAATGCTATACTTTCCAACTTAATGGAATAAGGAAAGAAAATAGGAAAGACATATGGATCATAATGCGCTTTTAATACATAGCACTTTAGTGCGTATTTAAAATCTGAAAGTGTTTCAGATTTTCTTAGTTTTTTCCTTTCCATTTTTGATAAAGGCCAATATATCCAGAAGCTCTTCAGAATTAATATAGGACGAAAATAATTTGTACATCTTTGTAGGTTTTTATCATTTAACCATCTTATTTTTGTAACCAGGGGCTGCCCGATACGGTTAGCATAGCTCGGGAGGCCAGTTTCGAAAGGCCGTCATTTCGAACTCAAAAACTAAGTAGAGCATAAAAGGGGGCGTCTTTTTTACGTTAGCAGGGGGTGCCATTTACTCTAGGACCGCCCCTGTTTGTAACTATCTTAATTTTAAATTACATTCAGAAGCTGAGAGATTTCAGTGCCAAGGAAGCCAGTGAGAAACAGGATTCTCTCCAAATAAGATTTATTAAGACGGCGAACTAATTGGTCGCCGGAGGCGGCTAGCTTTAAATAAAGAAAATATTTTTTGAGTCTAACAAAATAATCCTCCCCATTTAAAAATAATGAAGGTAGCATTTAGAGTTCTTATACAGAATCCCTCAATCGATTTCAATCTGTGACTGTTTAGACATTAAGTGATTTCAAATACAAAAGAATAAGTATAGACATTTATAATATGGCTAACTTTTCATTTCAAAAATAGGAAACCCATTTGTAGTTTTCTAACAATTTCTCTCAAAATTACATTAATAGTGATAGAGCTTTTTGAGATTATACCAAAAATTTTGCTGAATTGTCCAATTCATCAAGTAACTCGAGTGATTGAGTTTGGCGACTTTTATAGATATATTGCCGAACATAAGATTAAAAATAATTCTCAAAACTGATTTTCTTCGTGATTTCATTACCAAGCAAAGACTTTTGACTACAGATACGAGTTTCAGTAACTGTAGTCAAATGATTTGAATACAAAAATATTTTTAAAAATATTAGGGTATTTTTTTGGAAAGACAGAAAAACAAAGCTGTTACGTTGCTAAACGATCACTGGCGTGGTAACTAGGTCTTTTATCTTTCAGATTATATGTGGAAGGTGTGAATCCGAAGATCGAGAACCTCTACAGGCCTGTACAGTTTCCCGTTCCCCGAGGGACAAATGACATGACATGAAATATGTTATTATTGGAGCACCTTACGTAAGAACGCTTATCTCCAGTGTGTGATAAAAGTGTGTAATTTCGAAATCTTGATATACGCCCAAAAAATGACAGGGCAAGAAACATGTCAAGTCATAAAATAACAGAATGGTGGCCAAGCAAAAAGGCAAGGAAAGGGTCAGCAAGAAGTCTCAGCCCAAGAAGGGGGGGAGAAGCAGTGCAGGCAGTGTGTGTGGTACGAGACATGTAAATGCAATAAGTGAATAATGAATAAAATACAAGAGACATGTAAATGCAATAAGTGAATAAAATACAAAAAGAAGAAAGAATATTTACAAGAATGTACAAGAGTCAAGTTAAGTGAGGTCGAGCGACCTCATGGCAGTTCTAGGACGTTTGCGATTTTGAGGATCGCTATAGTCATAATCAGGTATCTCCGCCAAGATTTCATTAGGTAAATTGTGGAGATTGTCGTAGAAGTTTGATGTGAGGTCGCGAAGATGTTTCCTCATGTCCCCTCCTCAACTTTTAAATCATTCCTGATGTTAATATTTGAAAGGAAATGATGCCCTTTTCTAATCTTACGTAGTATAGAGCTCTGTTTGGATTCGAGGGTGTTTATGTTTGTTTTTGCTGCTGACGCCCAAATGGGCGCAGCATAGGTAGCAGTAGGGCGAACAAAGGTCTTGTAAAGGAGAACTTTATTTTGTATCCCAATCTTTTTGTTAAGAAAGAGAGGTGAAAGATTAAAGAAGGCAGCTACCATTTTATAGGTAGCTTTCTTAATGTGGTGCCGCCAGCAAAGTGACTTGTCAATGGTAACACCTAAATAAACTATTTTGGAGCTCCATTCGATAGGGGTGCCACAGACATGTAGGCGTGAGGGTGGTTGGCAAAAAGTGAAGCTAAGAGCTTGGCACTTATCAGGGTTTATTTTGATGCGCCAGTGACGCATCCAGTCGACGATGGTGTCAATATGTGCTTGCATAGTGTTTGCAAGAACTTGCTTGTAAGGCGAGTGACCAATGATGGCTGTGTCATCAGCAAAAAGTGCGAGCGTATTGTCATGGTTTCGTGGAATGTCGTTTAGGTTAAATAAAGTGGGCCCCAGGATGGAACCCTGTGGGACACCACAAGCAATTGGGTAGAGGTCAGAGATAGTACCATTTAGGCGGACAGCAAAGTTGCGGTTTTGTAAGTAATTTTTGATGGTAAAAATATACGCATCAGGGATGTTAAGTTTTATAAGCTTGTAGATTAGTCCGGTGTGCCACACCTTATCAAATGCTTTTTGTAAGTCAAGAAGCAGGATGGCAGCTTCGTGTTTATTTTGGATAGCTTCAAAGGCAGTTTCCACTACTCTGAGCAATGGGTGGATAGTACTATGGCCTGATCTGAAGCCAAATTGTTCAGGTAGGAGTAGGTTATGGTTGTCTAGGTAGGTGTGTATACGATTTAGTAGGAGCCTTTCCGTAATCTTGCTCAGAGAGCTAAGTAGGCTGATGGGACGATATGATGAAGGTCTGGTCATGTCTTGACCCGGTTTGGGGATAGGACAAATGATGGCCGTTTTCCAGGAGTTTGGAAAATAATGGGTCTTAAAAATAGCATTGGTGAGAAACGTGATCAGTAATAGAGCTGAAGCAAACCGCATGTATTCGGTACTAAGATACGGATAATCACTCAGACTCGAAGTAACGAATTGTTACTTTTTGGTTGATATCGTTACTACTCGATCCGAAGATGTTTCGGATCGAGCAGCTTCGAACTTCGAATACAGACTGCCAGGCGAGGCGAACTAGAGGGGAAACGGGTTCCAGTAATCGAGTACTAATATCTTCTGTTATTTGTTACTGGGGTTACTGGATATCGGATCGCGGTTTCAAGGGGGAAATGACTTTCGAGTTTGCATTTCGGATCGACCAGGTTCGAACTTCGAATACAAGACTGCGGGAGGGAGAAAAATGAATTTCGGTATTTGAGTAATAGTATGTTCCTTTCCGTTACTAGATACCGGAAGTATTATGGATTCTCGCTGTTGGGAGGGAAAAATCAGTTTGAAATTTGAGTAGTAGTATGTTCTGGTTGCAATTCGTTTGTGCCGCGCCGAATGGTCTCGTTTTGATGAGGTTTGGAAGAATCCGTATGTTTTGTTACAGTTATGGAGATGGAATAGTATCTGCTGCTCTATTGATATGGTTCGTACAATGGGGGGATACGATCCGGTGTATAGTATGTTATTATGCGCAGTTGAACTCTTTTTTTGCAGGGGGGGGAAGGGGGTGTTCTTATAATTGTAGAGGAGCAATACATATAAGAGAAGCATGTTAGTAAGGGGTGCTAATTTCGGGCTTTCTAACATTTTAGTACTAAATAGTGGTGCAATCAGAATTCTTTCTTTCAGGGTGGTTCCAAAGCAGGATTGCGAACTTAACTTTTTCTTTTTTTTTTTTTTTTTTAGCTCGAATCGAAATGAGTAATAAATAACAAATTATTTAAATACACCTTTTAAAAAAATATTTTTATAAAGTAAACGAATTCACACATTTTTATTATTTAAAATATTATTTGGAACTAAAAAAAATATTTAGCATGAAACCTGAACACATTTTTTAAGTAATTGTTTAAAAAATATATAAAAAATTGGGAGCGACCCGGGATTTCTATGCCCACTCCTGCGTAAGCCACTGGTATTAAAATATTTCAATAAAGTTCAGTATGTTTCTAAAATGTCTGTGTTTAGGGGGCCATCTGCCCTATTTTATGGTACATTTAATTCCATGAACTCATGGAATACGCATAATCCGGTGCAACCATTCTTTCTGTATGAAAGGAGTGATAATTTTTGTTTAAAGAATGCTCTCATATAGGCACCCACAGAAGGAGCTAACCCCTTTCATCTCAAAAGTGCAGAAATAGAACTGGAAATATCTTAAAAATAGATAATTCTCACTGAATTAAACAATTTTAAATTAAAATATGGTAATTTTTAATTTACTTCGAAAAACGATCCAGCAAAAGAAGTTTTTGATATGAAATAAGAACTCACAAATAATAAAGATATTATGCTTGTAGAAACGCAAAGTAGTTGATATCATACTGAGATCCCCTGCCCTGTGAATTTTATATATGTGGCCCAATCCCTGGATCTCAGTATTCGAGAACACGCAACCCAGAAAAGACACGAGTCACAAGCTTTCCTTTACACTTTTTATGATAAGAATGAACAGGTTAAACTAGCGTTCAGAATTAAAAAAAGGAGGGGGGGTTGAGAAAAGAAAAGAATGGCATATGTCTTTGGAAGATTTCTATGTGTACTCAGTAATTCGGATAATTTAGCATTGTATAAAACCATAAATGTGTATAAAAACAATCTGTAAATCAGAGAAAATAAGCTCTAAATACAACTTTGTACAACTTCGCTAAAAAAAATTCTTTTTGGTTAGGTTTTGCTATGGGTTTATGTATGGGCGGCATATACCCATAACAACACTGTCCCGGATGTGCTGTTATGGGGCACTATATAACACCCTATTACCGATTCTATTAGTAGTAACGAAAGTAACGAGTAACGAATACTTAGTAACGAATAGCGAACATCTAAGTAACAAATACATACGGATACTCATTTTGTCGTTACTTTTACAGCACTAATCAGTAATAAAAACTTGGCTGGTATATTTTTGAGCATAATATTTGTAATGTTGTCATTACCTGGACATTTACGATTGTTAAGTTTTTTAATAACACTAGCAACCTCGGTAGGGGTTGCAAGTGGGATGTCATATGTTGGTGGACAGGAGAGGAAGTTGGTAACAGTGTCCTCAACATTTTGTAGATGATTGGTAAGATCTACATCACTGGTGTCAGGGTCAAGGGAAAATTGCTTTGTGTAGGATCTGGCAAGGCAATTTGCTTTGTCCATGTCAGTGATGTAGGTGCCAGAGTCGTCTTTGAAAGGTGGAAATGTGGTTTTCTTGTTAGTAATGCGACGGATGGCCTTCCAGATAGAGCCATCAGAAGCGGAGAGCCCTTCAATGTAGTTGGTCCAGTTTTGTCTGTTGTGGGCAAGGATAAGCTTACGGACTCTCGCCCTGAGGCGATGGTAAGCTGTTCTGTCATCCGGGTGGCGTGAGTGTTGGTAGTTGATACGTGCCCTATTACGTTGGTTTATGAGCCTGCGTATAAATAGAGGTAGCTTAGCATCACTGCTGTGATCAACAGTGTGGGATGCATAGGAGAAGGCATTTGTCATGTGAGTAGTAATGCGTTTTACTTCAGAATCAACTTGTTGAGGATTTGAAAGTGATGGTACAGTAAATGGTATGTCTATAAGAAACTCGGTGAATTTATTCCAGTTAGTAGTCCCTTTGGTAAACTTCTTAAGTGTTAATTTGACATCAATGTCAAATAGGACAGGTAAGTGATCAGATGTGAAGTGTTGAAGTGTGACACAGTTGATAGTTTGGTTAAGTCCTTGGTGAAGCACCAGGTCAATGGTTGAGGAACCAGAGGTGAAGAAGTGTGTGGGAGTAGGAGGAAAGGCCAGTTTGGAGTGGGTATTTATGAGAAATTTAAGAAGCCCAACTCCTCTTTTGCAGTTGTACTTGCCATTCCAAGCGTAATGGTGGGCATTAAAGTCCGCAGCTATGATGTTAGCGGAAAAGCGAGAGAGAAGGATCCGGAAGTCACTATCACGGAAATTCAATATTAGGTTGGATGTAAGCTGAGGTGACCATGAGGTCACCTTGCGAGGTATGCACAAGTAGTGTGGTAGCTTCAAGGGAGCCGAGTGGAAGTAAAAGTTGTGTGTGTGGAATGGTACTCTTAATATAGATAGCAGTGCCACCATATCTTGAGCGTCCACTGTTTGTCGTCCTATCAGTGCGGTACAGGGTGTAGCCTGAAATGTTATATTTACAATTTAAATGGAGCATAGTTTCTTGTATGAGGATGATATCGATATCAAGATGACAGAGAAAATCCCGAAGCTCAGAGATTTTCCTGTGGAGCCCTTGGGCGTTCCACAGTATTATTCTAAGGCTGTGTTGGTGTTCTGCCATGGTCAGGGTCAATTTTGTCGGCAATTATGAGGAGAAGGGCGAAAACCTTGTCCAGCGGGTCTTGATATTCTTGCACTGCACTGAGTGCTTCTTTGAGGGTGCGTAGTAGAGAAGTGAAGTCGAGGACTTCGTTTAATTCTCTAATGGTTTGGATGACTTCCACGAGAGAAGACAATGATGTGTTACTAGTGTTGGCAGATTGTTTGGCTTTACGGCGCTTTGGTTGAGTATTTTTGGTTTTTGTTTTTAGTTTTTTGCCAAGCTTACGACGCAGTGTGGTATTGTTCTTCTTGACTTTGTTTTTTTGGTTGGAGGCTGAATTAGTCTCCATGGCGGGAGGAGTGTTCATTGAGGAAGTGTTTTCATTACTTTCCGGTTGAACAATTTCCTTTGTGATGTTAGTTGATTGAGCGGGAACTTGATCAGTAATCATGTTGTCCTCGTTTTCATGAGAGGGAGGATGAGTTACAACCTCTGGTTGGTCGAATAAATATAGTCTGGTTTTGCTTTTTGGTACGTCCAACACGGGTCCAAGCAGAAGTACCCGGAGGGGGGGGGCAGTGAAGGGAGCAAATTTTTGCCGGGTAGTTTGGTGTTTGTCAGTGGCCTTTGGTGTAGGCTTGGTGGTAAAGTTTTTGTTACGATTTTGTGGGTGTTTGGGGCAGCCCCTGTAGACAGAGACATGAGGGCCACCGCAGTTGGCACAACAAACCGGATCTTTGCCCTTGGTTGGGCAGTTGCGGAAGGTATGATTGCCGGCGCACTTCATACATTTGGGTGTAAGAGTGCAGTTGAATGATGAGTGGCCGAAGGCCTGACAGTTGTGGCACATTTTAAGGTTGTTACCACGGTATTTTTCCACCGTGTTGGAGAGGTAGTGAAATGTAGTAAGGTTGTAGACCTCCTCCAGGTTGGAGGTGCGTTGTAGATCTACAACACAGTATGGAAGTAACTTCTTGTATTTATTACGAATGAAGGCTATGTTAAGAGGGACAAAGCTAAGATCAGTGAGGTAGTCCTCAATTTCGTTTTTGGGGGTAGAGTATGGGATACCTTTTAACATAATTTTGACAGGCCTTTGGTTTTTTGGATCGAATGTTTGACATCCAATATTATTTTCCTTGAGGTAGGCTTGTACCTCACGGAATTTACAATCATTTTTGAGCTCAACCATGTATAGTTGGCCAGTATATTTGCACTGTACTTGATGTCCAGCAATTTTGGAGATTTCAGCACAGTGACGTGCGTGAGTTCCAGCTGGAAACTCACAAAAGAAGCGGTGTTTAGTACCGGATGCAGTGAGGTCAGTAATTTCATTTTCATCATTAATAGGATGGTTGTCGACTGGTGCGTTTGGCGGGAGATGCGAATTTTGTGAGTTTGTGTTTCGACTGCCTTGTTTTTGATGCGCATCAGAGATGTCCGTGTCAGACTCATATTCGGATTCCGAGGAGGAAGGTATGTCATCTTGTTTATGTTTTGCATCACGAGCGTCACCATCGACGTCGCGACCACGTTTACGGTGTAAAACAGGTGGGAATAGGCCAAGTTGGCTAAAGACCTGATGGGTCTGAAGCGACATGTAACCTTGGTATTCTTTGAATATTGGAATCACCGCGAGGGTGCCAGTGGTAGGGGTGTCAATGAAAGTATTCATTTGCTTGTCATAATCGGGTATTTGTTTGAGAATTGGATGTTGCTTAGCAACAAGTGTGTCCACAAATTCAAGGAAACCGAGGAAGTACTCGTAAAGATCATTGGTTTCCATGTTTGCATATTTCTGGACAAAAGTGTCCTTGTAAGTGTTGGTAGCCATGTTAGAAATGGAAGTAGAGAACCCTACGTGGGGATCTGAAAGAGAGAAATGGCAAAAAAGGGGGGGGATGCACAGCAACCCTCCTTCAATGCTACCGAAGTAGACACTGGTTGATTAACTGTGAGCAGTCCGGGGCATCAGGGCGATACCGGGTGCAGTATCGTAAATTGCCAACAAACGAAATGAAAAGACTCACTGTGAAAAGCAGCGAGGGACGGACAGCTGGGATGTCTCCTGTCCAGTAGTAGCCTTTCCGATGAGGCTCTGAGAAGAGCCGGTCCAAGAAACCACTAAGCAGGGGGTGACAAAGTCAGCGTTCCAAAATAGATAGGGAGCAAGCAGGCCCGCAGGGAGCACATACTCTTGTTCGCAGGAAATAACACCTGTGTTATTTCAGCCAATCACAGACAGGGAAAGAGCAGATTTGCTCTTTGCGTGGTGAGAACTAGAAACGTGCGTCTCCGGGTTACACACCGGGTGTGAGTGAAATATGAATGAATCTCCCCGAGGGACACCCATGATTTCCGACCTAAAACAGTGGGACCATTCCCGATCGTACAAAACAGTGAAATGAACACCAAGTGTTGGGCCCTACAAGCGCAAATTTCATCTCGATAGCCAAGATAGATAACTCCTGGACCATTTCATCGACGGAAGATCCCTATTACCGGCAACGGTCTACTTTCTGCCGGGCCTGGGAAGCCATTTCCAAGAGGATGCTGAAAAATATTGAAGAAGTCAGCGTCGTCATCGAAGATTTTAAAATTCATCGGGCGACCATTCTCAGTTCTGGATGTGAGTACCACCATTAATTTATTATATGGATTTGGATGTGGGTTAATGTGAAATCCATTATATGTAGTCATTAATTGTAATCACCCATTACAGGTATGTACTTTTACGTGACACTGTTCGACGACGGCGGCAGGTTTCAGATAACGCAGAATAACACTTTGGTAGCTAGTGGTAGAGTATATGATGACGATGATATTGCATTTTGTGAAGATCAGCCTACGATAAACGAGGATACTTCATTTTGCGTATCAGGAGAGGAAATCTATAATGAACTAAGGATCCAGGGATATGAATATGGACCATCCTTCAGGCGACTTGTCGAAACAAGCTCCACGGGTAATCTTATGAACATAAGTTCTGTTATTGTTTTATTTATAATACTACAAAACGTTCAGAAAATGTTCCCTTTATATACCGAAAACATGCCTTAATCCTCTAAGATCTTGGCACGAAATATTCTATTAGTTTACCTTCAGGCTTCAGTGAAATAAATCACCAGCTTCTGAATCAGAGAGCTGAGAATCTGAGCTCAGCTCATCAATCATCAGCTCAGAATCTGAGAAATTTTCGTGCCAAGGAAGCCGGTGAGGAACAGGATTCTCTCCGAACAAGATTTATTAAGATGGCGAACAACTGGTCGCCGGAGGCGGCTAGTATGCAATATATTTTATTCTTTTTAAACGAAAGCATTTAATAAAAATTCTACAATTGGCATTCACCAATAACCAAAAGATATTCAATAATTCGAAATTAGATAATTCATAGGATACATGTTTTTGAAAAATAATTAAAAACATTGACATTCTCCGACATAGTGCGAATATAAGAGAAATTTTTTTAATGTATTCAAAAATTCAATATTTAAAGAGTTAAACTTGCAGAGGTTTAAGTAAAACTGCTTGGAAATCAGCCTTAAAAACAACACAATAGTTTTGATATCATTGAATTATCATAGTATAAAATATTTTCATTTAACGAATTAACATTTTTTCGTTACCTTATCACATGACTTCCCAGCAAATCATTACAATAGAACTTCTCAAATCCAGTGGCGGCTCGTGGGATACAGCAAGTACAGCCGGGCTGCACTTGAAATCATCAGCACATACTTTAAAATAATTTATTCTTCTAATTTTCCTAAATTCAGATTAGAATTATGGAATTCCTATGGTAAATGAAAAAAATCTCAAAAAAAAAAAAACAAAAAAAAAAAAAACGGTATTGTGGCCAGATCGCTCATTCAGAAAAAAAGCACTTTAATCTTCCCGCAATTCAATTGGGAAAATCTTTGGTTCAGCCCAGAGCGCTGATAAGAAAATTGGCAGCACCGTTGCCATGACAACGGTTACGTAAGCATTTCCTCCGGCATAGGATATAATGAGGGTGCGCAGCTAAGACTCAGCTCATTCAAGATTTTGAAAGGTCGGCAGCACCTGTGAATTCGACTCTCTGATTGGCTCGAGAAGTGAGGGAGGGAGTAAGGAGAATATTTGTTCGGCAATCTCTCGACTTTATATTGCGGAATTTATCAAGAAGGTAAGCCTGAATAGACGCTTATGAATGGACAATTACCCATCGAAGCAGTATTGTTTTTAAGTAAGCAAGAACTGGCATTTAGAGGACATGGCGAGCGAAAAAATTCTTTAAACATAGGGAATTTTAAAGAGCTTTTAAAATTATTGATATCTGAATTAAAACAACGCCTTTTTATGAGGGCATCACTGACTGATTCGCAAGTTTAAAAGAAAGGAGGATTGATTTGACTTATAAAAAATAAGTACTTTTTCTTTTTTTTTTTCTTTTCTTCTCAAGTTATAGTTACAAAAGAAAATTCTAAGGAAACTTCGAATCAGACACGGATTAATGCAATTTTGAGGATAAGAGCGGCTGGTTGAAATTTATGTCCATTTTATGGAAAAGTAAAATAGGATTTCTTACATTTTTTATGTAATTTCTTTTTTTTTCCTTGGTGAGGGCTTAATCCGCCAGCTTTCGAATTCAATAACAAAGATTTTCCATTCCTGTCCGGAGGAGGGGGGGGGGGGAGGCTCATATGCTTCCGGTTGCACTAACAGTTTTGACCACGGGCCGCCACTGCTCAAATCCGGAATCGTTGGGACTTTACCGATTTCGGATTACAGAAATTTCGTAATTATAGAAATTCTGCAAATGTGAATTACAAACAAATCGTTTTAATCAGGCAAATCTGTAAAAAAAAGGACTTATCTTTCTTGAATAAAAAACGAAATGCATAAATTAAGAATAAAAGAGAATTATACCCAAGAAAAAGACTTTTTTAACCCTCCGTTAGGCGCATGGACTACGATCGAAGAACAGGTACATTCACAATCCAAAAAGTATTCGAGAAAAGGACAAATTGTGTACATTTGGTTTGTCAATAACGAATTAGTTTTTGAAAAAACACAATTAGAATAAAAGATATGAGAAAGTTATTATTATAAACGGCATGATTCACTTTTACTGTGATCATTTTTACGTGCCTAATGGATAGTTAAACATTTCTAATAACGTTTTGAGAAAGCATTTCTGGTTGAATACCGATTTACTCTACGTATTGTTACTGCAAAATAGCGCATTGGTGACCCCCCTTGCTTTTCTCATGCATTTCGCTGGCTCTTAAAATACGGAATTAACGCCCCCTTAGGTGGATTCATACTGGCCGCTCCGTGCTGCTCATACTACTCTCTACCGCACCGTTCTTTTCCGTTTTGAAGCTTTGGCTGCCCGCGCGAGCTGGTGGAGACGCAGTAAATGCGCTAATGAAATCATGCCATATGCCAGCGAAGTGTGACGTCAGAACAATGCTCTTCGCTGAGTGACGTCATCGCGGCGTCTTAGCGGTACGAAAAGGAAGTATGAATGCAGCTTTACTTGAAAATGAAGGGAGTTCTTGAATGGTGTATTTTTCGGATTTTATCCGTTTATCCTCTCCCTCCCCAAATAGATCGTGACCCAATTTTGTACGGATCATAGAAATTTAGATGTCCGAATTCAACAAGTTTTACTATGTATAGATTTTAAAGAGCAAATAGAGCTTCCCTATAATATTTTGTAAAATTAGTGGGAACTCACGACAGTTAAATGGTCCGTTTAAAGTGGGCAGTACCCTCAACTTACCTTAACATGCACAACTGGATGCTCGTTCTGAAACAAAGCGTAACCTCTGTAAGGCTTTGAGGTAACTGGCGTGAACGACAGCTTGTTGAGCAAGGCGAAAAACTCCGACCTCAGCTCCGGATGACTTTTAATGTAGTTGAACACGTGAAGGACCGCATCCTCGGTGGTTGCCGGGTATAGCACGAGTCTTGGAAGGTCTTCCGGCGTTGGTTTTGCCGGGTACTCTTTTGCATTCTTCTTCAGAATGGCTTGGACGAAGGAGCCACCGAAACCGAAAGAGTTGACTGGAACATACGTTGCTGTCAGGGGCAGGGGTTCTGTCACTACTTTGATGGTGCCTTTCACCAAAGCTTCGCAATTGGGATTCGGGGTTTTGAACCCGTGATTTGGCGAAATAAGGCCCGTTTCCATTCCGAGGATCACCTTGATGGCACCGGTTATGCCTGTGTGAGAAAATGGCTTTTAAAAAATGACTAAACAACTTAGTATCCTTGCAATGAATATTAGAGGTCACTAGAAGTCATAAAAAACATAGTCAACATAGTCACTAAAAATAATTTTTTTTAGCGAATATGTCATTTTATCTCTCAACCTCTTTATTGAAATTTGTCCGAAAAATGTGTCCTAAAAATGTGTTCCAAAAGAGTGACATATATATATTGAGTATTTTACATAAATTTAAATACTATTAGTTCACAACAGCTTTAATCTATTGTTACAATATGTATTTTTCTATAAACAGGTTACAATCATAAAAATTTCAACAGCTTAAGATAGTTGTTGAGTATTGAAATATTTATTTTTTTTACTGTGCAATGTCTTATCCTCCTGAATTCTGTATCCCTCAATTAATATTTATCTACTTAACTTTAACTGTGCTCGTGGACTCATTCTTTTTACTTCTATACTTTTTTCCTTCTTGATGTTACCTTGTTTATATATATATATAACATTACAAATCAAAAGCCCATGAAAATCCCATATTTCTGGAACTACGCAGTGTAATTCAGTTGTAACAAAGAAATCCGCGTTGAAAAACTGCAATTACTACACGGTCCCTTGCTACTCCTTTGTAAATTTGTAGACGGTCCCGCCAGCAAGCCACAAAGGCGTCATAAAAGTCATAACAAACCCTGGAAAAACCACTGCCCATTTTTAGTTCCTGGCCAATAATTGCAATGCTTTTTGGTCATGTGACACGACCTCAAAAATTGATAAAAGAAGCTGCATCAGCTCACGAGGGGACTTCCGCGTGACGCAACTGCCAAACAAAGATGTATGGGATCACCAAATAAAATTATGTGATCGCAGTGGGAATCCGCCTCATTTCATCCACCAGTGCGACCGGCCAAGGGGGGGGGGGTCTCTAAGCCAGAGTCCTTACCCAGCCGAGCGGCCTCGCATCGTACCCTACGCCGTGAATGCGCCTCAACAGCCACGACTCATCCGGACCACGACTACAAACTTTCCCGCAGCCACCTACTGCTACATATATATATATATATATATATACCAGGTGATTCAAAATAGATGTTAAGGCGACTGTCTTTTAAACTGAAAGTGAAACAAACATTTGGTTAGAAAATCGATAAATTGAAAATCGGACTCAGGACTCTTTATTTCCTTTCATTTCATACTTTTTACTGGCTTGACTGAATTTTGCTCTAACTTTTGGGCCTTTCATCACAAGATTTATACTACACACTTCCAAAACACACGGGAGATATACGCTTGCGCAGGTGCTCCCTTAAACTCCCATTATTCAGTCAGTGAACTCTGGCACTGACGACGGCATGTAAGCATGTCAAAACCGGTATGCTTAGATTCTCCTATTATCGGTGCTGGTTACGTTGTTACTTAATACTTATTTACATCTGCACCAAGCTGGGTTCGTACTTATTGTACATGTTTATGGTTCAACTTTTGCACCAAATGTTAGAATAAAATTTCGATACCTAACTCATACTATTCTAATACCATGCTTTTGCACCAAATTTGTGACAGTGTAAACCGATGTGTAATAAACGTGGTCTCCGCAAATACCTGCTGTAGCTTCAGCGTGGCCTAAATTGCTCTTCACGCTTCCTATATACAGTGGTTTCTTCCTTCCTTGGCAATAGACTGTTTCTAAGGCCTGCGTCTCAATTGGGTCTCCGACTTGGGTGCCAGTACCGTGGGCTTCAATGTATTGGATTTCTTCAGGGTCTATCCCTGATTCTTCCATAACCTCCGAAAACAACTGCACTTCTCCCCTGTACGATGGAACAGTAATACCTAGAAGAAAAAATAAGCAGCAATGTTTCATTTGCTGGATACAAGTACAGTTATTTGTGTAACTGACAGATAACCGCATCAAATTGGCGTTAATCATTTTGGTGGCCAAAATTCTGTGATTTGCTAGTTTCAATGTTAAAATGGCGATGTACTAAAGAAAATAATGGCTATGTATGATAAAAAAAACTAGTATTATTAGTCCTGTGTGAGGATAATTACAACGGCGCTACCAGTCCTAAACAACAGCTAACTTTTCATACAAGGTGGTCATAAAAAAAACTTTGTACGACATATCCAGAGCCGTGCTTAGGGGTTGGAAAATTCCGCAGTCACCCATTGCCGCTAGAAAACTGTTGAATTTATGGATCTATCAAGTTGTCAAGTAAACTTCCTGACCTAGAACTGAAAACTGCAAACCAGGAAGCATTGCCGAGAACGAATACAGAATTTGTAAATTCGTGTGTAGATTTCTTTTCACATTTACAGCATGGTAAGTAACTAGAATGCAGCTTTTATACTATGGAAACGTATTGTATTTAAAATAATAATCAATTAATCAAATTTACTTAATTAGAGTCTGTAGCAGAAGCGAGTTTTTACTGGTGAGGCGGTGGGGTTGCAGGTCAAGATTAACACTTTAGTAAGTAGACAAATTTGAAAGACCTGCAATTATTGTTTGTCCATTGCCGCTAAATATTTTACGACTAGGGCCGCTGAATCCTAACCACGTCCCTGACATGAGGATATGGAGTGGCCGTTCCGCTCAAAGAATCGAGGTAATATTTCACATATACTTTAAGTCTTCACATATACATCTGAACTCGGGATTCTTGAACAACAGCAGCAAAGTAACGCTTATGGCTACTGTTATGGCTAAATACAGAATACTTTTCGAACGGCAAGGTCCACATTTCTCATCCAAAAATAATCTCAGAGCATGCGAAAATCGTAAATAGCATTGAAACAATAAGTGCTTCACAAAAAAATGTACCCTCTAAGTACGAAAAAAAAAAAAAAAAAAAAGGTTTTCAGACAGTCAACAAAAACATGATCTGGAAGCATGGAGGAAATTTGCATACGGCAGAAGAACGTTACCAATCACAGAACGACGTTCGTGATATTTTCTGCTTTAAAAAAAGTAACGTTAAAAATCGAGGTAAGAATGGTGGAGCAATAGCTTGCACACACCGACAAAATGACTCTGATAGCGAATGGTAAGCTGGGTATTTTTTGCGTGTGTATATGTCCATTTTTTGTGATACACTTACCACTGCAACGCTATGTAAGGTTTTTGCATGCACTGAGCATTTTGGGACAGGAAAAGGGGACGTTGCCATTCGAAAATTTTGGGTTCTGTACTTATAAAACCTTAACCGTTAGTGCCACTTAGCTGCCTCATACCACTGTATAATTTTACCTGAAATCTTATCTAGATCGGTAGAATGGAACGGCCACTAGAGATTTATCTATCGGTAAAAAAAAAATTATGACACCCAGAAAATAGATTGTACATTCTCAAAAATGTTAAAAATGGATCAAAATTGAAAAGAATAAGAAATTTCTTAAATGGATAAATTAGAAGTTTGGCTACATACTCTTTATTTTTGAACAACATTAATGGTAGTCATACAACTGTTGTGGAGATAATAAAGATACCCTGTTACAAAAGTGATTGAATAAAGGTTAGATTTTAAAACCACATGATTTTTTTCGGGAAATTCTGTAACAAGATGAGCAATTTTGAAGAGCGCAAAAGAGCATTTGGTTTCACTACCTTCAGTAAAACATAAGATTGGCATTTTCTGTTCTATCAATGAAATGAGGCACTCACCTTCTGCAACATATCCAGATGAGCAATGCTTGATACCCATTACAGTGGAATAAGCTCTTCTAGCTGCAGAAGCTTTCTGAACGAACAATGCTGCTACTCCTTCTGATCTGATAAATCCATTTGCTGTTACATAAAAAGAAGTGAAAGAAGAATTAAATCGATACTGCTTAAAATTTCGTGGAGATACCCATTGGTATATCAGAACTTGAACAACCTCACCTAAAATGACAGCTGGTGCAGTCATTATATAGAGCTAAAATAGGTTATACATGATTAAGATAGGATTTTTAAACTAATATAGAACCCAAATTTTCAAGTCTTATAATGTTAGCTAAAATATACATAAGTACGCAAAATTTCAGCTCAGCTGGAGATTGGAGAGTTCTCTAAAAATTGATTTTATATTTGTCATATAGTAGCTTCCAAGCAGTTTGAATAATCGGGAAATGCTTCTCTTCTTTTTGGACTGAATTTAAGATTGATAGGCGAGAGTTTCTCAAGAACATTTCTGTACACAGTTTATGTGTGCTGCATATGATATTGTAATGTATGAATTGCCGGCATTGTAATAAATGCTTGGCCATTTTATGCAACTATAAAAAACATGAATAGATATGACCATTGCTCTATAGGGGCCCCTACGAAAATAGGCTACCGCTGGTCCATTCCAAAGCTGAAAATTGCATAGTACAAGTAGAAGCGTACTTTCGAGGAGACCCCTTACAGCTATGGACTGACCTACCGATATTTCTTTCATAGTTTAGCAAAAGACATGTGATTCTTTTATACCCTAAGTCGCAGTTGCGAAATTTTCCTGAAACATTTTTTATTCGCCATTTTGATTTATTTTGTGACCTTTCTTATGTGTGTGTGTGTGCATAGCATATCGCACTAGAAGTGCATTTTGGCGAAACTGAGTTCTATCTCTTAATAGCGGAAACGTTTTTTCGATTTCATTTATGCCGCCACCACAGATATCCTCCCTCCTTTTTCCTGATGGATAATTGATAACAACCTGAAGTTTTTAAACTTTCTAGAAAACATATTTTTGTATTTCACATTCAATCTTTTCAGACAGCTTTGGAAATTTTTCAAATTTTTGGCCTGCGAAATGTTCTTTTTATGAAATTTTTCTCCCACGGCGAATGTGCTCGTTCGTGTTCAGTAGCTCCAACGTTAAAAGCTATTTTTATGCATCCTCATCCTCATGTTGGAATTTTTTTGAGAATTTTCAGGAAATGTTCTTTTTACTTTAAAATCTCCAGTTTTGATTTTTGGGTTTATTTAACTGTGTTGGTGAGTTATTTTATTTATTTATTTTTCGTGCTAGTAGCATATAAAATAACAAACTGTGCTTGTTTTGTGATATTCAAAACTAAATGAGATTATTTCATACTTTGCCGGTCTTTCATTTGGCATTCTATAGAATATCTGAATATTTTATACAATGTCTGAAGTTTTGGAGGCAAAATATGAAGATTATTATGGACTTAGTCTAAGAATTGTATAACAATGCTCAGGCATTTCATATAATGCCGGATAGCATGTTACATAGTTTTCATTGATTTCTGAAAAATGTAAACTTTTTGAAATTACCAATTTAGTTGTTTAAAAGAAGGAATCTCAACACGGTATTTAGTAATTTTAGTAGCCGGATATTTAGTAAATAACTTATCCATTTTGAACATGAAAAATGAGGAATGTACCGTTTGCTGCATTAGTACTAGAAAACAGTAAATTTTGAAAAAGGACAGACGATAAAATTAGTTACAAATTTCGCCGGGAAAGGGCACTGTAGGCAATGCGTTGTTGTAATGAGAAAGAATGTCTATAAAATCGTTTTCAGTGAGTTCATGCTTCGATAATAGCTGTGTTTGCAGTAAGAAAAAAAATCTGATGTGTCCAACACATGACTTCCTTGCACGTCCATTAGATCAAAGTTATTTTCGACGCACTTCCTCTAAATTTATTTGTTTGAAAGAGATAAAATATCAATAATAGTAAGGTTTAGCGATTTCTAGCCAAATATTTCGATATCGCCAAGCTGAGTTCAATTTGAAAGATTTCCTTCTGACACTTTATTTGGCAATATTTCACCAAAAGCCGACAAACTTGAGATAGTCTGCGAGATTTTGGGGATAGCCAAAGTAGTCATTGACCACAGACTTTCAATGAATTGAATGCATCTATACACCTCAATGTATTCAAAGTCATTTGGCTCACCATGTAAATAAATTCCCAGTCGATTGCTGTCAAAAAAGATATTGAAAACAGTTAGATATTACAATAGTTCTAAATACAAAGTTAAAAAATCTACGGGTTAAAGTTTTAGAGTTATACAAAATAGGAAATAATTTTTGGCGCCAAATTTGGCGATATTTCGGCGAAACTCGTCAATGTCGACGACATTTCGCGAGATTTTAAGCATAAACCAAACAATGACAGATTATCGCCAAATTTGGCGATATTTCGCCAAAACTCGCCAAGAACGATGACAAATGGCGATACTTTGGGCATGGACGAAATGACTGACTATTGCCAAATTTGGCGATATTTCGCCAAAACTCGCCAAGGTCGAGGACAGACGGCGAGATTTTGGGCATGTACCAAACAATGACTGTCTACAGTTGTATTATAATGAAGATGTCCATAGACATTAAGGTACTGAAATTCTTTTCGGTGGTCCTGTAAATAAACTCTCCAGTAGATTGGAACCAAAAATCGAGATGCACAACTAGATGTTACAACATTCTTATATATGAAATTTCATAATAGTTTTTGAGATTTGAGAGTTAAATATGCACACACGTACACCAAAAGTCGCCAAGCTTGGCGACTTTTGGCATAGTTCTTGAGGGAGGCACGTGACCGTGGTCGGACCATTACCTAACTTATGTGGTAGGACGGTATTGTGCTTGAAATGGATGAATGCCCCTAAAATTGCTATTGACCGTAATGTATTGGAAATCTTTTGGGTGTTCCTGTAGCAGAACTATAAATGATAAAGACACTTTTATTAATGGAGAAATTCATTTTCTAACTCTTTACAGCATATATCACTTCTGAGTCGTTTGAAATAGCCCAATACCTCTAAAAAACGCTTTGATGAATTTCGGCCCATAGAGCGTAATGTATTACGAATCTTTTGGGCGGTCCTGTAGATAAACTATTCAGTCGAATGGAACCGAAAGGGGAGGTGCACAACTAGATGTTACAACAATCCTAAATATAAAGTTTCAACATTTAACGCCTAACAGTTTTTGAGATATGCGAGTTTAATGAATTTCGGCCTATTGAGTGTAATGTATTTCGAATGTTTTGGGCAGTCCTGTAGATAAACTATCCAGTCGAATAAAACCAAAAGGGGAGGTGCACAACTAGATGTTACAACTATCCAAAATATGAAGTTTCGACATTCTACGCCTAATAGCTTTTGAGTTAGGCGAGTTTAATGAATTTCGGCCCATAGAGCGTAATGTATTTCGAATCTTTTGGGCGGTCCTGTACATAAACTATCCATTCGATTGCCACCAAAAGGGGAGGTGCACAACTAGATCATAGAACAATCCTAAATATCAAATCTCAACATTCTACGACCAATAGTTTTTGAGATATGCGAGTTACATACATACGTACGTACGTACGCATGTACGTACGTACGTACGTACATACGTACGTACGTACGTACAGACGGCATGGAAAAACTGGCCACAGTAGACTCGCCACTGGTCAAAATGAGTTGCAGACGCGTTCATATGATCGTGCATGCTAGCCTACGATGAGATGCATCGAAAAAAATTTTAAAATTCAATTTAGAGGTAGTCAAAATCGGTTTTTATGTCGAAATTTGGCCCCCAAAATTTTTCGGGATCACATTACTTCCTTATACTACGTACAAGGAAGTAAAAATACTCAACCAAGATCGATTAGTTGGAACGTAAATGTTCTTTTTTAATTCAGCAGCGATTGCCTGCTGTGTCCTCTTCCGGTGGAACTTTCAACCAATTTTAACGACGGTATTTTTCGAAACTTACTCCTTTTTTTGTTCCAATGCAAGAGACGGTGCATTTTTATCTCCAGCCATAATTTAATAATGGTTAAGTCGAGAAATAGTTATGTCAAGCATTTGATAATTTTTAGAATGTATCTTTACAAGCTGTACTATACACTAAAAAAAACGATAAACCTGTTTTAATATGAATCTTTTAGAAAAAATTCTTAAAATTCGAAAATTTTTGAGAATGTCCCACTCTTTGAAAAATTTTGCTGAGCAATTCCATGCTTGAGAATTTTTCTGAAAAATTCCTTGAAATGTACCGTATTTTTATTTCTTTCAGAAAGTAGCGCAGATTGCAAAGTATCAATCTGAATTTTTTCGAACCCCTGCACTAAGACATGAGGTAAAATATTCAAAATTCGAAATACATCCTTATTCACGCGTTTAAAGGGGTCATTTATTCATTTAACACAAAATAATTACGCTTCCTATTTTATTTCAGATTTCCCCCGTCATCGTAACCAGTGTCCAGAAGGAACGCTTTACCTACCTCTGGCATCGAAGGGATTGCTCTCGAGCGTCGGCGAAACAATCTTGCTGACGAAGTAAAGTTTGGTGTTTGTGGGACTGAGGCAGAGCTGGGATGCGTTGACCAGCGCCGCGTCTACTCTGCCTTCTCTGATGTCGCAGCATGCTGCCCACAGTCCAACGAAAGACGAGGAGCATGCCGTATCCACAGTGTAGCTGGGACCTGGCAATAATTATTTACATGTTGGTATAAATTTCATAAGCAGCACATGCAAGTCTAAAAGATGAAGTGGCAACACTAATACCGCGAACGTTTTGGAAAAGTGCACGGTTATTTTCATCCACAGACTTTGATATAGGACGATCATCGACTAGCGGCAGACAGGTGAAACAACGTCGGCCTCTCAAAGGAAAATACCTGACTTCCTTTCAATGATTAGCTACATAAACACCCACTAGCGATCCGTAAAGACGAATCATAATGCAATCTATTACTAATGAACACATTCGCACATAAACTTAATCATTACATTACGATTCACAGCGCCATCTTACAGGCAAATTTCGGTTACCTCTTTTAGAATACGTCGATGATCGTCCTATATCCAAGTCCGTGTTTTAATCGCACCTCTAGTTCAGACAGTTGCGTATCTGGTAGGGGAAGTTTGTGTATGAGCTTCACCCATTTGTGTCGAGATTGTTTTTCATGAGTTTCTCCAATTTTTTGCTAACACTCAGCAGAAATTGATTTAATGCTCTTGTGAATTAAGGCTAGGAAAATTTAATAACATTTATACTAATTCTTGTGATTTACAGCGGAAACGTTTAAATTTGAGCATCCCAGAAATAAAAGGGATAACAATCACAAATGGATTAAATTATCTGCTAAACTCAATTAACGCAATTTCTGTTCGCTTATTAACCTTCTATTCATTGTTTCAAAGGAGTGATCACCATCACCTGAAGCTTTTCTTCTCAGTCCAGAGTTTTCTCCCAGTTTGTGTCTTTGAATGCTCCGCGTGACCTAACTCATGTTCATGCGTAATGCTAGGTTACAACAGAGTATTCAAAGATCCAAAAATGGGTAATAAAGGGGAATTTCTCTCGTCACCTCTTTTTACAGAAAACAACAAACAGATTACGACTCTTCTCTCAAGAAATGATGCAACTTTAGAACAGCTCTTTAAAGAATCTAGTGCAGTGGTTCCCAACTCAACTTAACCCGCGGACCACTTTTCCACTTCCTTTCCACACCCACAGACCACTTAAATGAATTTCAGTTGGGCAGGAGGGGAGGGGGGGGCTAGTATTTAAAAAATAATTAGGAAAAAAGAAAGAAATTCGAAACGCATGCACAAAATGTAATGATAAAATAAAAAAATCAAAATATATTCTTGAATAAAATTAGAAAGATGTGCATCATTTCTTTTAAAAGTGAATTAGGAAATGGATTATGAGTGTACGTGTTCTATTTCTGCTTTTCCGGCATTAATGTGATTTATTAACACATGTTTCTTTGACCAGCTGTAGGACTCATGAATTCTTCCCTATTTTGAAAGGATTATGAAACATAAGTTTTTTTTTTAAATTATCTAAAAATGACCGTAATCAATTACGCTTTTTGCCTCATAAAGTTGTCAAACAGTTATTTTTTAACCACTCGCTTAGTGAACCACTTCGAACTTGTTCTAGTACAACCAATGGTCCACAGACCACCAATTGGGATCCACTGATCTAGTGGTTCTAAAAACTCGAAAATGTATAGAATGCCTCTTCAGAACAGGGTTGTCAATTTCGCCTTTTTAAGGATTCTAGCATTTTTAGCTACTTTTCTGTATTTTGTGCGAACCAGTCATCTTAGTCACGAATCGAAAATAAGAAATTCATGTAATGGTATGTATTTTTTTGGTACCTCTTTCAAATCCAGATAGCGTACAACGTAGCCTTTCGGGGTTTTCTGTGATTTTCTCCGCGTAAATACAGACCATTAGAAAGACATCCACGGAGACATCCCCCTCTTTTGACCTAAATCCCTACTGTACATATAAGGCCGTTACCCATAAAATCAAATGTATTTTTGAGAACAACAATGAACATGTTAAAACTCGTGTTAACGGGCTGAGGCAGAATTTCATGTACTTGGTTTTTGCATAATTTGGTTGCAATTTCTTTTTAATTCATTTTCCCCTTTTTTAACACTTTCCAACAAGGTTGACAAGTGTTTATGATTTCGGTTTGTCTGTCTGTCCGTCCGTCTGTCCGTCCGTTCTCTAACTCGCGTAAATATGCACCGATTTCTACGCAATTTAAATATGTTATTCTTATGTAGAGTACCATGTACCCTATTGAAAATGGTCTATGTAGCATTTATAGTTTTTCTACAGAAGTACTCAAAATATTCCCAATACATTGCGCTCTATGGAAAGTTTTACTTTAAAGCGTATCATCCTTACTATATAGTTGCGCTGATCCCTGACTTCAAGATAAAAAATTTTCCGCCATTACTGCAAAACATTGCAATGGCAAGGACACAAAAAGCCTAGTAATTTCTACACCGTCTGTACGATCCGATTGAAAATTTTCATAGTTATCTCTCTATTCTAAAAAAAAGTAAAGGCCGCCGGCGCTGTCAAAGCTTGTTGGCCTATCTCCTCCTAAACCGTTGGGATTTGAGTTTCGACTAAGGTGCCCACAGATTCGAAAATTTCGAGGAACCTGCTAAGCTGACTTAAATTTCGAAAATCGAATTATTTTAGAAGATATTAATAAAAAACTGAAAAAATGAACATAATAGTTGCCAGAGTTGGCATAAAATCATTCATTCCTTAGCAACAAAGCGTTTCCAAGTATCTAGAATCGCATGAAATTTACAAACATGAGTTAGAATTACGCCCATTTTAAGCCAAAATAAAAACTATATGAAATAAGTAACTCAAAATGTGTTACACAAACTGAAAAATTTTCAAATAGTAAGTTCGCTTAGACAACAGGAGTTTAGAATTAGCGATTATTCGTTTTTCCAAAACAGAATAAGTAATACCTTGAAAATGAATAATAATTAAAATGCGGATTATTTTAAAGCCGGTTCGGTCCAGCTGGATTATTTGCTACCAGTAGCAATATTTGGCCGCGTTAACTATGCCATTATAGCAGTTATAGCACACTTTTGATATTTGCTAGCGCGACGAGATGGTATAATTCGTGATTCTAAGTACGCCAATCTGCAAACGATTATGTAAATGAAACTATGCATAACGGTTTTCCGGTAACCTTAAATGAACAGTAATTATAGGTTGTGAGCATATGTAAATAGCCAAATAATGAAAAGTCGCCATTGATGGCAAGCTATCCTATCTGTTCCGTAGCTTTTATTAACTTTACATGTACGCAAGTCGCCAAATAATGAAAAAATGCCATGGGTGGCAAAATTCGCAAGGTGTCCAATAGTTTTATATTATTAAAAATAAAGCTGAAACAGATGTTCTGATTTCATTACGCTTTACCTCCTAATTAATATAACTTTTGAATGGCAACATTAAATATCATTGTCTTTCTGAGGAGTGCAAATAATTTTAACAGCGAATATAAGCGGAGTCCGCACTCCAGGTGGAGTATAGTTCAGGACCCGTACAACACGGATTTCCAGAACAAAATATCTTCCGTGTTATGAGGGGGAGGGGGGTCTACTGTAGTGTGAAGTTTAAATTTTCATTTACCAATGAACATGCAAGAACCAAGAAATGTGTAGCTCAGTAACATTCTATCTGATCGAATCTTCGGGTTTTGTGTGTTGAAATTATGTCTTTTTTACGAATAAGCCTTATTAGGTACCGAATGCCTCATACGAAAAGCGAGCGTAGCGAGTCTGGGGGCCTTGGCCCCTAGTGTATAAAAATATAAAAAACAATCTGCGCTACTTTAAAAATCTGAAAATCCACCCTTCCCTCATTTTCAAGCGATTTTTCGCTACTTTCAGCAACATTTCTTTTCCGAGAGTCAAAAAAGTTAATCATTTGCGTAACAATATTATCTATTGCAAATGACAATGACTTCATTTTGACGTCATACTTAGCAGCTTTTCCAGATTTATAAGTTTACTAGCTGCTACCCGCGACTTCGTCCGCGTCGGCTTTAGAATTAGGTCCAGAGAGAAATGAAGCTTGTGTGAATAATAAATATGTTTGCACTAGTGACAAAAGTGACTGTATTTAAATATTATTTACTTTTTACTTATTTTAAATTAAGTATAATAGATGCTAGTATACTTAATTAAAAATGAGAAAATATGGAGAGTTAATACATTAGATTTTTTTTTGTGTGTGTATTTGGCGATTAGAGACAGTTACGACAATCATTGCGAACTACTTTGAGAGTTCCTGTAAAGGAATTATTTATGCTATTTGCATGCATATTAATCAGTAATACTGCAGTTTTCTATTAGTGAAAAAGTTTTAGAATCGGTTCTGTAGTTACACAGATACCCATAGAGCGTAATGTATTAGAATTATTTTGAGTGTTCCTGTAAAAGAACTATTTATGATACATGCATGAATTTAAGCCTATAATACTCAGGAATAGTGAAGCTTTCTGTCACTGAAAAAAGTTTTCGAATGGGTTCAGTAGTTACAGAGATACACATAGAGCATAATGTATTCCTATTCCATAATCTATTCCGTAATTCCTATGAGAATCCCTGTAAAAAAACTGTGATATGTGCTTAAAAGGTAGCATATAATACTCAGGGCCCCAGCAGTGGCTTAGAGGTTCTGCTCTCGAAACTGGAAGGCGGGAGGTGCCAGGTTCAAACTCCGGTTGCGCCTGTCGCCCAGGCCGTTCGGAGTTTTCTGTGGTTTTCTCCGAAACCTCGCGTGAAAACTGGCTAGAATCCCTTAGAAAGTCCCCCACAGAGGCATTCTCTAAATGGGCCTAGGACTAGTGCAGTCAATCGACCTTAATCCAGAAATAAACAAACAATAATACTCAGGAATAATGTAGCTTTCAATCAGTGGAAAAAAAAAATCTAGAATCGGTCCTATAGCTACAAAATGCCCATAGAGCGTAATGTATTAAAATTATTTTTAGTGTCTTTGTAAAAGAATTATTTATGTTATATGCATGAAAGGTTGCCAGTATGCTAAATCCAGGGTATAAGCTATCTTAGCTCCAAATTTTATCCAAATTCGTTCAGCCATTTTTGTGTGATTCAGTCACAAACATCCAAACACACAAACGTACACGTTTATATTATTGGAAGGATTTGGAATTCTATGAGTTTAAGAAACACATTTAGACTTTTCTTTCTGATGCTTTTAAATACCTCTCTATTCTAAAAAAAAGTAACGCCCGCCGCCGCCGCTATCGAAAGCTTCTTCTGATATCTCCTCCGAAACCGTGGGGATTTGAGTTCCGACAAAGGTGTCCACAGATTTGGAAAATTCCGGGGAAGCCGGTAAGCTGAATTAAATTTCGATATTCCAATTATTTTAGAAGATATTAATAAAAAACTGAAAATATAAGCATAATGGTTGACAGGCTTGGCAATTTTCGGCTGCATGAAATCATTCATGCCTTTGGAACAAAACAATTTCTGTGGGAAATTAACATATATGAAGTAGAGAATCACACCATTTTTACGCCAAATTAAAAAGTAAGTGAAATAATTAAGTCAAAGTATGTTACACAAATTTCATAATTTTCAAATAATAAGTTCTCTTAGATAACAGGAGTTTAAAATTGACGCCAATTCGTTTTTCTAATATTTTTCTGATAATATAGTCCAGTCATTTGGTTAAAAAAAATGGGGTTTTCCGGGAGTTTTGAAAATGGGCAATTTTATAGATTTCGATGTGCTCTTTCCGAATTTCAACTTTTCCCCCTCGGCAAAGTTGAAATTCGGAATCGTTGGGATTTGCCACGATGGAAAAGTGTCTGGGAAGGGATAAAGTGATTTCTAGTACTGCGAAGAACATATAAAAAAATTAAGCTTTATGAAATGACGAAAATTTTCTGCAATTTTATACACCTTTGCCACCTGTTACCTGCCAAAGCCACGATCATCCAAATTTTAGAGTGGCCGATTGTTCCTACCTCTATTGGGGAATATGCGCAGAGAAAGTTTCAGCTTTTATACTATGACGAAGGTCTGGCGGTCGCTGGCTCTTAGACTATCCCGCCAGGAAGTATGATAAAGCAAATTTTCTCCAAAAATATTATTCAAGAAATACCTCAGCAATTAAGAGGGAGTCAAAATAATATTATTAAAGAAGTGTATGATAATATTTCCGAAAACATACTCTCAAATAACATATTGAAGTCAGTCATAATTGAACCTAAAAATGATGAGATAGTTTGCCATTTGAAATGAAACAAATTGATTAGATTTTAGCGCGTGGAAAATTAATTTTAGACTGCTAACCCTTCAAAGAATAAATTTCTCTCTTAGTGTTCGTCCGATATCGTTATGTTATGTAAAGTGAATATTTATATTTTTAACTTACCAAGAAGTTTGAGTGGTGTTTATGATTTCGGTTTGTTTGTCCGTTCTGTTGTCCACTCCTCCCGTGTTCTAACTGCCGTAAATATACATGGATATGTGCGAAATTTATGTTTTTTCTATGTACAGTACCATGCACCCAGTGGCGTAGCCAAGGGGGGGTTAGGGGGATCACAACCCTCCCCCATAAGGAATTTTTTGTCATACAAAATGTATATTCTTTACTCACTTCTCACACACGCATATACATATATGTGAGTTACACTAGTCGTAACTCCCCCCCCCCCCAGGAAAAATTTCTGGCTACGCTACTGCATGTACCCTATTGAAAATAGTGTAAGTATCATTTAGTTCATTTGCAGGAGAAAAAAAAAAAAAACATCTAATATACCGCACTGTATGGGCAGTCATTCTTGAAAACGTATTTTTTAGAGATAATCTAGAGAGATAAATTTTTAGAAGATAGATTTAGAAGAGAAAAAATTTTTAGAGATAATAATTTTTCGTTTTTTTTAAAGAAAGCAAAGTTGGCATGCATATTTTTAAGGCTCTCAGAATAATGATGTGAATTGAAAATATTATCTGTATTACTAGCTGACCCGGCAAACATTGTTTTGCCATATAAATTATTCCTAGGATTATTTTAGTAGAAAGAAATCACTAACTTATTGTAAGTTTGTGAGGATGTGGTATATGAGTGGAAGAGGCATGGAGCGCTGTGAACGATACTGGAATATAAAAATAACACAATACCAAACATTTATATTTTGAATTCATTGTAATTTATTCTTTAAATTTATATATATCGCTAATTACAATAATTTTACTAAAAAATAATATCAATCCCTTAACGCAATAGAGTATACAATATTTATTGTTATCCCATCTTTAGATAACACAAACAAACTGGATGCCCACTGTATGGTTTGCCCACTCGAGAGCATGCCACGTATAACTGTCCGTGTGAAAAACATGGTGTGCTCAAATCTAATCCACAAACAGACATAGTTTGGCCTTGAGAATTATTTATAGTCATTCGATAAAAAATTTTGCCCTCCCCCCCCAAAAAAAAGGATGAAAATCTGAAACACTTTCAGATTTTAAATACGCACTATAGTGCTATATATTAAAATCATATCATAATTTATGCGTCGTCCCTATTTTTCGTACTCATTCCATTAAGTTGGAAAGTGTTATCATTATTCATGACTGTGCTGTATTTTTCCTTCTTATTTCATAAACCCATCTTTGAAATCGAAATCTATCTTAAAATCGCCTACTAAAACTAATTTACAATCTTCGCCAAGTATATCACAACTATACTTCACCGTTTTATATATTGTTTCCTACTTTAATGCCTCGACTCTCGCCAAGGAGGCGATGATTAAACATATGCAGTTACCATGACGATTTTTTGCATTTAGAAATCGTAACTTAGAATTAAAATGGCGATTTGTAACAACATGTAAGTACAGCATGCCGTTACATTTTTATTTATTTTGGATTACCAATTAATGTAGTTTTAATAATTTAATGTCTTCAAATTCCTTAACTGGCGCGTTTATCGCTAGTTTGTTTACTTTAGTTATCACCTAGTTATTTTGAGGGCGTTGAAACGGTACTTACGTATTATCCCGGCGGTCACTTCCGCCAAACTACTTTTTCGTAGATTTAAAATACGTTGCCAATCGTATTCCAAACCATCAACAATTTCATGTGCCCGGCATTTATCTTGGTGAAAAAATGCTTGTCTTGGCGGACCGCCGGGATAATACGTAAGTACCGTTGAAACTTGTGCATAACTCCCAGAGACCCATGACTGCAAAGCTCGCCAAAGTACGGGGATTTTAGGTTGGCGAGAGTGAGGGCGTTAAAATAGGAATCAGCTCTTTCTTGTACCGTAAAACACATCTTTGGAATCGAAATCTATCTTAAAATCGCCTACTGAAACTGTTTTACAATCTTCGCCAGGCATATTCTTCCTGTAGGCATATTCCAACTATACCGCAAAGACATTTTAAATGCTGTTTGGAATGGGCATCATAATCCATGAGTGTACCGTGTTTTCCTTTCTTGTTCCACAGATCACTTCTTCGGAATAGAAATCTATATTAATATCGCCTAGTAAAACTCTTTTACAATATACGCCAGGCATTTTCTAACTATACGCGAAATATATTTATAATAAATTGTCACGTTTTGGCACCACATTTAGCGATCAATTATCAAAAATTGCAAACCTTGTGCGACTTTCAACATTTTATTAACGCCCCCCCCCCCTTCTCCACATTATCTGGCAAACGCATTTGAAAAGTGACTCGACACGCTAATGTCTACACAGAAATCCTGATTGAAATTAATAGCACTCTGGGGCTAAACATTTTGGGGTGGACCGCCCTTATGACTTAGGGGTATGAGACATAGTTAAAAACCTATTCTATGACCTAACGAATATACATAGAAAATTTCATTAAAATTGGTCGAGTGGTTTCGGAGGAGTTAGGTGACTAACACTGTGACAGGAGAATTTTATATATTAGATTAATAGTACTTCTACAGGAACACTGAAAAGAATTCCAATACATCACAATCTGTGGTATTTGAGGGACACTAATATATTTCTCGCACAAGACAATGAGTATAAAATTTTTATATTCTTCAGCTAAACGATGAAAAAAAAATTCTCTATTACAGGGTCTTATAAAACTGTATTTATAATGATAATACAGCATTATCTTATCTCCGAAATCTCGCCAGATTTAAAGAAAATACATCGCCAAACATGGTTTTAAAATACTGATGTGTTCGAAAGTGTTTTATAATCGATGCGTTTGGCATGATTTATCTTTCTTGTTTATTCTTCTTGGATTTCCTTTCTCGTATTCTCATTTTATTTGGTGTAAAATTGAAGCCGATTTCAGCAAGAGAAAGAAATTCCAGTTTGCGAGGGTTAGTTTCCTTTTGAATTGTAAAGCGAGATCTTATACGTCTCCTGTTTAATCAGATTCAACCAATGAGATCCATCATTTCACATGTCAGTTTAAAGGTTCAGGTTCATGGAGGACTGGCAGACCCTAGACTGCCTCTGGAGACTGCGAGTCTCCAGAGGCAGTAGACTGGCTCCAAGAGCTCCTAGACTGTGCATGACTTATATCTCCCATGGAGTGCGATGTATTGGATTTTTTTTCTCCTGTACCTACACCATTTTCAATAAGGTGCATGGTACTGTACATAGAAAAAACATAATTTTTCACAAATCGGTGTATATTTACAGCAGTTAGAACACTGGATGGGTGGACAAGCAAACCGAACAAAGTAGACAAGCAAATCGAAATCATACAGACCTCTCAAACTTGCTGGTAAGTTAAAAATATAAATATTCCTTTTATACAACATAATGGTATCGGACGAACACAGAGAGCTTAAATTTATTCTTTTAAGGGTTAGCAGTTTAAAACTAATTTTCCACGCGCTAAAGATTCAAAGTTTGCTATTTTGTTCCATGTAAATAAATTAACCAGTTTTGGGTTTTAACGCATTAATGAATTTTCGTCGTTCGGAGAAATTCCTTCGACCGACGCAACACCCTCTCACTCTTAAGCAAACAGCCCTTAGCCATTCCTTAACAAAACACAATATATTAAATCGGTTAATTACACCGCGAGTAACGAATTTTCAAAATTCCCAATGAAATCGTCATAGCTTAATATAGTCAGATTAGATATTTTTATAGGTACTTACTTATAATTCCGGCTGTCCGCCCAGACGAGCAATTTTTCGCCATGTTAAATGTCGGACACATGAAAGTATTGCTGGTTCGGAATAAGATTGGCAACAGTTTGACGGCAAATTTGAGAATATAAATAGCTTGGCGTTAATGACCGCCGGGATAATACGTAAGTATTTTTTTCGATTTATCCCCAAATAATGAAAATATCGCCAAGTTCGGCTCATTTTTCAAAGCATTTTTTTCGCACCATATTTGGCAATTTATCGCAAAAGCCGCCAACAGTGGCGGATTTTCGCACACGTTTTGAAGGAGGCACTCTATCGTCGTCGGATTATTAGCTAATCATATTGTAAGATAGTATTATATGCTTTAAATAGATGCCTGTCTCTAAACTGCCACTGACCGAATTGTATTGAAATTATTTTGAGTGCTTCTGTAGAAAAACTATTCGCTATACTATACAATAGGGTGGATCGAAAAAAACTTTTTTTCGAAATCTTTATCTCCTGAGGTGTCAAAAGTTGTATATTGATATGAATAAGACGTGTGTAAAATTTGTATGTTCTATAACAACGTCTTGGGGTTGCGCATCGAGCTTGAAATTTAGAAATTTTTGAAAAATATGACTTCTTTAAAAAATCGACCAAAAATTTCTTTTCCGAATTATTAGGCGCTCGAGGTTTTGGGAGTTGAATATTGTTATGAATAGCACGTATGCAATATCTGGAGGGGCTACGACAATTTCTAGGGATTGCACATCGAGCTTGAAATCTATAAATATCTGAAAATAATGTGTTTTTTTAAAAACTTATGTAGAAAGTAAACTTTATTTGTTAAAAATAATTTGGTCCTTTTATATGTTAAAAATGTTAAGAGAAGCTCAGGAAATCACAAAAAATGGCTTTACGAATAGTTTGATACAATCCACACATTATGCTGTCGTTTTGTCTTGGGCACAGTACGCAAACTGTGATCTAGACAACTAGCGCCGGTTTGCCTGCCGAGTGATGGCAATGCACGTGCGTTCGGTTAAACCAGGTGCAAGATATTCAGTTGTTACAGGCATTTAATTTAACGTTTCAGATAGATGGTGCTTTCAGTTTACTCTCAAAAAAGCTAAACGGTGGCTGCCTTGCTCTGCTACGATTGTGAATGTGACACTGTCTGCAATAAGACACTCAACAAAATTGGTGTTCTTAGAAGAGCTGGGAATATCGAAAGAATTACCTTGTACCAAGTTACCAAACCGAGAAGACATACTCGTACTTCTATATTACTCTTTTGTACTTAAGAAGAAAAATTTCTGAATAAAGGGCAAGATCCCCCGGAAGGAGAAGTAGCCTTAATTGTGGCGATCAAAATACACGAAATTTAGATCAAGGCCAGTATCCTTACTGTGACAGTAAGGATACTGGCCTTGATCCAAATTTCGTGTATTTTGATCGCCACAATTAAGGCTACTTCTCCTTGCGGGGGATCCTGCCCTTTATTCAGAAATTTTCATGATCAACTTCAGCAGATAATAAATCGTATGTTAGAGAGTAACATAAGGAATTGTGCTTATGAAGAAAGTGGGATAAACTCTCCCTTACCGAGCTATTGAATATCGCACTTACAAATGTATTGACTTTTCCCGGAGCACGTGCTGCTCAGAGCCTCACATAACTCACACAGTACGGGAGTCATTAGCAGACCAGAGGTAAATTAGATTTGTGACAATCGATGGAATTGTAAAGAAGAGAAGTTTATGGAAAATGAGAGACAATTTGAAAGGTTGGAAAGAGAAATTTCGAGATTGGTGGAGAAAAAGGTGAAAATTCCAATATCCAGTGTATGTCTCCAACTTTAGTCATTGATTTGGAGAGCGAAAATAAGGAAAGGGAAGTACGAAAGTCTAAAGGAAACGCTGAATGCCTATCTACCGGGAATTTGGGAGGTGCGTTCACAAATGACCAAGTTAGAATAAAAATCTCAGTGCTTTCACAAGTCTGCGACACAAAGTTATTAGGGACTGGGACGCAGAAACTCTGGTATCAACTTTATTTTACAACCTAGAAAGCGGAATGAATGCAGATGGAGAGGGACCTTCTCAACTGATTCTAGACCCATATAAAGTTAGAGGAAGGCTGAAATTACTCGCAGTGAAAGAAACGGAAGAAGGCTTTAGAATTTTCTTTGGATTGTTTTTTGATAGGAGGTAGAACAAAACCAGATACATAGAAAAATTCGTTGACGGCAATTTACACCCAAGTGTTTGTCCCAAAGAACATATCTCGCTGATAATGGAACCTGGTTCAACATGCTTTGGCCATATGTCACGATTTGATTTTAAGAATTTCACTGGAAATTTGGGAGAATTTAACACGAAATTCATTTATCTTGGGACCCTCACATGCATTGGCGGTGGTGGCGAATCATCAAATTCTGGAAAGAACAAAGGCGTCATCCGAAATCTAGAAATGCAGTTCTCTAATCTAACTAAATCTCGCCAATGTTGTAGTATTTGCCAACTTCACACCGTAGCAAACAGCCACTCCGAAATTGGTTGTCTATCCATCTATCAGATGGCGGTTTCTTACGATCTAGATTATTACACTAGACATAAAATGACACAGTTTGATTTGAAGTCGGGCTTTAGATTATTAAACGCATGCTCCAGTAATTGGATGCTTGGGCTGGCACGGGCAGGACTCTGATCGCAGGCAAATCAACAAGATGGGTATGTTGGGTAATGTAGCTACGACTGTGGTTGTACTAGAGAAGAGCTGCGAACGTTACTATTTTTCAACGGGACTAATTCATTAAAAATATAATTTTTGCTTTCTACACGTTTTTTGTCAAAAAAATGCATATTTTTCAGATATTTATAGATTTCAAGCTCCTTGTGCAACTCTTAGAAATTGTCACAGCCTATTCAGATTTTGCATACGTCTTATTAATAAAAATATACAACTTCTAAAACCTCGGAAGCTTAATAATTCGGAAAAGAATTTTTTTGGTCAATTTTTTAAAAAAGTCATATTTTTCAAAAATTTTTAAATTTCAAGCTCGATGCGCAACCCCAAGAAGTTGTCGCAGGACATTCAAATTTTACAAACGTCTTATTTATATCAATTTACAACTTTTGAGACCTCAGGAGATAAAGATTTCAAAAAAAAATTTTTCGATCCACCCTACTATACAGGCACTATTTTCGATGGAAAACTTAATCTTGTAATCTTTTATAAAATATATCAATTTTGTTTCATTTAAAATAGCAGAATAATATCTTAAAACTAGAAGTCAATGCCAATTGCGGAGGCAATTACAATAGGCCTAGAAAAAACATTTGACGAAAATTTGTCTACATTCAATATATTTAATTTTCATCCACCTAAAATAAATAAGTTCATATTTATTTTTTATTATATACCCAAATCGAATTTCATGCTCTTGAGGAAACGCGCGGAATCTTTTCGCAGTCGAAAGATTTCACTATGTCTACACACCTATTCTCATATCCATGCAGACGATTTATTTGTGAAACAAAAAATTAATAAACTGTGTAATCTGAAAAAACTATTTTAAACGAATTGCAGTTCAATTTTTTTTTTTTTACTCTAGGAAATAAAATGGTGCTGAAAATAGCGAAAACTCTCTTAAACATGAGAGAACGACTGGATTTTTATATTTTTAAAGTAGCGCAAATTGTTTTCTATGTTTTTAAACATGATTATGAAAAATTTCAAGCGGATCGTACAAACGGTGAAGAAGTTATTAGGCTTTTTGTGTTAACTGTAATCTTTTCTAATGGCGAAAAAAGTTCTATCTTGAAGTCATGGATCAACGTAACTACTATACGTAACAACTATATAGTAGGATGATACGTTTTAAAGAATAACTTCCCATAGAGCGCAATGTATTTGGGATATTTTGAGAGCTCCAGTAGAAAAACTATAAATGCTACATAGGCCATTTTCAATAGGATACATGGCTCAGTAGATAAAAATAAGTTATTTAAATTTCGTAGAAATCGATGCATATTTACGGAAGTTAGACCACGGACGGACGGACAGAACGACAAAACCGAAATCATAAACACTTTTCAACCCTGTTGGAAAGTATTAAAAAGAGACAGTAGTGTAGTTTGTGTCGTGTAGTGTGTCGTGTAGTTTGAATTTTCAGCTTTCGAACGCAAGAACCCGTTTTTAGATAGGCTAACAACCACAGAAAACACAGCCGTTGGAACGAAGCTGTCTCCTGTCGGAAAATTTCTTACTCAATCCAATTTATTTGTTTCGCTGTAGATTACAACCACAAAAGTTTGCGTTGCGAAGTGCCATACAATTGATTTGTTCGGCTTGATTTATTATTTTCTCGTTTTATAAAGCTCAATCAAAAACACTTAGGTGTAACAATTACTTATAATTACCTCTGAAATCGAAGAAATATGAGCATCTGTTTGCAGCCATGCACCTCAGATATCCGGGACCCACGGTCGCATGCGTTTCTAATTCCATACTCAGCATTTCTTTGCCGTCTTCGTTTGAAATGGCTGTGTAAACACCGATGTTGGATCCTCTCAGGTCGAAAGGGTCGTAACCTTCAATGGAAAAAACATTATCAGAGAATACGAAAGATTTTAAAATTTTGATATTTTCATGGGAGATGCTTTGGGATTTATAATACAGTTGAATCGATTCACAGTCACTTCTCCGACTTCCCATTGGATGAGCATTCTAGAACATATTCGAGCATTCTGAAATATTATGACTTCCCTTGGAAAATTCATTGATCTGATGTTCTTTTCATGTCAAAACCCAACCCCTTTACTTCTAAACTGAAACCTTTTAAAAAAATGTGTACAGGGTTATGTACACTCTAATACCCCCCCCCCATGCGACTGCACTGGTTAGTTTCGTAGTTATAGAGTACTTAAAAATATGCAACACTTAACATTTAATATAAATATTGTTACAGAAAACTCCGCTTAATTACCGCTCGTAGCTTAAAAGTCAGGTGTATGTGGAAAGTTCTAGCTAACACTCCAGTTGATAGGAATTAGCATAAATTTTAATGTTTCTAGAAAATTCTACGAAAAATCCCCAGTGCACACTTTACAGAAATGAACAAAGGCATAACTCGATTTTTAACAGTCAGCTTATCACAGAAGCTTTTTCAGGTGCTGTAATTCGCATACAATCAATCCCTTCGCAATCTAAAACTCAGTGTAAATTCTCGAGTGGAACTCTAACGCTTCCAAGCATACGACAATGAAGAATTCTCAAACAGCTTTCAAAACTAGGTTTCTCAGAACAACCACACAAGAGTCGCTTATACACAGCTCTCAATGCAGCTGTTCTACCAGCAGTGACTAAAAACTGAACTGAACTCTGGAGCGACTTGCTCTTTTGTACTTTTCGCTGGCGTTTCTTGAACATTTCTACGACTTTCGTCTTCTAACATTTTCGAGAAAAATCTCCATTTGATTGCGTAATACTAATGTTATTGCATGAAATTGCATACTATTGCATGCTATTGCATACAAGAAAGCAAACGTTATAGCCCTCATTTATAAATTCACACAAGATGCACTAAACGTGGCGACTTTTTGGCAAAATATCGTCAAATTTGGAACCAAAAATAAGTTGCCAGAATTGAAATCAGCCAACTGATATCGCAAATCCTATGTTAGATAAAGAAGAAACCCAAAACTCCCTGCCTCGCCTTCTAGTTAACGTATTTCTATGCAACAAATGCAAATTTTAGTTATTCGATGAATAGAATACGAGATTTATCCTAAATTTAACCTCTGACGAACAGATTGGTCTTAAAAATTCATAACAATATTGATTTTGAAATTAGAAGTCAATTGGGAATATGTCTTCTGACTATCTTCGGATAGTCTCTGCAGTGACAAACCTTCTTCATGAATGGAGGATGGAGGGCCACCATGCAGCATAATCCCCATGAGTTTGAGCTGTTTGGTTTTCAGAGTTTTGTCGGCATGTACCGTAAACCTCACTTTCGTTTATTGTATGGATTGATTAAAGTTGCATGTTTTTAAAAAATATTGACATATTTTCTGCCAATTTTGTGAAATCTGGTTAAAACTCTTATAAGTTGCACCAAAAACGTTCGAAATGTTTTGAATTTTTCAAATAAAAGATTATACTTTTGCAAACGCGCTTTCTATGACAGCAAAAATGTAATCAGACATAGCTTATAACTAATAAAATGTATTGTACAAGTGGGTCCACTGTGAGCTGTTGTCTTTATAGGGTAATTCCGGGACTAATGCGGCATATTTTTTTTAATTTGTGTAAAGAATCCCAGGGTACACATGCAATAAAATAAATCATGCTGTACTATTTAATATAGACAATAAAATATTCGTAATGCAACAAAAAAATATATAAAAATAATTAATATTTTTTTAACAATTTTTTTTTCTAAAATATTGCATTGCGGGGGAGACCCCGCTCTTCAGGGTGAGACGCCGATCTTGTGCGGGAGTTATGCCGCGCCTGTCATAATGAAGTAATAAATTGAAAATACAGTAGAATCTCGCTACAACGATATCCTCTATAACGATATTTCTCTCTATTACAATATTTTTTCATAGTCCTGGCTGAATTCCCTTTAGATTAATGTAAAAAAGTTCTCTGTATTACGATATGCTTTAAAACGATAATTCTCTCTACAACGATGGTAATAATTATCCCTTACATCACCATAATTCTCTCTACTACGATATATATATATTTTTTTCTACGATGCATCAGAAGCCCATCTCATGCACACACGTTGAAAGCTACACAAAGAAAGTCGAGGTAAAATGTGGGCGAAACGGGTTGGACCACGCCTCTGCCAAAGAACGTCTTCTAAGTTTCGTTTTGCTGGTGTAACACTATGGTAATGAGAAAGTGCATTTCTCGTAAGGTGGAGGGGCAGTTCGCATTTCCTGGATGACACATCTTTGATTCCTATCCCCCTCTTTAAAAAATGGTCAAGGATTCCTTTCACCGGAACTGATACAGAAAACGATAAGTTCTTTTGTCTGAAGTTGAGTAAGAATTTTAACCTCCGATAAATCCTATCGAGGTCGATTATTACAGGAGGATATTTTAAATTATTTAAGAGTTTTGTTTACTTTGAAGTTTGTTTAGTGCAAATCGAAAGCAAATGGCTAAAAGAAAACAAATATCTATCGAAGTGAAATTCAACATCATAAAAGATTTTAATAAAGGCATGAAGCAAAATAAATAAGGATAAATTAATGGGTATGTATTTTTAATTAATATCTAATACATTTAAAAAACACTTCTGCGGCATTCAGGTATTATTTATTTAGGCATTATATATTTGTTATTCAAATATGCTATAAATATTTATAAGCTATATCTCCCCTAGAATCCCTAGCGAAGCGGCAAAGGTATTTAACTAAAATTTGTGAGTGTTGTGAAAATTACTGAAAACTATAAATATGTTTTTCTCCTTTTATTTATTATATATTACTTGCGAGGCTGTGCTGAATGAAAACAGAACACTTTCTGGTGACACCGCAGGGTATGCGATATATGAAGAACAAAAATCAAAAATCTTTTCGTTCCAATATCGATTCTCTCTATAACGATATATTATTATGATCCCCAAAATATCGTTATAGAGGGATTTCACTGTATTAAAATAAATATTCATATCTGAACTATAATTACCTATGTAATAACAAATAGAAACTAAATCAATACAAAGAAGGGTATTAATACGTTTCAATCAATATAAGACTGCGGCCTTAGCTCTCTATTAAAGTTAAATACTTATTTTTTTAATTGTATTTTAATTGTTATTTCATCAACAATGTAACGTCAGTGTACTTAAGAGGGAGAAAAAGTAAATTAACGTTAATTTTGTTTTATTTGCTTTAACATTGTTTTATTATTTTGTTTTATTTTTTTTTTAAATCCGGGTAATCAAATCTGTAAGCAAATTTAAAATTAATCTGTTTTTTCAGATCAATATTTTATATAAGACAGAATGTTAAAATCAAAATTTATTGCAATTACAATCAACGACTAATAACATGCCCAACTTAATGAGTCTGTGCAAAATGAAAGTGAAAAAAGTTAATATACCTTAGTTAAATCTAGCAAATCTACTCCATTAACATAAATTCAGTAATGTAAAAAATAAGAGATGGAGAAATAAATTAAATTTTCACTAAAAGCGGCATCCCGCACAAAAGTAACTGCGGCATGTGTCTCATTTTGTACGTTACAGACTTAACACATCACAGTTGCCTATCTCCGTAACGGAAAGTGGAGTAACCATCTAAACGGTACTCTATACAAGTGCTACACATAGTTTTGACTTCGAAATCAAATATGGAATCACTTATTAGCGTAAAGAAGCACTTAAGTGTAATATTTTTAAGTTTGGATAGTGAAATCATGCACTTATCTCAAAATAAAATTTGTATAGTTACAGCTAAAGCATCGAAAGAGATTCCTGCTATACATCTGTTAAGGAAATGTCACTGCACACCTATCTGTGCTTGTGACTGCTATCTATCGACAATTACCAGAAATACAAGGGGTGCGGCATCTGTCCCGGGTGCGGCGACTCTTCCGGTATTATCCCATACTCCTATCGGACCGTACGCACCTGCCTTTGACGGAGCAGTTATCCAACGAGCCCTGGTACAACTACGAATCCGTCTTGAACTTTTCCCAAAGCTGTTATGAGATTTCAAGGCCGCCCTACACGCTTTTGACTCACAGGGTGATTTCCTGACGTCGATTGCTGTTATGAACTTCTTAATTTACTTTCGAGTAATAGCAAAGAGGTTGTGCGCCAATGGATTCCTGCCCATTTTGGAGGTAGGGTATGAAGGCTGCCAGTTTATTAGCTAAGAAGGGAGCTTCTGTACTGTAAACAGCACAATTTAGATTTCCCCCACCACACCATCAAGTCAACTGTCAATAAAGCCTTCATGGCCGCAATTTTCCTAGAACTTACATTTAAAAATAGAAATAAACCGTGCATTCGTAATATACCCGAATGGTCCAGAGAGAAATCTGTTGCAAATTTTCGTCTCATATCCGGTCAAGGCTGCCTTAGTAAACATCTCCATTGCATCAATGTCGCATCGGAATCCCTTTGTCCACTATGTAATCTTAAAGATGACATGGACTTGAGCCATCTCCGCAATTGGCCTGATCTTCCTCCACTTCAATTTGGAAGCGTTATTGGAGGGGCCACCCTGAGTTTATAGATACACTGATGCTACTCGTGTTCTTACTTTTGTGATTTTGTGATGTTCTGTTGTCTTGCTGCAAAAAGCTACAGGCTGTTTGTCGTTTTTTGGGATGTAAGGCGGACCAAAACCGTTTTTTCTTGTCTTTTAAATCCCCGAATTGTTCCTTCATTTCCCAAATGGGGGAAAACTATTCGTGTACTTTTTTAGAAATTCGAAAACAATGGCTAAAGTTCTCATTTGAATTTTGAGCACATAGAAAAGTTGCGCACAGGGCGTGACTAAGGCAGGGCAGGCGGATCAGCTGCAAGAGGCCTTTAGTTAAAGAGGGGAGGAGGCAAATCGCGATTTTTTTTTTTCTAGAAAAAGTTTACTCTCTGCTTAAAGAAGTCTCAAATAAAGTTATTAAACTATACTGAAAAAAATAATTTAATAAAACATTTTGAGTAAAATGATGAATGTCTGGTCTGTATAATCATGTTGTGTGGTATCAAAGGTCTGCCCTTTTTCTGTCGCAAAAAAGTTCCAGGCATCCCCAGGAGTAGAAATCCTGGAACTTAAGTAAGCTTGCAGTTCCAGGCGGCTTTCTAATTTTTGCACCTTGAATTGATACATATGAATACGGGCCCCCATGACAATGTCTGCGATGGGACTCATGTTGGCTTAGCCAGGCTCTGGTCATATATTTTTGCCATTCATGCGTTGGCTTTTACCTTATTTCTAAAAGCAGTACGTAGTGAACACAGGGACTCTCACTTACCGGCATCTGCTATAGCTTGGTACGATACTTCCAAGATGACTCGTTGTTGGGCGTCTGCATAGTCGGCAGCTTTCGAAGAATAACGGAAAAATTCAGCATCGAACTTGTCAATATCGCTGATTGTTCCTGCAGACCCAAACGGAATATCGCTTGCGCCTGAAAAAATACAAAGTCATTCTCTTCATACAGGTTCCTTTGAAGAAAGAATTTACTAAATCTCGAAATTTTTTATATACTGATATTAACTTTTTGAAGAGCAAGAACTTTCACATCAATATAGACGCTAAAAAGTGAAGCCGTTGCCATTGATCCATTTAACTATAAAATGGATCGATGGCAAAAGCTGCACTTTTTTAGTGTTGGGACCATTTAAAAATTTTTTCTTGTAACTACCTATGAAAGCGCTGAAATTTAGTGGTTTCACGGCGGAACCAAAGCGCGTGAAAGGGTTAAGGCATTTGGATTCGTTAAATTTTAAAGCATGAGTTTTGTGGCACTCCGTTTTCCTTTAAAATAGGATGAGAAATATAAAAAGAATGTTTTTGTTTGCCACACCGTATAGGTGTGAGCTTTTAAAAATTGCTTTTTAAATGGCACTTTGATTACACACACGCATACAATACAAAGAAGGAAAAAAATCTGATGTGTCCAACACATGACTTCCTTGCACGTCCATTAGATCAAAAATATTTTCGACGCACTTCCTCTAAATGTATTTCTTTGAAAGAGATAAAATATCAATAATAGTAAGGTTTAGCGATTTCCAGCCAAATATTTCGATATCGCCAAGCTGAGTTCAATTTGAAAGATTTCCTTCTGACACTTTATTTGGCGATATTTCACCAAAAGCCGAATAACTTGAGATAGTCTGCGACATTTTGGGGATAGCCAAAGTAGTCATTGACCACAGACTTTCATTAATTGAATGCATCCATACACCTCAATGTATTAGAAGTCATTTGGCTCACCCTGTAAATAAATTTTCAGTCGATTGCTGTCAAAAAAGATATTGAAAACAGTTAGATATTACAATAGTTCTAAATACAAAAGTTAAAAAATCTACGGGTTAGTTTTAGAATTATACAAAATACGAAATAATTTTTGGCGCCAAATTTGGCGATATTTGGGCGAAACTCGTCAATGTCGACGACATTTGGCGAGATTTTAAGCATGAACCAAACAATGACAGATTATCGCCAAATTTGGCGACATTTCGCCAAAACTCGCCAAGAACGATGACAAATGGCGATACTTTGGGCATGGACCAAATGACTGACTATCGCCAAATTTGGCGATATTTCGCCAAAACTCGCCAAGGTCGAGGACAGACGGCGAGATTTTGGGCATGTACCAAACAGTGACTATCTACAGTAGTATTATATTGAAGATGTCCATAGACATTAAAGTACTGAAATTCTTTCCGGTGGTCCTGTAAATAAACTCTCCAGTAGATTGGAACCAAAAATCGAGATGCACAACTAGCTGTTACAACATTCTTATATATGAAATTTCATAATAGTTTTTGAGATTTGAGAGTTAAATATGCACACACGTACACCAAAAGTCGCCAAGCTTGGCGACTTTTGGCATAGTTCTTGAGGTAGGAACGTGACCGTGGTCGGACCATTACCTAACTTATGTGGTAGGACGGTATTGTGCTTGAAATGGATGAATGCCCCTAAAATTGCCATTGACCGTAATGTATTGGAAATCTTTTGAGTGTTCCTGTAGCAGAACTATAAATGATAAAGACACTTTCTTTAATGGAGAAATTCATTTTCTAACTCTTTACAGCATATATCACTTCTGAGTCGTTTGAAATAGCCCAATACCTCTAAAAAAACGCTTTGATGAATTTCGGCCCTTAGAGCGTAATGTATTTCGAATCTTTTGGGCGGTCCTGTAGATAAACTATTCAGTCGAATGGAACCGAAAGAGGAGGTGCACAACTAGATGTTACAACTATCCAAAATATGAAGTTTCGACATTCTACGCCTAATAGCTTTTGAGTTAGGCGAGTTTAATGAATTTCGGCCCATTGAGCGTAATGTATTTCGAATCTTTTGGGCGGTCCTGTACATAAACTATCCATTCGATTGCCACCAAAAGGGGAGGTGCACAACTAGATCATAGAACAATCCTAAATATCAAATCTCAACATTCTACGACCAATAGTTTTTGAGATATGCGAGTTACATACATACGTACGTACGTACAGACGGCATAGAAAAACTGGCCACAGTAGACTCGCCGCTGGTCAAAATGAGTTGCAGACGCGTTAATATGATCGTGCATGCTAGCCTACGATGAGATGCATCGAAAAAATTTTTTTAATTAAATTTAGAGGTAGTCAAAATCGGTTTTTTTGTCGAAATTTGGCCCCCAAAATTTTTCGGGATCACATTACTTCCTTATACTACGTACAAGGAAGTAAAAAACTGCTTTCTACTAAAAATTTCCTTTTGGTTTCTCCAGGCTGCTTATTTAGAAAAAAAAAAAATCTGATGTGTCCAACACATGACTTCCTTGCACGTCTATTAAATCAAAAATATTTTCTACGCACTTCCTCTAAACTTATTTGTTTGATAGAGATAAAATATCAATAATAATAAAGTTTAGCGATTTCTAGCCAAATACTTCGATATCGCCAAGCTGAGTTTAATTTGAAAGATTTCCTTCTGACACTTTATTTCGCAATATTTCACCAAAAGCCGACAAACTTGAGATAGTTTGCGAGATTTTGGGGATAGCCAAAGTAGTCATTGACCACAGACTTTCAATGAATTGAATGCATCCATACACCTTAATGTATTTAAAGTCATTTGGCTCTGTAAATAAATTCCCAGTCGATTGCTGTCAAAAAAGATATTGAAAACAGTTAGATATTATAATATAGCTCTAAATACAAAAGTTCAAAATTCTACGGGTTAAAGTTTTAGAGTTATACAAAATACGAAATAATTTTTGGCGCCAAATTTGGCGATATTTCGGCGAAACGCGTCAATGTCGACGACATTTGGCGAGATTTTAAGCATGGGCCAACAATGACAGATTATCGCCAAATTTGGCGATATTTCGCCAAAACTCGCCAAGAACGATGACAAATGGCGATACTTTGGGCATGGACCAAATGACTGACTATCGCCAAATTTGGCGATATTTCGCCAAAACTCGCCAAGGTCGAGGACAGACGGCGAGATTTTGGGCATGTACCAAACAGTGACTATCTACAGTAGTATTATATTGAAGATGTCCATAGACATTAAAGTACTGAAATTCTTTTCGGTGGTCCTGTAATTAAACTCTCCAGTAGATTGGAACCAAAAATCGAGATGCACAAGTAGAAGTTACAACAATCTCATATATGAAATTTCATAATAGTTTTTGAGATTTGAGAGTTAAATATGCACACACGTACACCAAAAGTCGCCAAGCTTGGCGACTTTTGGCATAGTTCTTGAGGGAGGCACGTGACTGTGGTCGGGCCATTACCTAACTTATGTGGTAGGACGGTATTGTGCTTGAAATGGATGAATGCCCCTAAAATTGCCATTGGCCGTAATGTATTGGAAATCTTTTGAGTGTTCCTGTAGCAGAACTGTAAATGATAAAGACACTTTTTTAAATGGAGAAATTCATTTTCTAACTCTTTACAGCATATATCACTTCTGAGTCGTTTGAAATAGCCCAATACCTCTAAAAAACGCTTTGATGAATTTCGGCCCATAGAGCGTAATGTATTTCGAATCTTTTGGGCGGTTCTGTAGATAAACTATACAATCGAATGGAACCGAAAGGGGAGGTGCACAACTAGATGTTACAACAATCCTAAATATAAAGTTTCAACATTCTACGCCTAATAGTTTTTGAGATATGCGAGTTTAATGAATTTCGGACCATTGAGCGTAATGTATTTCGAATTTTTTGGGCGGTCCTGTAGATTAACTATCCAGTCGAATGGAAACAAAAGGGGAGGTGCACAACTAGATGTTACAACTATCCAAAATATGAAGTTTCGACATTCTACGCCTAATAGTTTTTGAGATATGCGAGTTTAATGAATTTCGGCCCATTGAGCGTAATGTATTTCGAATGTTTTGGGCGGTCCTGTAGATAAACTATCCACTCGAATGGAACCAAAAGGGGAGGTGCACAACTAGATGTTACAACTATACAAAATATGAAGTTTCGACATTCTACGCCTAATAGTTTTTGAGTTAGGCGAGTTCAACGAATTTCGGCCCATAGAGCGTAATGTATTTCGAATCTTTTGGGCGGTCCTGTACATAAACTATACATTCGATTGTGACCAAAAGGGGAGGTGCACAACTAGATCATAGAACAATCCTAAATATCAAATCTCAACTTTCTACGACCAATAATTTTTGAGATATGCGAGTCACATACATACGTACGTACAGACGGCATGGAAAAACTGACCACAATAGACTCGCCGCTGGTCAAAATGAGTTGCAGACGCCTTAATATGATCGTGCATGCTAGCCTACGATGAGATACATCGAAAAAATTCTTAAAATTAAATTTAGAGGTACTCAAAATCGGTTTTTTTGTCGAAATTTGGCCCCCAAAATTTTTCGGGATCACATTACTTCCTTATACTACGTACAAGGAAGTAAAAATCAAAATACCCTCCCATATTTAGCAGTTAGTAATTCTGTTGTCCCTCTTTCTTGGTATGTCTGTGCATCTCTTGGAATTTGTAAATAAAATTTTTGATTAAAAAACTCACTACCTTACTTTTTGAATCGATCTCTTATTAATACAGCCAAACCTCGTTACACTGCAAAAAATAGCCGTATAAATACAGAAATATTCTGTAAATTTTCAACATAAAAAAAATGTTAACAGAATTTAACTATGCTTTCCAAGTAAATTTGCTATATTTTATGTTATAAATCGGTTATTTGGGGAATTTTGTTTTTTAACGACATTTATCTATAGCTGTGGCAGCGAACCAACCAACCAAACAAACAATTCTCTACGATGTGAAACTTGAGTCAAACCAGCGTAAAGAATTGGTAGGCCCAGTAATAAAATAAATGTAATACCAGACTACTTACTGGTATTATATTTATTTTATGTATTACTATTATATTTTTGTAAATTTATTAAATTTTTTTTAGTATATGTATAAAAAAATTTAAACATTTGGAGAAATATAATAGTAATATACGAAATAACTAAAAATACTATTTCTGTAAATTAACAGAAAAACCGCAGCGAAATGTTGCCAGAATTTGACATCTTTCTGTGTACAGGAGGTTTCTGTATGCAAAAGAATTACTGGCAGCAAAAAGTTGCCAGAAAATTTCTGTATACAGAAATTTTCCGTCAACAGGAGTATATGTTATTTAATAGAATGATTCTGTAACCTTTACTGATGGTTTCTGTATACAGAAATCAGCTGTAAAACGCTTCTTGAAAACAACTTTTAAATGTACACGGAAAATTTCTGTAAGGAACAGAGAATTTTCTTGTCATATAACATATAGCTCCTGCCAGCAGAAAGTTTCTGCCTACAGAATATTTCTGGCAATTTCTTTAATTTGTCATCCATTTTATTAATTTAAATTCTTATTCTACTAATTTACGACGGGCAGTCAAAAAGTTCCCGGAGTTATGGTCTAACTGTTTATTACCTCAATATACATACACAGGTACTTAATTGCCTTCAAAGTGGGCGGCTTCAGAACACACACAGTTGCTCCACTGGTTCTGACAATGCTGGAAACAATGCTCAAAGTCCTGTTTCGGTACCTTCCGAAGTTCAGCCGTCGCGTTGGCTTCGATATCTTCTACAGTGTCAAAATGGTCACCTTTGAGGTCCATTTTGATCTTGGGGAAGAGCCAGAAATCCGACGGTGCTAAATCCGGTGAGTAGGAAGGCTGGTGGAGGAGTGGAATGTTCTTTCTTACGAGCCATGCCTGCACAACAGTCAATGTGTAGATGGGAAGGAGTTGTCGTGATGCACTGACCATCCTCCTAGCCATTTGGTGGGATGTTTTCTTCGGATTGCCTCCCGCAGTCTTTTCAAAACTTGCACGTAAAAGAACCGTTAACAATTTGTCCAACTGGTACAAACTTATGGTGCACCACACCTTCATTGTTCCCAATCCGCACATGCCCCAATCTGCTCCGTCATGTCCTCCAACCTATACTTGAACTTCATGTTCGTACTTTGCCGCGCCAACTGATCATCACACACTCCTACGAGTGTACCTTCAGCTACATACACTTCCATGATACTGCATGTTATGAATTCCGGTAACAAGAAGATAGTGGTGGGGTTTTCCGGGAACTTTTTGACTGTCCGTGTATATAAATTATGATGTAAATTACTTATAGGCACCCTTAGTACATAAATATTTAGAATTTCGTTTTGCATTTAATATAAACTGCCTTTAAGAAGTCACTCCGCTTTGTAAGTCATTTTTAAGTGGTGCTGAGAGATATAGACTAACGAGGTTTGACTGTATTTTACTAACGACTTTTCCAGATTCCTTTCATTACAAATTATAACAAATACTTTTTAGCACTAGAGTGCTATTTCGTTCACTCCGGTACTTTCTGTTGTTAATCTACATAATTTGTAGATATGGACATATTTTTGTGAACCGATTTGTGTCGTCGACACGTTTTCGTTGCATTGTTCAGTAGGGTTGCCAGACAGTGGGGGGAGAGATAAAGCCAAAAATTGGTTTGAAAGTTCGCGAAGGTTTGCAATTTTAAATGATTTATCGCCAATTTTGTAGCCAAAAATGTCCCCAAAGCGGAACTTAGCTTGGCGATATCTTCCATATTTGGTGAGAAACTGGTAAACGCTATAGTTCATTAAAAAGGAGATGCATAGTTAGAATATGCCTGACGAAGATTGTAAATAAGCTTTAATAAGCGATTTTAATATAGATATCAATTATGAAACGAGCAAGACAAACACTGCACACTCATGGATTATGATGCACATTCCAAACAATATCCATAAAGGTGAGGTGTAGCTATAATATACTTGGCGATGAGAAGACGATTTTAATCTTAGTTTTCGATTCCAAAGAAGTGTTTTATAGATCAATTAAGAAAAATACGGCATACTCATTAATAATCATACATTTCCCAACTGAATTTAATAAGAAAGAAAAGTGGGGACGACGCGTGAATTATGATACGCTTTTAATTTACAGCACTTTAGTGCGTATTTAAAATATGAAAGTGTTTAAGATTTTTCTTTCCATTCAGAAGCCGTTTTAATACACTGATTTAAACTGAATAAAACTTTTTACCTCTCGGATATCGGTCACCTGTCTCGAACAGAAGATATCTCTGCTTGCACATGGCATCTTGTAGCTCTTCCAGGGTATTGCAGTGTGGGAAGCGTCCGGAAATGCCGCTGATGACAATATCATCTGGTCCAAAATCCCCTGTGCAATACTCATGATGGTCTGGCATGTCCATGGTACACTCTAGGAAAAGAAAAAAATCTAAATTGTAATAATATTGAATTATTACATTGAATTATTGAAATTTCACCAAATAGAGTAAAAGTGCCGAATAATCTGAATAACATACAGTAAAACCTCGTTAGTACATCACTCTCAGCGCTGACTTATTAAGCGGAGTTATACTAAATGCAATATGAAATTCTAAATGTTTATAAAATAAGTGTGCCTGTTAAAGCGTATCAAAAGTTAGTGAAAATACCAACTCAGCTTTCTAATAAGCGGATGCCAATATTAATAACTGCACAAAGTCGTTAATCTAAAATGCGTTTGGCATTTGTATACACGTCAAATACCACCACAGCAGTAATATTTCTATGTTGAAAAGAAATACAGTTACAATCTAACGATTCACAGTCCAGAAAAAAAACGTGGTATTTAATTCAAAAAAATTTTAAAACTATTTAATTCAAAACTTATTTCCCAACGGAAATCTTCACAATCATCTCAGAAATCTTCAGCATCTGAGAGTATAAAATTTTACAACTAGTTGCCATGGGCAAGATGAGACTTCATAAGAATATTTTTTGAGTAACGTTACCATCTAAATAAAAATCAATAATAGTTACAATGATAATGCATTTTCATCAGTGCCTATAGAATTAATTCATACTAGTTGTCTGCCAGTGGTCGAAATTCGACCATAAAGCATTGAATTCTTTAATTTGAGCGTGAATAAAGTTCTTCGGTCAAAGAGTTTGGCTCACCATTCCATATGCATTGGAACCTACTAAAGTGACCTCCTTGGCTAAGAGACCATCTATCGTTAGTGAACCCTTTTGTAGAATTTCACTTTACAAACACCACGCTTTTGTGTGAAGACGATGTTTTTTTAAAAACTCTATCATCTTTTGCTAAATGCAAAGGCAGCTCCAGCGAGTGGGTCATAGGGGCCATCTCCCTGTACTGACCTTGAATTTCACATATTCATTTTGCGTTTTGAAAAATTTAGGCTAATCTAATAAGTTTAGTGGACCCCTCCCAAAATTGAGCACGGAGCTATCCTCCGATAAAGGCCCATTATGTTTGGAGTTATAAAATCTTAAACCGTCAAATGATTAAACTCTACTTGATGAGGCGTACCACTGACCATGTGTAAAAACTTGTTGCCTCAATAAATTTGTGCTTTTTTCGAAAGATTGTCATTGAGATTTATTTTCTGTCATCGCAAATGCAGGTATATTTGGAAATTTTGTTTTTTGAAAGGATATAATAAAACAGTACCAGAATATTTTATAAGTGGAATTAAAATTCCTTTAATGCCTGCGGTTTCAGTTCAAATTTTGCAAACAATAGCATTACGATGTATAAATTTGATGTGCATTCTTGTTCCATTGACTAATGCTTCCTTTGTATTTAAGTTTCTCATTAGTATAACGACGTAATGCAATTTACTTTCATACTAACTTAAGTGGCGGCAAACCGTGGTACTTTTCGATTAGCCAGGTGCCCGCCAACAGTTTTTTTCTGGTAAACGTTTAAAGACTACTTCTGAAGCACTGTGTCTGAAGCACTGAAAGACTACTTTTGAAGCACTGTCGTTCCTCCCAAAAAAGACGAAAATTTTAACCCGTGGGAAAAATAGTATTTAGATACGGAATTCAATATATACAAGTACAAAAATATCACTAAAAAGAAATATGTATGTTTATTGGTTACATTGGGGGAAACATATGGAATTGAATTAAAATATGAAATTAAATTAAACTTCCAAAATTAGAAAGGGATAAACAACTATTTACGGGAAATCGCTTTAGGTTTGTAAGCATTTGGCAGAGATCACAATTATTTGACAATTTTTCATTTGTTCCCGGCTAACCGAAAAAAAAAACCCAAACCACTCATAGTCAGAGAATTTAAAAACTACTGGATAGTTATTGATTTCATTGTCATCATAGCAAATTATTTTATCGTAGTTACGGTGATTTGTTCTCTGTTCATCAGATATTCGATTAAGTCAGCATTAAAAAAAAGTTCAATTATAATTTTTAAGTTCTATTATAGCTGACTTTAATATACACACATTTTAGTCATTGGTGTTTCACAAAACTGGGGAAGAAAATCCACTTTTTGCAAATTTTGTTTTAATACTATAACCCTATACTACTGCTGAAACGTCGGCTTTAGAATTAGGTCCCGAGACAAATGAAGCATGTGTGAATAACAAATATGTTTGCGACAAAAGAAACTGCATTTAAATATTATTTGCTTTTTAACACTTTCCAACAAGGTTGAAAAGTGTTTATGATTTCGGTTTGTCTGTCTGTCCGTCCGTCCGTACTCTAACTTGCGTAAATATGCATCGATTTCTACGCAATTTAAATATGTTATTCTTGTGTAGAGTACCATGTACCCTATTGAAAATGGTCTATGTAGCATTTATAGTTTTTCTACAGAAGTACTCAAAATATTCCCAATACATAACGCTCTATGGAACGTTTTTCTTTAAAGCGTATCATCCATACTATATAGTTGCGCTGATCCCTCACTTCAAGATAAAACTTAGTCCGCCATTACTGCAAAAAGATTACAAAGTTAACACAAAAAACTTAATAACATCTACACCGTTTGTTCGATCCGCTTGAAATTTTGCATGAATATGTATAAAAATATAGAAAATAATGTGCGCTACTTTAAAAATCTGAAAATCCACCCGTCATTTTTAAGCGATTTTTCGCTATTTTCAGCTCCATTTCATTTCGGAGAGTAAAAACGTTAATCATTTGAGTGACAAAATTAGCTACTGCATGTGATAATTACTTCGTATTGGCGTCACACTTAACAAGCTTTTTCCAGATTTGTATGTTTATTTATTTATTTATTTTAATAAAATGATTTCCTCGCTTATCTTCACAGTGAAATGAAATCGTTGAATGGGAAAAGTTTCCGCACGTTCCTACAAGAGCATGAAATTCGATTTTAGTATATATAATAAAAATCGAACATGAAGTTATTTATTTTAGGTGGACGAAGATTAAGTTTATTAAGTGTAGATACGTTTTTGTCAAACGTTTTTTTTTTTTTTTTTTTCCCTATTTTCTAGAGCCCGTTGCAATTGCCTTTACAACGGGCTTCGACTTCTAGTTTTAGAGATATTCTGCTAATTGAAATGAAACAAAATTGATATATGTTGTTAAGGATTACAAGATGAAGCTTTCTATCGAAAAGAGTAGAAAAATATCTAATGTGATAATATTAAGATAGTGACGATTTCTTTGGGAATTTTGAAAATTCGTTACTCGCGCTGTAATCAACTGATTTAGTGCATTGTGTCTCGTTAAGGAATGGCTAAGGAAGGGTTGGTGTGGGAGTGGGGTTGCGTTAGTGGAATTTCTCAAACACATGAAAATCCGTTAATGCGTAAGAATCCAAAACGGGTTAACGGATTTACATGGAACAAAATTGGAATCTCTTTTACAGGTCTCATAAAGCTGCATTTATAGTGATAATACAAATTATTTTATCTCCGAAATCTCGTCAGATTTAAGAAAAAGGCATCGCCAAATTTGGCGCAAAAATATTGATGCGTTGGAAAGTGTTTTATAATCAATGCGTTTGGCATGATTTATCTTTCTTGTTAACTATTTTAAATGAAGTATAATGCATGATAGTATACTTCATTTAAAATAAGAGAGTATGCAGTGTTACTAAATTTAGATTTTTTTTCAGGCATATGGCGAATAGAGACAGATACGACAGTATTTGCGAACTTTTTTGAATGCTCTTGTAAAAGAAATATTTATGCTATATGCATGAATTTTATCCTATGTTAATCAGGTATAGTGCAGCTTTCTATTAGCGAAAAATTTTTAGAATCGGTTCTGTACTTCCAGAGATGCCAGAGAGCAAGCATAATGTATTAGAATAATTTTGATTGTTCCTGTAAAGGAACTATTTGTGCTACATCCATTAATTTTAGCCTATAATACTCAGGAATAGTGTAGCTTTCTATCAGTGAAAAAGATTTTGGAATCGGTTCAGTACTTACAGAGATACAAATAGAGCGTAATGTAATTCTTATAAGTATCCCTGTAAAAGAACTATTTGTGATATATGCATGAAAGGTAGCCTATAAAACTCAGGGTCCCACCAATGTCTAAGAGGTTTTGATCTCAAAAATGGAAGGCGGGAGGTGCCAGGTTCAAACCCCGGTCGCGCCTGTCGACCTAGCCGCTCGCAGTTTTCCGTGGTTTTCTCCAAAACCTCGCGTTAATACGGGCTAGGATACTTAGAAAGTTCCCGACAGAGGAATTCCCCATATAGGCCTAGGACCCTGGTGCAGTCAATCGGTCTGAATCCGCAAACGAACAAACAATAACACTCAAGAACAGTGTTACTTTCAATCAGTGAAAAAAAAATTTTATAGAATGGGTTTAGTAGTTATAAAATTTCCATAGAGCGCAATGCATTAGTGATTGATTGAGTGTTTTTGTAAAAGCAGTATTTATGCTATATGCATGAAAGGTTGCCTGTATGTTAATCCAGATCATATAAGCTGTTTTCATTACAAATTTTTCCAAATCCGTTCTACCAGTTTTGTGTGATTCAGTCAAAAACATCTGAACACAAAAACGTGCACATTTATATTACTGGTAGGATTTGAAAATTTATGAACTTTAATAAACACATTTGGACTTTTTTTTTCTAATGCTTTTTAATTTGGCTTAATGTCAACATAATTTCCATACCATTTCATGTTTTTCAAATGCATGTGAATCTGCAAATAGAATTTTTTCTTTATTTCAAAAGCATAATTCATTCTGTAGGCGATAAAACGGTGTTTAATTAGTAATTAGAAAAGTAATTAAAATTTCAAAATTCTGAGCCTCAGTTGCATTTTATCGAAGTCATGGGCTTATATGCTCAAATTTTCAAAGCTCTGCTTTCTGTAGATTTGTCTGGAGAACATTCATTATTATTATTATAGATAGATAGATTTGGCATAAAAGTGGCATAATTTAAGTGGTATTTAATGTTTTTCAGATGCACGCGCTTCTTCATTGAAGTAATAGCATTCCTTTTAGCTCAAAACATGGATCATTTGATACGGGCGAAACTCGCCAAGCATGGCAACGTAAAAACGGTTTTTCATTAATAATTTAAAAAGTAATTAAAAATCTAAAATTCTAAGTAGCCTATAGCCTCCTCCAGGGTCCCATCTATATCTAAACCAAAATTCATCATAATCGATTCAGCGGGTAAGGCGTGAAAGCGTCATTTTGGTTTTGGAGGTTTTGGAAAAAACCGCAGAAAACTGCGAGCGGCTAGGTCGACAGGCGCGACCGGGGTTTGAACCTGGCACTCCAGCCTTCCAGTTTGGATAGCAGGACCTCTTAGACACTGGTGGGACTCTGAGTGTTATAGGCTACCTTTTGCATAGATCACAAATAATTCTTTTACAGGGATACTCATAAGAATTACATTACGTTCTATGTATATTTCTGTAAGTACTGAACCGATTCCAAAACTTTTTCCACTGATAATAAGCTACACTATTTTGAATATTATAGGCTAAAATTCATGCATGTAGCGCAAATAGTTCCTTTACAGGAACACTCACAATAATTCTAATACATTACGCTCTGGGTATCTCTGTAACTATAGAGCCGATTCTAAAACTTTTTCGCTAATAGAAAGCTGCACTATTCTTGATTAACATAGGCTAAAATTCATGCATATAGCATAACTATTTCTTTTACAAGAACAACAAAAACAGTTCGCAAATACTGTCGTAACTGTCTCTATTTGCCGAATGCTTGAAAAAAATCTGAATTAAGTAACTCTGTATACTCTCTTATTTTAAATGAAGTATACTACCATGCATTATACTTCATTTACAATAAGTAAAAAGCAAATAATATTTAAATACAATCTCTTTTGTCACAAACATATTTGTTATTCACACATGCTTCATTTCTCTCGGGACCTAACTCTAAAGCCGACGCGGACGAAGTCGCGGATAGCATCTAGTAGATTATAATTTACATCAGCGATTCTCAACCTGTAGCGCGCCCCCCAAGGGGGACGCAGAGCGTTTGCAGGGGGGGGGGAGAAAAACCAAAGAGCAAGTAGTGATGTATGTTTTTAAAAAATCATGTTATTTATTCTCATTTTTACTCAAAAATATATCCATTTTCGCTTAAAATGTTCATTCAAACTTTACTGATAACATTATTTTGTAGAAAATTCGAAAGTGTTCACTGTTAAAGATTAGAAACTAAATGTATGCTGAAAAATGTGAGAAGGGGGGGGGCACCGTAAGTTAGCCTTTGTTGGGGGGAGCGACGTTAAAAATGTTGAGAACCGCTGATTTACATGAATTGGTAGAGTGAGAATTTAAATTAATAATATAAATGACAAATTAAGGAAATTATAAGTACAGACGGTAAGCAGTACTCATAATTTAACTGTACAATCCGTCATGCTTAATGAGCCATCGTACTGAAGTCGAAACGAAAAATAGTCCTGAATGAATTCCTGGCATTTGTTGATATGACAAGTATCATTCTAAGGAAAAATATTGAGAGTCGTGCTTAACAAATATTAAGTAATTTTGGTAGATAACAGTCACAAAAACTGGTACCAAGTTTGTGTATTGCACTCTTAAAAGTGACATTTTAAGCGGAGTGGTTGAAAAAAATAGCGACGCAATAGGAGCAGTACAAGGTATGAAAATTGTAAACAAAACAAAGTGTGGGCTTCTGAAAGATGATGTAATTATTGCGGAGTGACGTTTTGCCTAGGTGACTTAGTATCGAGGTTTGACTATAATAGAATAAAGTCTCTCAATTAAAAAATTATTTTCATTCATTACTGGTCCTATGGGGCCCTGTTTGGAGTAAGACTGTTGGAGAACGGTCGACGAGCTAATACAAGAACAATTTTGTCTGCAAATGTTAGGTTGCCTGAGAAGCAATTTGCCATTTCTACACCAACTGAATTAACTTCAATTACATATATTCGAAAAGTGTGTGCTCCCCCCCCCCCCACGTACGAAGAACTCGCTCTAAGATAGTACAATCAAAAATTTCTGTTGCATAAATAAACAATCCAGTTTGTTGAAATTATCTCAGGAACGTCAGATGAATTATCTAAAACATTGAATTTATAAAATTCCCCCCCCCCCACACACACACACAACTTTTGTTTTAGAACTGTTGACCTTGGTCCGATATTAAAAAAATCATTTTAACGCTCTAGATACCGAAAAAAAAAATGTCTGTTATTATTTGCTAATCTAATACCATGAGATATTAAATATTTCAACCAATTAATCATATTATCTTGTAAAATCCACAATTTTGGTAGAAAATTTTATAAAAGTAGATTCTTTAAACACCACGAAAATTTTCATAAAAATCGATTGAAAAGCATTGGACTTTTTCAATGTTTAAGTCAAAAATTGACCTTTCATAAAAAAAAAATATAAATGTAGAAAAAGGGTTCAAAGTTATTTTAAAAATGACATTTTTAGAAAAAGGAAATATTGGGCTATAAGATTCCACTAGTATTTTCCATGTAACATAAGTAACAACACACGGATTGCAATTTCAAAATTACCGCATATTCAGCTGTCGCCATTTTCTGCCAAGGCTTCTTTTTTCAGAAGCAGATGTTGTGCGCGATAGCTTGCATTACAAATAATAAAAAATTCCTTTAGAAAGATTTTTAATCAATAATTAAAAACTATTAATCCATGTTTTTACATCAATAGCTTTCCCTCATCTTATTTAGCCATGTGACAAATTCGGTCTAGATGCGACGAATGGTCTAGTCGCCTATAGCGAACATACGTACCTGCATAAATTTCATTGCATATAACGCTACTGTTAAAGAGGATGAAAATATAGTTGAACACATGCAGGTACTCTGTTAATAAAATAATTAACATTTTACACTGAAATGGTGCTAAAGTAGATGCAACCTTTTTACGGAGAACCTCGATTTATTTATTAAACTGATCAGTGGAACCAAATAATGGTTCAACGGTTCCCTATAGCAGGGTTGCAGCTAATTTAGCTCCATTGTTTGGTGCTAAGTTGAACTGCTTCTATTAATGGTGTTTACCTATATTCTCGAGCTGTATCTGTGGTAATTTCTGCATCTAGGAAAAACTCCTCGGGGTAGCTATGCATTGTTAATTTGATAGTGATTAAAAAGTAATAACACTCCCAAGTACTGTTTGCACATACTTATGACTTTAAAAGGAAATTTTGAAATCGAACATATAGGTAAGTTATTGTTTCTATTTATTGTGCATGCATACCAGTATGTTATTAAAATAATGTATGTATATATATATAATATATCTATTGAATTTCAAAAACAGGAATAAATTCTCAATCCTAGTATTGTGTTTTACAAGTTGTGAAAATTTCACTTAAAAAAACAAACAAAAGTTTTCAGTTTAGGTTTAATCGGTACTTAATATTTGAATTGCAAGCATATGCCTCGTATTTTAAATTCATACCCGCAACGTTACACCACTTCTAACTACAATCAAGAACATTATATATATATATATATATATAAAGTAATATGTTTAAAAACAATTTGGATGTGTATATGCATGCATATATATATCTGCAGGAATTAAAAAAAAAAAAACGGGATTCCTATATTGTGATTATTCTGTCCTAAACATCATTTTTTATTTTTTTCTTATTTACTAGATTAATCTTCTGTCATACAATAACTTATTATACATACTTTGTCAATAATAATAATCATTATATTTTTTAAACAATATGTTATATTTAATTTTGCTATACTATTTATTTTATTCAATCTTTTAAATTTATTATTATTCAATATATATTTATTATATTAATATACCTGGATATTCTTAAAATTTAATAATATTACCTTTTAGTATTTGTCAACTCCTATACTTTCTTCTTTCCACTTTTACACTTTTATTTAGTGGCAACACCATTTTTCACTTTTTACAATTCTTAGCATTGGCAACACATACAAATTGTTCAAATAAAATTTCCATGTGCTCAAGGTCTGGTATGTAAAATTATCTTTCTAATTTTTGTTATCTTTTTGATTTCTTCTTTCCTTTATATAGTAGGGTAGGGCCCAGATGTGTGGAGTTAATATCTCTTCTGATATGCCACACAACCGAAACCCTACTATTTGGTTTGCTGTAAATTATAATCCACTGTTTGTGGCCCCTGACGAGTGACAGTGGTTATAATTTCCGTTCCATTATATTATCACAATAATTCTTGCACTTTATTTGGATTCAAAATTTGGTTTCTAATTCCTGCTAATAGCTGTTATTTTTATGCGAGATATGTCTTATTTGTAGTATGTTTTGTGTTTTACTTGTTAGTTATATATATATATATATATATATATGTTTATTTATTCATTTATTTATATTTATTTATCCTAACTAATATTAAAAATGTGAAAGTGAGTTTGTTTGTTTATGACGCTTTCACGCCTAAGCCTCTGAATAAATTATGATGAATTTTGGTTTTAGACATAGATGGGACCCTGGAGAAGGTTATAGCCTACTAAGAATTTTAGATTTTTAATTACTTCTTTAATTATTAATTAAAAACCGTTTCTATATTGCCATGCTTGGCGAGTTTCGCCCGTATCAAGTGATTCATGTTTTGAGCTAACAAGAATGCTATTACTTCAATAAAGAAGCACGTGCATCTGAAAAACACTAAATAATACGGAAATTATGCCAGTTTTATGCCAAATCTATCTATCTCTAATAATAAAAATGAATGTTCTCCAGACAAATCTACAGAAAGCAGATCTTTGAAAATTTGGGCATTACTGGGCCCATGACTTCGGTAAAGTGTACCTGAGGCTCAGAATTTTAAAATTTAAGTACTTTTCTAACTATTAATTAAAAACCGTTTTATCGCCCGCACAAAGTGATTTATGCTTTTGAAATAAAGCAGAAATTCTATTTTCAAAAATCACATGCATTTGGAAAACATAAATTGGTATGGAAATTATGTTGATTTTACGCCAAATTAAAAAGCATAAGTAAAGAAAAGTGTACTTACGTATTATGCCGGCGTTCCGCGAAGACGAGCGATTTTTTGCCGAGATAAATGCCGGGCACATGAAATTATTAATGGTTTTGAATACGTTTGGCAACTCATTTGGCAACTCATTTGACTCATTTGGGGCGGTCATTCCCCCCAAACAGTTTGGCGGGAATGACCGCCGGGATAATACGTAAGTACCAAGAAAAGTCCAGATGTGTTTCTTAATGTTCATGAATTTCCAAATCCTTCAAATCCTTCCAATAATATAAATGTGTACGTTTATGTGTTTGGATGTTTTTGACTGAATCACACAAAAATGGTTGGAAAAATTTATAATGAAGATAGCTTATGCCCTGGATTAACATACAGGCAACCTTTCAAGCATATAGCATAAATAATTCTTTTACAAAGACACTCAAAATAATTCTAATGTATTGCGCTCTATAGAAATTTTGTAGCTACTAAACCGATTTTAAAACTTTTTTCACTGATTGAAAGTTACATTATTCCTGAGTATTATTGTTTGTTTGTTTTTGTTTCTGGATTAAGACCGAATGACTGCACTAGGGTCCTAGGCCTATATGGGAATTCCTCTGTGTGAAATTTTCTAAGGGATCCTAGCGCGTATTTTCGCGAGGTTTTGGAAAAAAACACGGAAAACTGCGAGCGGCTAGGTCGACAGGAGGCTATCTTTTATGCATAAATCACAAATAGTTCTTTTACAGGGATACTCATAAGAATTGCATTACGCTCTATGTGTATCTCTGTAAGTACTAAGTACTGAACCGAGTCCAAAACTTTTTTTTTCAGTGATAGTAAGCTACACTATTCTTGAGTATTATAGGCTAAAATTCATGCATGTAGCGCAAATAGTTCCTTTACAGGAACACTCAAAATAATTCTAATACATTACGCTCTTTGGGCATCTCGGTAACTACAGAACCGATTCTAAACCTTTTTCGCTAATAGAAAGCTGCACTATTCCTGATTAGCATAGGCTAAAATTCATGCCTATAGCATAACTATTTATTTTACAAGAGCACTCAAAACAGTTCGCAAATACTGTCGCAACTGTCTCTATTCGCCAAATGCCTGAAAAAAATCTAAATTTAGTAATTCTGCATACTCTCTTATTTTAAATGAAGTATACTACCATGCATTATACATCATTTAAAATAAGTAAAAAGGCAAATAATATTTAAATGCAGTTTCTTTAGTCGCAAACATATTTGTTATTCACACATGCTTCGTTTCTCTCGGGACCTAACTCTAAAGCCGACGCGGACGAAGTCGCGGGTAGCCGCTAGTATATATATATAATGTATTCTGCATTGAACTCACTGTTGCATTCCCAAAATCTGCAGATTAGCCTGTCTACATATTTAAATACAGTGTATTGCTAAATTATCAGGGACAGTCACATAAAATGATAGTTTTATACTTTAGTTACCAAAAATAATTTAAGCTGAAAACTGCAAGTTACGATGTTATTTTATTTTATTTATTACATTTTTATTCAAACTTGGCTATTAATTTCACTTAAAAGTAAATATAACACACACAACTAAATATTATTTTCTCCTACAGAAAGACTTGGTAAATCCGAAAGTATTTTTTCTACATTATATTATTCTAAAGTCCTGAGGCTTTGAAAATATTAATTCTATTTACATTTCAAACATTAAAAAAATCGTTTTATTAAATTTCTATACTCCGTTGTATTTATCATAGTATATTCAAAAAACAGGGCTATTTATATTTTAAGTATTTTTAAAAATTCCTTTTATTAAAATTATATATTAATTTATTCATCATATTATATTATAAAAATGGGGATATTTACATTTTAAACATTTTTAAAAATTCATTTCATTAAAATTCTATCAAGTTTTATTCATCATATTATATTCTAAAAACAGTGATATTTACATTTTAAACATGTTTTAAAAATTAATCTTTATTAAAAAACAATTTGATTGTTTTTATCCACCATGCTTTTGGAGAAATCCTGAGAAACACATGCAGATATTTACCTGTCAGATTCCTTTAAACGGAAAAGGAGCCAAGGAAATGAGTGGTCTGTTCGATGGAAGGTAGCGGGGCTTTTGTGAACACCCTAATTCAGGCACACCGCTTAAAAGTAATGATAGAGGAAATGCATCGCCGGTGGTGTGATACCTCACTCCCTCAATTATCTAACATTTGAAACAAGTAACTACATTTGAAACTAACATTTGAAACAAACAAACAAAAAAAATAAGCATTCTTGTTTGTGTTTTCTTACGCACGAGGAAAAAAATATAAATTAATTCCCATGAACAGCGGAGACTATTGCATTGCTAACGACTCTTGGAAATTAGAGGCAAACAAAGCTTTACCTTATTCCAAATACATTTCAAAGATCTTCTATGTATATTTAAAGCTAGCTCTAGTATAATCAAGACTACATGTCAAGATTTTTATTTATTTTATTTTACTTTATTTATTTCATTTTTATTTATTTATATTTATACGTTTCTCATGTCATTTTATTTTATCATTGCTTTCAACTTCAGACTTTATTTCTATACCTGATAAAATATATTTTTTAAACTTTAGACAGAAAAATGGGATATGGGCATTGGACGGAAATAGGTCTACACTCAGTGCATTGAATATTCGTCCACCTAAAATAAATAACTTCACATTCAATTTTTATTAGAGACCCAAATCGAATTTCATGCTCTTATGGAAACATACGGAAACATTTCGAATTCGAATGATTGCAGCTACACTTTTACAAGGAAGCCGAACCGCACACGCGCCATTCAAACTCCAGTTAAAGATTGCTATTAATGATACTAACATTGTCTGTAGCATTTCTAAACAAAGCAATACGGGAAAATGGATGCGTGATTGCTCATTAATAGTTTGGGACGAAGCCACCATGTCGAACAAGACTTCCGCGGAAGCACTAGATAGAACAACGCGCGATTTGCGCAGCAAAAACTCACCAATGGGCGGATGTACAATTTTGTTCTCAGGGGATTTTCGTCAAATTCTACCAGTTGAGACTAGAGGTACCTGTGCTAATGAAATAAATGTCTCATTAAAAAGATCTTACCTTTGGCCACACGTCATTAAACTGGAACTTAAAGCAAACATGATAGTTTCGTTGTCTTCACGTGAGAATAGGCTTTTTTCAGAGATCTTGCTCAAAGTTGGCAATGGAGATCTAACACAAAATAATGGATGGATTAACCTAGACAATCAAAACCTTTGTGTTTTTATAAATAGCATTCTATAATTGGTCAACAGTGTCTATCCCGACTTTGATAACATAAGTTGTAAGACTTATACAAGAGACTATATCTTGGTTCAAAGAAAGAGCGATCCTGTCACCTACTAACGAACAGGTAGATAAGGTGAATAATCTGATTGCCAACTACCTTTCGGTGCATCAATCTTTGAAAGATTGATGCACCGACGAAAATATACTACTCGGTCGACACTGTAGTCGATGTTGAAGATGCTGTTCATTTTCCGACAGAATTCCTAATTCTTTGAACCCGTCTGGACTCTCTCCACATAAACTGGTGTTGAAAGTAGGCTTTCCTGTTATTTTGTTAAGGAACCTTAATCCGCCTAAATTACGTAACGGTACGCAATTATTAATAAAGTCCCTTAAATCGTTCATAATAGAGTGAACAATACTTACCGGATGTGATACTGGAAAAGATGTTTTAATTCCCCGGATTCCTCTTATAGCATCGGATTTATCGTTTCAGTTTAAGCGCCTGCAATTTCCGGTAAAGCTATCTTTTGCAATGACCATTAATAAGTCAGAAGGTCAAACATTCAACGTGGCAGGCTTAAATTTGAACGTTGAGTGTTTCTCACACGGCCAGTTATATGTCGCGCTCTCGAGAATAAACTCTAAAGAAAACATGTTTGTACTGTCTCACGAAAAATCAGCTGTAAATATTGTATACAAAGATATCCTGTAGTATAGACTAATCATATTATTAATAACTCCACACTGCCCCACACTGCCTATTAGTATTATCTACCCCACAAGCAACAATTCCCAGTTTTTGCTCGGCTAACCACGGCATTCATCGCAACTCATCGATCACCGAAATTCGGTATTCGGCCCACACACGGAATCATACCTAAAAACCATGATTGGGATGTATACGGCAGACACTGATCGGTCCGGTACCCATAAAACTATGCTCGGAACGATATCCGACCTGCGTTAACGGGCCATATGCCTAAATTTGATCAAAATACACTGAACTGAAAAGAAATATTGGCCGCATAACGGCCGAGCGGCATACAGCCGATGAAAATTGGAGGATGCGCTCTGCTCATGCAACAATCGAGTGATGGCAACATCCGAGTATCTACCGGCAGGCGCCATGTTTGTTTTCATAATAAGAGACGGACTGAAGTTTTTTTGGTGCAGATTAATCTACAATGGTGCGTACAACTATCAGTCGTAACAATATTTTGACATTTTTAATGTAGTGTTAGTCTAAAATAAGTAAAGTATAATTTCAAAACTCTGTAATTATTTTTTTTTCTCTTTTGATAGTGTTATATAACAGTAATGGAATAACACTAATTTTTATTAGTATCTATTTCCTATCTTTACACGGCGTACAGTGTGTAATTATACTAGCTCATACAGTTAATTGTTTTTTTAGTTTTAAAATACACGGTTAAATTCTTCATTGGAACTATTAAAAAAAATCATATTTCCGACCAAAACAAGCTTATTTGGAACTTATGTATTTAACAGTCAGTCAGCCAAAAAGAGCGATTTCGTGTGCGTGTGGAATACGTTAGATTCTTTGTTACAATGTAGTGCATTGCAATCCTTTGGCGAAAAAAGTTGTGTGCGTGAAAAATTGACGGTAAAATAAGTACCGCTTATTTTCATCCGTTAACCATTAAAAAAAAAAAAGCCGAACGATGCGATTACTGCTGATGCAAAACTATGCTGAAACAATTTCAGATGAGAGCTGGATGACCTAAGAGCTGGATCAGTACCGCGAACAGATATGGATTGAACATGGAAAACATTGAAGTCATAACACATTTTTCGTGCATTAGTTCCCCACAGCGTACACGGTTTACATCATCCTCAGTCGAGAGTCAGAGTTTACCCTTCTAGCCACTGGCCAAGCAGGTGCTGCTTCCCTTTCAGTGTTTCAATGGGATCCGAGTTTAACCAACTGTTCTACTGCCGCACACATGAAAAATTTCTTTCACCTAATGTTTTACTGTCTTTGCAAGTGCATTTGGAAAATCTTTCGAGATACCGATTTTTTGGAGGGGGAAAGTAGGGTTCTATGGAGAAAATTTTTTTTCTAGGAAGTTGAAGTAATAAAAAGTTTGGAAATCCCTGATATAGAAATTATGGAAAAGAACATATGAAGCAGACTTATTCTGCATTTGCTATTATCTGTGTAAATTAAGTTCTAAAAATTTTCTTTTTCCCCCCTAGAAGCTGCTCATAAAATAAGATGTTTGAAGATGCTGCTGCAAAACTCAAAGAAAATACTTCTTTTGCAAATTATGTGTATGATATATTTTGTGTAGAATAATTTCAATAAAAATTTTTCGAATTTACTTTATTTTAAAAATTATTATAGCGATCTCATGCCTTATGGCCTATGCTTTTTAAAAAAAATCTATTTTTCAAAACTGTAAGCTAGTTCTATAAAATTCTAGTGGTCAAAAATCTTTTTCAAATTGTAAGCTATAATTCAAGAAAGTTCGGAAAGTCGATTTCCTATCATTAAAAAGAAAAAAAATCCTGATGTGAACTACACAATTTTCTTGTATGGCTGTTAAACTTTACACATTCTTGATGCACTTCATTTAAATGTATTGGAAAATGAAATTCGATACTTCAATATCTTGTTAAGCGTAAGAGATATCTCCAAGATGAGATTTCAGCATTGAAAACTTATTACTGGCTGAAAAATTGGCATTTTTGTCTTCTTCGTGAGCTTGGCGACAAAGGGTGAGATTATAAGCATGACCCAAATAGTGGTCCTAGCCCGTGGATCATAATCAAAAATGAAAGTGCAGAGCCAAATCTTACGACAATCTTAAATACAAAATTTCACTATTCTATGGCTAAAAGTTTTTATTTTTATTCGAGATACGTAGTTATTTTTAGTGCCAAAATTTGTAATATTGCTCCTAAATTTACCAATCTTGGGGACAGTTGGCAATATTTTGGGCATGAGCTAAACAGAGATAGTTCAGTCCCACAGTTGTCTGGGCGCTAAACTCCGTTCCCATAAGAACACGGTAAGTGAAGCACCATCCGGCCTGGCCAGTGCTTGGGAGGGACTTCCACCTCTGGGCTCGACTGTTGTGGAACTGCGTACGCTAATGGGAGCTAGTGCACGTAAATTCCGTCGGGGGATGGTCCCTCCCCTGGAATGAGTTCAAATTTAGGGGACCACCGGGCTTCCTCTCACTGGGGCCCACTAAAATGGAAGGCGCACCCCCTCTGCTCATAGCTTCTCTATCTGGGGGTATCTGGCACCGCATTCGGTTGTCATAGGGCATAATAGAAAAAAAAAGAGATAGTTCAGGGATTTTTAATATGAAAGGCAGGTCCATAGACTTTAATGCACCGAAAGTCTTTCATATAACCCTGTAAATAAACTACTCAATCAATTGGAATCAAAAAGGGAAATGTACAACGATGTTTTAAAGCAGTCCTAAATTTCAAATTTCTTTGGCTATTCCTCTTTGAATTAATCGAATTACACTAGAACATATACGTACATAAGTACATGCATACGAGCAGACGTCCCTCAAATTTAATCAAACTAGATCGAAAATGTAGCATGCGTACGTACAGACATTACCAAAATACTAGTTAAAGCGAGTTCTGGGATTAAGGCTAATTACCTACACGAGGAATCTAGGCCAGTGGATGGGGTGTGCCCTCCGTGGGGGTCTTTCTAAGGGCTCTTAACCTGTATTTACGCTAAGTTTAGGAGGAAACCACGGAAAACTCCTAGCGGTTAGGTCGACGGATGCTACCTGGTTTCGAACCAGGCACCTTCAGTCTTCCAGTTTAAAGTGCTATGCGCTCGGACTAGTTAAAAGAAATCGAACATGTTACATACGTATATACTTTCATACGTAGATGGAGTATACAAATATAGGGTGGAATTCTTCCCCGGTGGCAAAAACGTCGGCGGTTAGCTGTCGACTGGGCAGAACCAGTTGTTTGGTTATCGACTGCGCTAACAACTCCGGGGGAAAACGGGAGGTCTTTTGCCAATCACATGAACCCCTTGACGCTCCTCCTTAAAACTCCACCTCAAGTGACCTCAAGTAGGGCAAAGTTAATGAAGGCGAAAAATTAACGACGAGGGGAGAATCCAGCTGACGGTACGTTAACGTATAGTATAGTTACGTAATAGTACGACTATATACGTAAATAGATGGGAGTATACGACGTACCTATATGCATGCATATGCGTCGCGTAGTAAAAGTGTATTCCTTCTATACTGTATTGCTTCTGCACTGCATTATCATATAAGAAAAATGCGATTACAAATACATTTCAAATGTAAAAGAAATCTGTAAAACACTTGTGAATGTCATCATTCGAATTGCATCGTAGGGACAAAAAGGATTAAATGCATGTCTGTCAACACCATATAAGAACTTATCGAAAAGTGATACTCAGCCTGGTGATTGGCAACCTCACGCATAAAGTGAACGGACAAGTTCCCTAAATCCGTGTCCAACCCGATGAAAACTCATCGGTTAGACTACTTCGGACGTTTCCACGTAAGAGGGGACATGAACCCCCTAATTTTTTAGTTTCATTATTGCCATATTAAAACGGTATTAATTGACTATGTCATTTTATCTCTCATCCCTTTTTCTTTTTCTTTTATTCTTCTATTGTTGCAATATTTCGTAAGCTGTAGAATATGTATCACATGAATTTTTCTATTAATAGTTTACAATCATAAAAATTTCAATATAGGGTTACCAGGCGAAATGCACGAAAGATGAGAGATAAAATGACATAGTCAATTAATATCGTTTTAATATGGCAATAATGAAACTAAAAAATTAGGGGGGTTCAGGGGGGATCTTCCCCTGACGAGGCTCGAACAGCCGAGATATATATATATATATATATATATAATACAAAACTCAGCTGTTCGAGCCTCGTCAGGGGGAGACCCTCCCCGGCACTCCCCTAATTTATTAGTTTCATTATTGCCATATTAAAATGATATTAATTGACTATACCATTTTATCTCTCACCCCTTTTTCTTTTTCTTTTATTCTGCTTTTGCATTTATTTCATCGACTGGAAGTAGGAGGGTTTCCTGATCTTTTCTTGGAATTGCAAACGTGGGTCGATGATAACTGAAGTAACTTATATAATTTTTAGTATCTATCTTAACACACCAAAAATTTTGCTTTTCGTTATTTGATATTGTTGAGAGAGCTTTAGGCGAGTAGGGTGGCTGTGCTTCGCCTGGTAACCCTATTGGCGAGTCATCCAGAGTGGATTAGAATCCCAGGCAGTTAGGCTTATGTTTAAAGTTATTCTTCTTCCTACTTTCACATTCGCTAGCCCAGATGCGTTTACTCCTTTTACAAGATATTCTTGATGGATCCTTAATTTTATGAGTCCATGTTTTATATTTCTATGTTTCGTGATTATCTTTATTCAGCGTTTCAATTCGCCAAGTTCCAGTCGCGATTTTGAGGATGAATGATGCAGCCTTGAAACGAACGTTAAAAATCAGCAAATAAATAAGTTAATCCATGGGGTGTCCATAACCTTTTAGAAATATTAGCAGAGTTATGGCACAAACATAGTAAGAGTGGGATTTTAACATAACATTTACTTTATTAAATTAGAACGGAAGAAATAGGCACATCACATAACAAGGTAACATCAGGAAGGAAAAAAGTATAGAAGTAAAAAGAATGCGTGCTCGAGCACAGTTACAGTTAAGTAAATAAATGTTTATTGAGGGATACAGAATTCAGGAAGATAAGACGTTGCACAATAAAAAAGTAAATAATTCAATACTCAACAATTTTCTTAAGCTGTAGAAATTTTTATGATTGTAACTTATTTATAGAAAAACACGTGATGAATATTCTACAGCTTACGAAATATTGTAACAATAGATTAAAGCTGTTGTGAACTAATAGTATTTAAATATATGTAAAATACTCAATATATATATATATATATATATGCCACATACTTTTATGTCGCATTTTTGGGACACATTTTTCGGACAATTTTCAATAAAGGGGGTGAGAGATAAAATGACATAGTCATTAATAAATAAATCAAAGTCAGGTTAGTTACACCATTTATAGCTCAAGAACGGCTGGACCAATTTTAATGATTTCTGATTTGTTGGATTCGTCTCCGCCCCGAATAGCAAGAATAACTATCAAAATATTCGAAATTCGAATTAGCTTAGGAGCTATTAATTAAAAACATGTCGCAAAAGGCTAATTTTTGCTCTCCGTAATTCCGCAATTGTAACCCCTGTACTGAAAATTAAGAAATAAGCATTGTGCTTGCCATGATTGGCGATTTTATTAAATGATTTTGACTCGAAGTAAAAAAAAAATAACAATAATAATGATTTTTTTCTCTGTTTAGAATATTTGCTAAGTTTTTTTTTAATTAAAATATCATGTGCATGATAAATCAGAGCAGGAATGCAATGTTTTTTATGCGTAAAAAAATAAGCACTTGGAGATTTCTGAGACTGATATCTATTAATTTTTTTAGTTTGGCGAAAAAAAAAAAAAACCAGCTGATATGGCGATTTTAAGAAAGTAGTTAGGTTTTACTGATTTGTACAGTTTTAGGCTTGGCGCAATTTACTGAGAGCGAACCAAAATAGTATTTTTAAAAACAAGTGTAGGTTTTATTAGAATACGACGTTAAACTTTAATTTTCTATGAAGAAATAGCAAGGGCACCTATAGGAATTTTTCGAGGGGGGGGGCAAATTTCAAACTTTTAACAAATTTAGTTCTGGTTTTGCTATTTGTTTACATCATGAGACATTAGCCTAAAACTATTGAGGGGGGGAGGGCAAGTACCCTACCTTGCCCCCCCTTATGGGCGCCCATGAGAAATAGTGCAGTTATTAAGGCGATTTTAAACGATCTATCTTCGTAATTTTCACCTAATTAAGTAAATTGATTTAAGTTGGGGAAATCCCGCCAAATTTCAAAAGAAATTAAATTCTCGCATTTCGTGTTGTTTTGCGTGTTAAGGCAAACCTGCACGCGGGGTATCTGCCTAGTGTGGGGGGGTGCCTTGGTAGGAGGACTTTCTAAGGGGTTCTAATGCGTATTCACGTTACATCTGGAGAAAACCTACCAAAACTCCAGACCGTTAGATCGACAGCCGCGCGATGGGACCCGAACCCGGGACCTTCACACTTCGGCCTCTCGCATTTTGTACATCGGAGTAGATAAAACACGTTACGGTTGATAATTTAAAATACTGCTTCTTTTCAAATAGATGCCTGCATTGACGATCGAATCATATATGCAGATAATTATTTCTCATTTTGATTGATGTTAAATGAGTGCTTCGAATGATTCCCTAAAAAAGAAAAAAATAATCTCGCAAAATGGTGCATGGATCCTGTTCCCGTGGGATCGGGATTGCATTCCTTACATGTTTCTTAAAATTATCTCTAATGCAGCATAGGGCAATGCCCCCGTTGGATTTTTGTGTGCAGTGTTTTCCCTTGATTTTTTGCTCTTTCCAACATGGTAACCATACGTTGAAGTAGTCTTTGCCCCCCGCCCCTTGAGTAGTCTTTGCCGCCCCTTGGAGTAGTCTTTGCCCCCCCCTGGGAAATATTCTGCCGGCGCTCATGCTCTAATGAATAATGGAAGCACAACCCACCAGCTGATCATAGTTCGAATACATCAAACAATTTTCGTAGTTTGATACTTTCATGAGCGGTAAAACTTTCCTACTAGGAAAGATCTATCATCAAAACACATTGCCACGAGTCCATAAATGCCTAATGATTAAAAGCAGTGCTATTATTTTCAAAAGGAAACTACTCTTAATGATGCACTTGAACTTTGCAAACAATGTGTCTAATTCCAATGAGGAACTAATGAATATTGCTTGACGCAATGAGGAAAGAAAAAAAAAAGATGGAAAAACGCCTTATGGCCTTATCACACTAAAGGGAAAATCCGAGCAACTTCGCGTTGGACCAACTTTTCCGACGGACTTGAAGGCGTGGTTATCTTTAAGGGTTGCAAAAGTAAACAAACTCTCTCCAACGCCAAATAGTCATCGCATGGGCAGCAATCTCTAATTCCAAACTCCACTTGAACGCGGCTATAATTTTATTTACACGTGATTCTGACATTGAGCCAAGCTTCGAACATAGTAGTAGTCGCCATTAGAGATGGACGCGAGACGACTTTTTTGCAAGACGAGACAGAGATTTACAGCTTTTTTGCGAGACGAGACAGAGATTTACAGCTTTTTTGCGAGACGAGACACACATTCTTAACATTACGATATAGGGATTTTTGCGAGACGAGACAAGCTTTTAGGCTATTTTGCGAGACGCGAGACGCTTATTTTTCGTCTCGCGTCCATCCCTAGTCGCCATTGCTCGAAATTGCTTATGACGTAGCAGGAAGAAGTACTCTGAATGGGCCGAAATTTCGTCCGACTCGGATTTTCTCCTTCGGAAAGGAAAAAGTTGGAGTTCGCGGTCGTCAAGGTAACGGCGTAGAAAATCGGCCGGAAACTTGATTTGCAAAGAAAGTTGGTCGGATTTTTCTCAGTGTGATAGCCCTATTCGGAAAGGAAAAAGTTGGAGTTCGCGGTCGTCAAGGTAACGGCGGAGAAAATCGGCCGGAATCTTTATTTGTAAGGAAAGTTGGTCGGATTTTTCTCAGTGTGATAGCCCTATTAGGAAATAGAGTTTAAAGGGAAAACTTTAGTCATTCTTTTAGATAAATTTTGATAAGCATGTTTTGACTTAAAATGTGATTAACGGTATTTCCAAATGAATCCCCGTTTGTCGAATGCTATTCCTTAAAAGACTGTGCGAATGTGCTCAACTGCTTCTAACTTATTTTTAAAAACTTCAGCTTGCAGATAGAAAGTTAGTGGAATCTGAAACTTCATAGATGAATGTTACTGTTATAACATGAATTCCATATGGCCACGCACTCGCATATAGGTTACTACCTTCAGGAGCGGCCTACCTTTGGTTTAAAGCCTGTGGATGTAGAACTGTCAGCGAGGTATTCTAGAAAAGCTAAGCGAAGTTTGTATGTAAGATGGCGATGCGCGTCGTAATCGTTAAGTTTATGTTGCTCGAATACTTGCGTTAGTAATAGATGGCATCATGATTCGTCGCTAGAGAGCGTTTATGTAACTAATCTTTAAAATGGGGTTCAAAGTAGTTTCCTTTGAAAGGCTGATGCCATTTCGCTGTTTATCGCTAGTTGATGATCGTCTTATATCCAAGTCCGTCTTATATCCAAGTCCTAATTTCCTAAATTCCTTCCCATTGCAGAAACAACTGCACTACGAGCCCACAAAACACCACGTGATTTATACGTGATAGCCGAAAACACGTGATGGTTGTACAATGCCCTTGCGATGAAAAGGTACGAGACTAGTAGTTTAGGCGTGGTCCGTTAAATTTTCATTCGAGTGCTATCTTAGTGAAGCAGCACTTTTTATGCAACATAGTTATATCTTGGCAATATCCTATTCTTCGGCACCTTTTCTAGATATTGCACATTCGTTTACATTCGTATTTTTTGAGATAATATTGCAGTGCTTTGGAGTTCTGCAAATTTGACCGATCCAAGTATTTACATATTTCACAGATACATTAGATATAATAATAATGAATATGATAATAGGTTAGTATGGTAAAATACCGAAAAAGTGCCCCCTCAATCTTCAAGGAAAATCGCAATCTATTTGGGCAGGTGGTAAAAATCGGAAAAATACACCGTTTAAGTGCTCCCTCTATCTTCAACTAAAGCTGGATTCATATTGTCCACTAAGACACCACGATGACGTCACTCAACGAAGTAAAGTGGAAAGCATTATTCTGACGTTACACTTCGCTGGCATATGGCATGATTTCATTGGCCCATTTACTGCGGCTCCGTAAGCTCGTGCGCGGGCAGCCAAAGGGCGAGATTGAAGTGAAACACAATTCAAACTTTTCCGCGTCGAACAGGGGAAACTTCGAAATATATCAATGTTTCTTATTCAACTGAAACAAAACAATCGCGTTTTGATCACGTGACAGCGCGATAGGTTTGTTCATTGGAAGCATTCTGGGGACTGAACTGGGAACTGGAGACTGAAAACCGTTCGATTCGAATTCGATCGCGCGCGTTTCACTTGAATCTCGCCCAAAGTTTCAAAACGGAAAAGAACGGTGGGACACAATGGAGTCTGACCGTCACGGAACGGCCAGTATAAAACCACCTTAAAGGGACGGTTATTCCGTATTTTAAGAGCAAACGAAATTCACGAGAAAAGCAGGGGGCATCTATTAGAGGGGAGGGGGCAATTTTGCATTATTTTACGGTATTTAACAAAGATAGTAGGAAACCTCCTCTGTTAAATCAATAGCCTTTTTTATCCATTCAAATTACTCAAAACTGGAAGTCTGAGTACGGAACACCGATTATTTTGACCCATTGAAAACACATTGATTCTAAAGAAAACCGTCATAAAAGTTATAAGTTAGTTTATTGCTAAAATTTGACATTGTTCCATCTTCGAAATAAAGTATTTGATTATTTCTAATTTTCGGGTCAAAATTAGATTGTTTTTGAAGTGTACGAAAAAAAGAAACAAAAACCCAACATTTAGCTATTAAACATCTTAGTTCTTTAGTTAATAAAATGGGGACCAGCGGCTTGTGGGTTAAGGGCCTCTCCTACTCTACGCCAATTGCCTAAGCCATAGCTGCCAACTCTTCCGGTTTTTCCGGAAGATTTTCCACCACTAATTTTTACTTACGAATTTGAGCTTAAAATAAGTCCAAAATTTTATTGTAAAACGAAACTTTATGAAGATAGTGGTGAAAAATCTTCCGGAAAAACCGGAAGAGTTGGCAGCTATGCCTAAGCGTATGGCCGTGGATTCGATTCCCACTTATACCCTGGTTGCAAAATTTCCCATTTCTCTATGTTATACGAGTAAAAACGTTCATTGTGTTGGCCACATCACTCGATGAGGATTTATAAACAGATTCTTTAAACCAAGCACACATGTCCGAAGATAAATATCCAAAATACAACAACAGTAAATAAAATGAAAACAATTTTTGTTTTTATTTTCTTTATTCTTTACTTATTTTTTAAAGTATTTTAAATAATATATACATTGAAATTTCATTTTCAGGAATATTTAACAAGTCATAGTAATTTTGCTGCGAAAGGTATTCAAAACACAGGATACAAAGACCAACATCACATTCACGATAAAAATACCAATGATAACACATTCTAGTGAAGCTTGTGTTTTACCGATTAATTAAAATATGCGGTAGGTCTACAAATAAGTACGTTTGTGTTTTGCACGCTGGTAGTGTCAAGCAATCAGATTCCTCGATTGGAGTACATACAAAAAATGTTCAAAGAATTATAGTCTACGACCCATAGTTTTTGATAAAAAGGCAGACACGTCACATCCGGTATACGCGAAATTAAAAAAAAACTTTATTGGAAGGACAACATAGTTTTCTTTTTTTTCATATGACATAAAATCCTGTTCAAAATATCCACCATGCATTTAGAGGCTGACTGTTCACTTTACATCACCCAGTTGTCCATAAAAGTACACATAACATGAAGCGGAGGGAATAAGTCACTTTTATTTAATAACTAGCTGAAGTACCCGTTCTTCGCACGGGAATGAATGGACTTTTTGATATTACGATTTGTGGTGATTACTATTCATTGTAATAAGCAGATATAGCAAAATGGATATCGCGTTATATTGTGTCCAATAATCATGCATACCGAATTGCAAGGCAATCGTTTGTACAGTGCAGAAGGCTATGCGGCGTAGCGCAATCTAGTGGCGAGTTTTAGCAAAACGGATACGGCGAAAATATTCTTCGCATTCAGATATCGATGTATACGAATTTTCATGACTATCGGCTGGACAGTCCTGAAGTTCATGTGTTGACGCGACATCTAGTTGTAAGTTATAGGAAAATGGATAGCGCCAAACTCTTCCCCGTGTTCAAATATCTATGTATACCTATTTTCATAGCGATCATTTGCACAGTCAAGAAGTGATACACTGCAGGGCCATCTAGTGGTTAATTAAAGTAATGATTTGCTACAGCGCCGTCAAGTGGCGAGTTATAGGAAAATGGATAACACCAAAATATTCTCATTGGTCAAATAGCTATGTATACTGATTTTCATAGCGACCGTTTGATTGGTCAAGAATTTGGCCTGCTGCAGCGTCATCTAGTGGCGAGTTAAAATAATAATGCATTGCAGTGTCATCTAGTGGTGAGTAACATCAAAAGGAACGCAGTTAGAATATATTCTTCGTGCTCAAATGTGTAAGTATAAAAAATTTCATGCCGATCGGTCGAACGGTATAGAAGTTGATGCGTTTCAGCGCCATTTAGCGGCAAGTTACAGCAAAATGGATACTGAAAAATATTCTCCGTGTTCTAATATTCGCGTGTACCAAATTTCATCGAAATCGGTTGGACGATATTCGCATAGCAAACGGCTAAACGGAATAGAATTCGACGTTGTGCTGCGGCACCAAGTGGTACGTTAAGGAAAACGGATAGCATAAAAACCTTATCCATCATAAAAGACTTAGGTGAACCAAATTTTATGGTGCAACTGTGCTCAACGGTGCTGGAGTTTTTCAACCTCATAAACACATACCAACATTCATTTTTATCTATAACCAGTGTTATTATATATACCACTCTCAAATAAAATCCAGTTTCAAATCTAAGCCTCGCCAAAGTGCCAACATACGCCATTTTGCAAGAGTTTTTTCAGGGAATCATTCGAAGCATTGACTTAGCAGCAATCAATATCGGAAATGGTTCGAACGCCAAAGAGTAAAGCAAGCATTTATTTGAAAAGTGGAATCCCTTAATACAGCCGAATTTTTTAAAATTATCAACTATAATGTGTTTTATTCATAGTTACTCCGATGTACTAAATGAGAAGATTTCAATTTTCTGAAATTTGGCGGAATTGCCCCAACTTAAATCAATGTACTCAATTGGCGAGAATTCTGCAGTTAGATCGCTTGAAATCCCTTAATAACTGCATTATTTCTTCACGGATCATTAAAATTTAACGCTGTATTCTAATAAAACCTTTGCACTTTTTTTCAAAAATCTATTTCCTTAAGCTCTCAATAAATTGCGCCAAGCCGAAAACTGTGCAAACCGCTAGAACTCACTTACTCAAAATCGATATTTCAGCCACTTTATTTTTTCACCAAACTAAAAAATTTTACATATTAGCCTCGGAAATCTTCAATTCTTATTTTTTTGCGTATAAAACATTTCATTCCTGCTCCGATTTCCCATGCACACGATATTATAATTTTTAAAAAAATAACCTTACGAATATAAACTAACAAAAAAAATCATTATTATTCTTTTATTTTTACTTTGAGAATTTAAAACATTTCATTGGGCAAAATCGCCACACATGGCAACCACGATCCTTATTTCACACTTTTTTCACTACATGGGTTACAATTACGGAAAGCTTTTTGCGTGGAGAGCATAAAAAATCTCTTAAATTCCGGGAACGGGTGGACTTTCAAAGTTTTAAAGTGGACTACGATTTATTCTATATTATTTTACATATCTGTGCTAAATTTCAGGCCGATAGGTCCATTTTTGTGGATTTGTATACGAATCAAATCCACAAACTAACAAACAGAATTTCATTTTTATTTATTTACAAGATTTAAGATAATGACTCAAAAAACTACGTCAGTGTCATTCACTATCAAAAAAATGGAAAGCTTAATGGTTTGCAGAGAACTCCTGGCTTTCAAAATGTCTTATTTCTACATAATACTGTTTTTTAGGCTCAAGTTGTAGCATTAAATACCTAAGACACTACATGAAATGGAGCACCATTTATTTCTTTCCGAACATGTGCCATATAAGGAAAGTATTGTAATCATGAAAAAATTCGACTTCGAGATTTTGGTGTATTTACACGTTTTGAGGTCTTCTGAATTCATTTATGCTATTTTCAAGAGATGTTTTTAAAATAGCTGCGCACCCGCTCTTCATACGGGAAGAAGGGAATATTTTACTACTAAAATCATATCTGCATGTGACAAAACAGAATTTCATTTTTAAAAAAGTTCAAGTAATCTCCTCTGTTGAAATTACTGCGGGATATATTAACGCAAATTAGAATTACTTTTCGTTTAGTTGGTTGTATGACAACCGTTGAAAAAGGATAAACACTTTTAATTTCATGAAATATTTATTAACGTGGTACATTGCGATTTATTCATATTAATTTTACAAATCTAATAATACTACCTATTACGTACATTAATACTATCTATACTCGCTTCTCCCTCTTCAAGGCTCCCTTAAAAGAAACAGCTTAGATTATTTGGCCTCAATGGGATCTTGTGATTCTGTGGCGATTCTTTGTAATTTACGCATTAGCATAAATAATAATCATTTCATATAATGGTTGCCATTAAGGAAACTCTCCATATATATTTAATTTATACATAGTTTTATAAGATTGGCGTATTTAGCGCCGCAAACCATTTCATCTTACTGTGTATCTGTACTGATATCTTTTATATCCTCCATAGTCCTGTCTCCTGAAAAACATCAAACTGTGTAATCTCGAGGAGCTACTTATTCCCATTTTAATTGTGACAGGGCGTTAGAGTTGCAGAGTTTACAAATTTCACGCATTTTTTTTAATTTATGACGTCACTGTTTGACTGCCGTAAAGGATACCCCGGTAGATTGAGGGAGTTAATTTCGATATTTCGCATAATTGTTTTCAAACGGTATCATTAAAACTTTGCGTTGGACCTTTATGGAGGAACGTAATTCAACGTTAAAATAAAACTATACTCGCAACCTGCATGCGTATGTTAGGCAACGCCTGCGCTAAATTAAATGCCAAAAATAAAAATAGTAAATAGAAAAATTTTAATATATCGCGCTTTGAAACGAACTTTGTAACTTTTAAAATGAACATTTTCAGCGCCGTGAAAACATTTCAATTTTTAAATAAGCACCGGATTAAAATACCACTTCTAATAATAATAATCGTGAATTTCTTTGTTTATTTCTACAGTAAATTTTATTCAAAATATCGTCTCCCTGTGTTGAAAATAGAGCTGGAATAAATGAGTTAAAATTATGGCGTAAAGTTTACGTATCTTAAAGCATTTGACGTCATAGATCCTCACTTGCGAATTGAAATTCTGATATCCCATTTAAAAACTCGATTGGTTGAAAAAACCCTTTTTTCTAATCCTTTCTGTGGCAACAACCGAACATAAATTCTCGTGCCGTGATCGCAATGTAATGAATGGCGTAAGATCGCGTTGATGCTATTAAATTCTAAACATTAGGCTGCATTAAAATTCGTAAAAAATCATCTAATTTACATAATTTTTTCGTTTATATTTTAAAAGAGAGAGAAAAGAATGTTTCACGATTTGTCAAAATATCTAAAAGTTATGACGGATAGAATTCAAGATGCGACAGTTTTAAAATTATTTTACGAAAAAAAATCGCGAAGCAGATGTTTAGTAAAAAAATTCCTAAAAATCGGTAAATCATGTTACGTATTCAGAACAAACTGTTTTTAAAAGAAAATTTCTTCCTCTATCCGATGATACAAATGCCGTTTTGCTGCGAGCGTAATTTCCGCCGTTATTACGAATTAGGTGAGAAAAAGTGCCAAAAATCGCATAAAACATAAAATAAAAAAAAATCTAGGTCGAATTTTGAAAAAATCGCTTCGAGGTGCACAACTACATATTTACATCTTCCCGAGTACCAAATTTGGTGTTTCTAGGTGTAGCCGTTTGTCCGTAACGCTGCCGACAGACACACACACACACAGACACACAGACACCTTCTTTTATAATAAGTAGAGACTAACTGTGGATAGACCAATTCCTTCAGCCGTAGTCATTGGAAGGAATCCAAAGGAGTTAAATCACGTGATCGCGGCGGCTATAAAACTGGGGCAACATATATGTAATTCAACGAACAGTGTTCATGTTTCCAATATTTTTTTCTTGCATCGGATGTGACGTAAAAACTTTCCTTACGCATTTTTATCGAAAACTATATGTTGTGAAGGTACTGAAGATTGCAATATGCCACCAATTTCAATCCAGTCGGATTGACCACTTCAAAACGATTTCGTTTCCTTTCCGAAGTTAACTGTATAAAAGATGTTTAAGCGAGTTAGTACATCATAAAGTTTATAAAAAAGACCGTTTATTTCTTTGGAAATCAACTTATTATCAACTCCATTATAATTAAGCAAAATTTATGAATAAAATGTACAATGAAAATAGTATCTTGAATAAGTAGTTAAATTTTGATCTTATACAATACAATTTCTATTATACAATACAAGGCTAGATCTAGGTTATTATATATTATATTATTTATATTATTATTATTATTATTATCAGATATAATATGATAGCAAAATTTTATTTGTAATCAAAACAAAACAATGGATATCAATGAAATAGTATTTCCATTATTACATACTACCTAGTAATATAATTATATTTAATTATAAATATTATATTTATACTTACATTTATAAATATAATGTTTTGTATAATAGCATTTTAAGTACAGTCTTCAGTTAAGCGTTAAGTTCAGTCTTCATAGAGTTCACAAATGACATCAATGAAAATTATTTTGTACTTACATTGCGTTATATAAAGATTCTTTTATTAAATGCCTAAATCTAACTTAATCAACCGAGTTCACAATTACGTAATTTAGGCACGCTAAGCAGTCTTATAATAATGATGATAGTTGTGCTAGATTTAAAGAAGGGCACAATTATCAAAATATCGAGTATTTTTCTATAAACTTTCTTTAAATAATAATTTTGGGTTTATAGATTATGAAAAATCAAGTTTTGTTTTTAGAAAAGTTTCGTAGGAAACAAATTGTGTTAATAGTGTCATCTGCCAATCGACTTCTTAGTGAGTTATAAGTATAGCCAGCGGCTGAAAAGACCCTTTCAGTTTCTACACATGTCTGTTTTATTGTCAACAAATAGTCATGAATATATGACAATTATTGTTCTAGAACTCCTTCGTTTTCATATGTAGTTTTTTTTTTTTTTTTTGCATTTTTTGTACTTTCCGGATCTGGAAAATTGATACCAGATCCGGTAGACGCCTAATGATGCCGGATCCGACGAATTACCGGATCCGGTTTTCCGGATTGCAGTCCCTAGAAAGTACAGTTCTATGGGACCATAAGGAGGAATGGGTGGGGGGGGGGAGAGGGTCCTACTGCATTTGCAAAGAAAAGTTCAAGCTAAGATAGCAGCGCCGAACGGAAAGAAAATTAATAGATTTGGCTGTTTGCCGTTATCTGTTTCAAAAAATCAATTTTATTTATGTAGAAAACAAAACGAGAGAAGAGGAAAATAATGAAATACTTTTTGAAGCACTATTCCAGAAGTCACGCTACTTGTATGCTTGTTTCAGTTTAGGGCTACAATCATTCTCTCCACCTCTTCCTTATCTATGGCTGGAACGCCTTGTATAGGTTTCTTGAGCCATACACTTGAAAATGAATAGCAAAAATATAACTGAAGGACGGGCTATGTCTTTAAGGAGTTAATCTGTTGCGTGTCTGGATTCTACAAGTTTAAGAATCAAGAATATGCACAATTCTACTGAATTTACACAAAAAACAATTCAATTGATATCAATCCTAAAAGTTGTTTCGAAGTATTGCGATATAGCTCTACACCAAAGGCTCCTTTAGTCGCTACCAAAATCCACCAGATCAAAAAGGAACTTGAAGTGTTTGACAGGTAATCAGTATCTTATAAATTTCTTCATGTGTTCTTTCTTTACCTATCATCACTGTGTGAATCGCATCGTTTGATCCACATTGGATGCTTTTATTTCCGACGCTCTTCACGAATTTTTTGTTCGTCGTCACATAATTTCCTCTGATGTTTCTGCAAGTGACTAGGCAGTACTTCATTTCCCCACCCTGTATGTGAAATTCAATACCTGTAATGGGGTAAAAATAAGTATTAAAGGATTTTACAGGAAGCGAAAATACAACAGAATTTCACAGCATATATATAGACGTCTTGATTAACTCTGTTTCAAATTCTCGCGATGATCTGTTCTTCTGAGGTTCAAGCACATATTAATATAACCTTTATTTAAGAGATTTATTTTATTTTCTCCAGTAAAAGAGCTATAAATATTGCAAACACTATTTTCGGGGTATTATTCTTTTTGAAACCTCACTAATGTATACTATTATATTTTATTTATTTGAAACAAATGAAAGTATCAATAACATACTTTAAACAACGATTTTCTATTGATTTTGATGTAATGTAGATTCTTTTGTGCTGCTTTTAAAGCACGTATACAGTTTTTAATTGGGTATACGCAGAGTCCCAGCCTTAGACACATGACATAATACGTAATAATAATCTACATTAAAGAATCTCACAAGAATTATGTTCATAGAAACATCTTTAAGAAACTGAAAGACAACCGCATAACTAAATCTGAAGGCAAAAAGTGGCACAACATTCAAGACAGCTTTAAAATCGTCAACCTTCAACCACGTAAAGAAGCACTTGCCAACTTCAGATTAAGAACAGGACACGATTGTCTTGCGGAACACTTAAACACGATAGGAGTCATCGCCTCGCGTGGCCTCACCATGGGACAGTGGTTATGTCACTGAAAATGGTAGGCGGCCGAAGTGTGAAGGTCCTGCGTTCGGGTCCCATCGGGCGGCTCTCGACCTAACCATTCGGCGTTTTCCGTGGTTTTCCCCGAAACTATTGTAAATACGGGTTAGGGCCCCTTAGAAATACCCTCCCACTTCTGCTGTCCTTCTGATGTGGATTTATAAGCGGCTTTGGGCCAAGCATACAAATCCGAAATACATGTTCCCAAAAAAAAAGACACCGCCTCGAGAACTTGCCCAATTTGTAGAACTGGAACTATGAATTCAGAACATCTTTTGAAGTGTCCAGAACTGAACGAGGATGCCCTACGCCAAGGATAAATCACAAGATTGTATTCGGAAGCTAGAAGCCTCGTGGACTAAAAGTAGCGCTTGTCCCTCCCTCTACCTTCTCCACTGTCTCACCTTTTGACTTATTGTGGTGTGAGCGTTCAACTTAATGTCAACTTTTGTCTTTATGTATGTGTTCTTTGCAGTGTTTGTTTTGTTTTCTTTGTGTGAGATTCTGTAATGAATTAGTTTCCAATAAAGCTATATGTTACAACACAATCAACATTAATTTCACAGCAACCAATAAACGTTTACGATAGTCATAGGCAAACCGAAAAAAAAGTTTTTTAATTTAGTTGGAAGGTATTAGGAAGCTTTTGCTATCAAGAATATCTTCCACTTACCAGAGATCATTTGAAAATCATATTTACATTGCACATTATCACCGGGGAGGCATCTAACGTAATAACTGTCTTCGTTCATAAAAGGATTTAATAGGAATCTCTTACAAATTGACTTTTCTATATCGCCATTGAAATACTTGTCCTTACTAGAAATAAAAAAATATACATATATTATGTACATTTCAAATCCTGATAGTCAATTTTATACATCAGGTTGTAACGAAAGTTTTCCACCAAATCTGCTTGAGTCAGTCCATGCGGCACCCAACGATCGAACTTGCACGTCAAGTTTATGCGATGCATAGAACAACTAACCTCCTTAGCTAGCTCTCGAGTGGTTAAATACTGATCTTCTTCCACAAGTTCTCGCAGGCGGCCCTCATCAACATCAGTAGGCCGGCCAGAGCGTTCTGCTTTTTGAATGTCATACTTCTTGTTTTGAACTTTCGGTATCAAACCTTCGCAGTGCCATATGATACAACAGTAGTACCTAAAGCTGTGCATATAATTCGTTGACATTCTGTAGATGCCTTTTTGCAGCAGAACTGAAAGTAACCCATACAGCATGCATAGGTTCTCTGAACGTCTATTAACGTTCAGAAAACCTGTGTGAGCTGTATGGGAAATAAATGTTCTATCACCAACGTGATAGTTCCATTTCAGGCACCTTGCACTTAATGATAACGATAGTTTTTACAGATTTCACAACACAGTATTCTAAAGCAAGTCTCTTTTAATTGCCAAAAATCGTTCCACAAAATATGAGCAAACACACCATCGCGAGCTGTTATGGGCAAACGATATTTGCGGTAGCAAGAAACTTTCGTTATAACCTAATACTCTAAGATGCTCTGTAAATCGTAATTGAAATTTTCAGAACAAAGAAAACACAGAAAACACAGATATAACACGTCTGTTACTCTTTAATTTCATTTTTAAAGTAAGAAAATAATGTGAGAACATGACATTTTGGAAAGTCCCTAATTAAAAGGCCGCGCTTCAAAGGTAGGTTGTTAGTTACCAGAAAACTGTGGAATTTTGGATCACTTAATAAAGACATGAGAATCTGGTTCAGCGAAAAAAATGATTAGTTCAATATATCGTCACGAGAGAATGTATTATTAATAATTTGCCTATTTAGTAACATTGCATATGCAAGCACAAAGGATCTCCCAAATTGCTTAAAAGATTTCAAAACAGCTTTTGTGCATTGTTAAATCCTTATAAATAAAAATTAAATTCTGTTTGTTTGTTTGTGGATTTGAGTTGTATACAAATCCACAAAAATGGACCTATCAGCCTGAAATTTTGCACAGATATGTAAAATAATATAGAATAAATGATAGTCCACTTTAAAACTTTGAAAGTCCACCCGTTCCCGGAATTTAAGAGATTTTTTATGTTCTCCACGCAAAAAGCTTTCCGTAATTGTAACCCCTGTAGTGAAAAAATTGTGAAATAAGGATCGTGGTTGCCATGTGTGGCGATTTTGCTGAATAAAATGTTTTAAATTCTCAGTAAAAATAAAAGAATAATAATGATTTTTTTTTTTGTTAGTTTATATTCGTAAGGTTATATTTTTTTTAATTATAATATCGTGTGCATGGGAAATCGGAGCAGGAAAGAAATGTTTTATACGCAAAACAATAAGAATTGAAGATTTCCGAGGCTAATATGTTAAAATTTTTTTGTTTGGCAAAAAATAAAATGGCTCAAATGCCGAGAAAGTGAGTTCTAGCGGTTTGCACAGTTTCCGGCTTGGCGCAATTTACTGAGAGCTTAAGGAAACGGATTTTTGAAAACAAGTGCAAAGGTTTTATTAGAATACAGCGTTAAATTTCAATGATCCGTGCGGAAATAATGCAGTTATTAAGGGATTTCAAGCGATCTATCTTCAGCATTCTCGCGATTTTGAGGAGGATTCTAACGCTTGGCGCTATTTATCGTAATTTAATCGTCTGCTATTTGGGTTATGAATACACCTGCGTATAAGTTTTTGAAATTTTCATTCAGTTGGAATTGTGCATTTTTCTGAGCAGTTTTCTGCATCTAATGTATTACATCCAGAAAAAAGGATGTTAGAAATATCAATTTTAATTTTGTTTTAATCACACTCATGAATAATGATACACTTTCCAACTTAATGAAAGAAGGAACGAAAATAGGGAAGACCCATGGATTATAACTCTTTTTATATATAGCACTTTAGTGCGTATTTAAAAATCTGAAAGTGTGTCAGATTTTCTATGATTCTAGCGCTTGGCGCAATTTAATGAGAGGTTATTTTTAAAAACAAGCGTAGGTTATCTTATAAATAAAAATGAAATTCTGTTTGTCAATTTGCTGATTTGGGTAGTATACAATTCCACAAAAATGGACCTGTCAGCCTGAAATTTTACACAGATATGTAAAATAATATAGAATAAATGATAGTCCACTTTACACTTTGAAACTCCACTTAAAAACATTTTCCTCCTGAATGGTTCTCTTAATTTCCGTTCCCGGAATTTAAGAGATTTTTTATGTTCTCCACGCAGAAAGCTTTACGTAATATTAACCCCTGTAGTGAAAAAAGTGTGTGAAATAAGCATCTTGGTTGCCATGTGTGGCGATTTTGCCGAATAAAATGTTTTAAATTCTTAATGTAAAAACAAAAGAATAATAATGATTTTTTTAGTTTATTTTTTTAGGTTATTTTTTTAAATTATAATATCGTGTGCGCATAAGAAATGAGAGCAGGAATGAAATGTTTTATAACGCAAAACAATGAGGATCGAAGATATCCGAGACTAATATGTAATTTTTTTTAGTTTGGCGAAAAAAAAATGGCTGATAGGCCGATTTTTAGAGAGTGAGCTCTAGCGGTTTGCACAGTTTTAGGCTTTTGGGCGCAATTTACTGAGAGCTTAAGGGAATAGCATTTTTGAAAACAAGTGTATAGGTTTTTCTTAGAATACAGCATTAAATTTTAACTATCCGTGCAGAAATAATGCAGTTATTAGGGCATTTCAAGCGATGTAGCTTCAGAATTCTCGCCAATTGAGTACATTGATTTAACTTGGGGGAAATCCGCCAAATTTCAGAAAATTGAAATCTTCGCATTTAGTACATCGAGGTAACGATGAATAAAACATGTTATAGTTGATAATTTAAAAATGCGGCTGTATTAAGGGATTCCACTTTTCAAATAAATGCCTGGCGGTCGAACCATTTCCCATTTTGATTGCTGCTAAGTCAATGCTTCGAATGTTTCCCTGAAAAAACTCTTGCAAAATGGCGTATGCTGGCACTGGTACTTAGATTTGAAACTGGATTTTACTTGAGACTGGTATATACGTATAATAAGACTGGTTATAGATAAAAATGAATGTTGGTATGTGTGTAGGAGGTTGAAAAACTCCAGCACCGTTTATCACCGATCACCATGAAATTTGGTTCACCTAAGTCTTTTATCATGGAGAAGGTTTTTATGCTATCCGTTTTCCTCTAACTTTTCACTAGGTGGCGCAGCAGAACGTCGAATTCTAAATCCGTTTAGGCGTTTGCTATGCGAATATCGTCCAACCAATTTCGATGAAATTTGGTACACGCGAATATTAGAACACGGAGAATATTTTTCACTATCCATCTGTTTGTAACTTACCGCTAAATAGCGCTGCAACGCATCAACTTCTATACCATTCGACCGATCGGCATAAAATTTTTTATACATACACATTTGAGAACGAAGAATATATTCTAACTGCGTTACTTTTGATGTTACTCACCACTAGATGGCACTGCAATGCATTATTATTTTAACTCGCCACTAGATGACGCTGCAGCAGGCCAAATTTTTTGACCATTCAAACGGTGGCTATGAAAATCAGTATACATAGCTATTTGAACAATGAGAATATTTTGGCGTTATCCATTTTGCTATAACTCGCCACATGACGGCGCTGTAGCAAATCATTACTTTAATTAACCACTAGATGGCCCTTCAGTGTATCACTTCTTGACTGTGCGAATGATCGCTACGAAAATAGGTATACATAGATATTTGAACACGGGGAAGAGTTTGGCACGATCCATTTTCCTATAACTTGACACTAGATGTCGCGTCAACACATGAACTTCAAGACTATTCAGCCGATCGTCATGAAAATTCGTATACATCGATATCTGAATGCGAAGAATATTTTTGCCGTATCCGTTTTGCTAAAACTCGCCACTAGATTGTGCTACGCCGCATCGCCTTCTGCACCGTAAAAACGATTGCCTTGAAATTCAGTATGCATGATTATTGAACATAATATAACGCGATATCCATTTTGCTATATCTCTTTATTACAATAAATAGTAATCACAACAAATATTAATATCAAAAAGTCCATTCATTCCCGTGCGAAGAACGGGTACTTCAGCTAGTCCTTATAAATAAAAATTAAATTCTGTTTGTTTGTTTGTGGATTTGAGTTGTATACAAATCCACAAAAATGGACCTATCAGCCTGAAATTTTGCACAGATATGTAAAATAATATAGAATAAATGATAGTCCACTTTAAAACTTTGAAAGTCCACCCGTTCCCGGAATTTAAGAGATTTTTTATGTTCTCCACGCAAAAAGCTTTCCGTAATTGTAACCCCTGTAGTGAAAAAATTGTGAAATAAGGATCGTGGTTGCCATGTGTGGCGATTTTGCTGAATAAAATGTTTTAAATTCTCAGTAAAAATAAAAGAATAATAATGATTTTTTTTTTTGTTAGTTTATATTCGTAAGGTTATATTTTTTTAATTATAATATCGTGTGCATGGGAAATCGGAGCAGGAATGAAATGTTTTATACGCAAAACAATAAGAATTGAAGATTTCCGAGGCTAATATGTTAAAATTTTTTTGTTTGGCAAAAAATAAAATGGCTCAAATGCCGAGAAAGTGAGTTCTAGCGGTTTGCACAGTTTCCGGCTTGGCGCAATTTACTGAGAGCTTAAGGAAACGGATTTTTGAAAACAAGTGCAAAGGTTTTATTAGAATACAGCGTTAAATTTCAATGATCCGTGCGGAAATAATGCAGTTATTAAGGGATTTCAAGCGATCTATCTTCAGCATTCTCGCCAATTGAATGCATTGATTTAAATTGGGGGAATTCCGCCAAATTTCAGATAATTGAAATCTTCGCATATAGTACATCGGAGTAACGATGAATAAAACACGTTATATAGTTGATAATTTAAAAAATGCGGCTGTATTAAGGGATTCCACTTTTCAAATAAATGCCTGGCGGTCGAACCATTTCCCATTTTGATTGCTGCTAAGTCAATGCTTCGATTCCCTGAAAAAACTCTTGCAAAATTGTGTATGTTGGCACTTTTGCGAGGCTTAGATTTGAAACTGGATTTTATTTGAGACTGGTATCTATATTAATAAAACAATGTGTGTAAACTGTTAGTTTGTTTGTCTGTGTCTCGCGTTGCTCGCAAACGGGTGATCGTAGACCTACCAAATTTTGAACGGAAATTCTCCATGACAGGTCCCGACACACCTCGAAGCGATTTTTTCAAAATTCGAACTATTTTAGGAAATATCGATAAAAACGTATCGCAAAAGGCTAATTTTTGCTTTCCGCCATTTCGTAATTGTAACCCCACAATGCATTATGCGACGATTAAGCTTATCTAGGCTGCCACATTCGGCAGTTCATTAAATGATTCAGACTCTTGAAGTAAAAATAAAAGAATAACGATTTTTTTTATTTTGTCTAGATTATTTGTAAGGTTGTTTTTAAATTAAAATATCGTGTACATGTGAAATCAGAGCGGGAATGAAATGATTTATACTCAAAAGAAAAATGGAATTTGGAAATTTTCCGAAAATAAATGGGCAACTTTTTAATTGGGCGAAAAATAAAAGGGGTTGATGTGCGATTTTGAGGAGGATTCTAACGCTTGGCGCTATTTATTGTAATTTAATCGTCTGCTATTTGGGTTATGAATACACCTGCGTATAAGTTTTTGAAATTTTCATTCAGTTGGAATTGTGCATTTTTAAGCAGCTTTTCTGCATCTAATGTATTACATCCAGAAAAAAGGATGTTAGAAATATCAATTTTAATTTTGTTTAATCACACTCATGAATAATGATACACTTTCCAACTTAATGAAAGAAGGAACGAAAATAGGGAAGACCCATGGATTATAACTCTTTTTATATATAGCACTTTAGTGCGTATTTAAAAATCTGAAAGTGTGTCAGATTTTCTATGATTCTAGCGCTTGGCGCAATTTAATGAGAGGGTATTTTTTAAAACAAGCGTAGGTTATCTTATAAAAAAAAAATGAAATTCTGTTTGTCAATTTGAAGATTTGGGTAGTATACAATTCCACAAAAATGGACCTGTCAGCCTGAAATTTTACACAGATATGTAAAATAATATAGAATAAATGATAGTCCACTTTAAAACGTTGAAAGTCCACCCGTTCCCGCAATTTAAGAGATTTTTTATGTTCTCCAAACAGAAAGCTTTCCGTCATTGTAACCCCTGTAGTGAAAAAAGTGTGTGAAATAAGCATCTTGGTTGCCATGTGTGGCAATTTTGCCGATTAAATGTTTTAAATTCTTAAAGTAAAAATAAAAGAATAATAATGATTTTTTTAGTTTATATTTGTAAGATTATTTTTTAAATTATAATATCGAGTGCGCATAAGAAATGAGAGCAGGAATGAAATGTTTTATAAGCAAAACAATGAGGATCGAAGATATCCGAGACTAATATGTAATTTTTTTTAGTTTGGCGAAAAATAAAATGGCTGATAGGCCGATTTTTAGAAAATGAGTTCTAGCGGTTTGCACAGTTTTAGGCTTTTTGGCGCAATTTACTGAGAGCTTAAGGGAATAGCATTTTTGAAAACAAGTGTATAGGTTTTCTTAGAATACAGCATTAAATTTTAACTATCCGTGCAGAAATAATGCAGTTATTAGGACATTTCAAGCGATGTAGCTTCAGAATTCTGGCCAATTGAGTACATTGATTTAACTTGGGGGAAATCCACCAAATTTCAGAAAATTGAAATCTTCGCATTTAGTACATCGAGGTAACGATGAATAAAACATGTTATAGTTGATAATTTAAAAAATGCGGCTGTATTAAGGGATTCTACTTTTCAATGCCTGGCGGTCGAACCATTTCCCATTTTGATTGCTGCTAAGTCAATGCTTCGAATGATTCCCTGAAAAAACTCTTGCAAAATGGCGTATGCTGGCACTTTGGCGAGGCTTAGATTTGAAACTGGATTTTACTTGAGACTGGTCTATACGTATAATAAGACTGGTTATAGATAAAAATGAATGTTGGTATGTGTGTAGGAGGTTGAAAAACTCCAGCACCGTTTCACCGATCACCATGAAATTTGGTTCACCTAAGTCTTTTATCATGGAGAAGCTTTTTATGCTATCCGTTTTCCTCTAACTTTCCACTAGGTGGAGCAGCAGAACGTCGAATTCTATTCCGTTTAGCCGTTTGCTATGCGAATATCGTTAAACCAATTTCGATGAAATTTAGTACACGCGAATATTAGAACACGGAGAATATTTTTCACTATCCATTTGCTGTAACTTACCGCTAAATAGCGCTGCAACGCATCAACCGATCGGCATAAAATTTTTTATACTTACACATTTGAGAACGAAGAATATATTCTAACTGTGTTAATTTTGATGTCACTCACCACTAGATGGCACTGCAATGCATTATTATTTTAACTCGCCACTAGATGACGCTGCAGCAGGCCAAATTTTTGACCATTCAAACTCTGGCTATGAAAATCAGTATACATAGCTATTTGAACAATGAAAATATTTTGGCGTTATCCATTTTGCTATAGCTCGCCATATGACGGCGCTGTAGCAAATCATTACTTTAATTAACCACTAGATGGCCCTGCAGTGTATCAGTTCTTGACTGTGCGAATGATCGCTATGAAAATAGGTATACACATATATTTGAACACGGGGAAGAATTTGGCATGATCCGTTTTCCTATAACTTGACACTAGATGTCGCGTCAACACAGGAACTTCAGGACAATTCAGCCGATCGTCATGAAAATTCGTATACATAGATATCTGAATGCGAAGAATATTTTCGCCGTATCCGTTTTGCTAAAACTCTCCACTAGATTGCGCTACGCAGCATCGCCTTCTGCACCGTAAAAACGATTGCCTTGAAATTCAGTATGCATGATTATTGAACACAATATAACGCGATATCCATTTTGCTATATCTCTTTATTACAATAAATAGTAATCACAACAAATATTAATATCAAAAAGTCCATTCATTCCCGTGCGAAGAACGGGTACTTCAGCTAGTATATATATATATATATTTACTATAGGCATGGACTACAGGTTTTTAAATGAGTATGCCCTCTGGTGGTAATACTTGAAATATTTTTTTTGTCATTGAAACAAATATTATTCCCGTCGATATTAAGGATCCACAAAATTTCAAAATCTTATGATTGGTTTTGTCTGTAAGCAACTTTTAAATAGAATTATTATTATTATTATTATAGTGGCCCTGTGTGTGATCCTAGCTTAGTAGAAGAATTGGAGCTGAACTCCAAAAACTTTCAAATCCCTTATACAATAGAGCACCAATGCAAGAGGCATAGCTAGGATTTTCAGCGATTATCGACAACTGAAGCGCTTCGTCCAATTTGCCAAAATGCAATGGGAAGCTTTCGCAATTCGGCATCCTTGGGTGTTGCGCACGGAGACAGATGCCCCTCCTTGCTCCCGCCCCCAGGCTTTGCCACTGCCGAATTCCAACTGATCGAACTGCCTAATTATCCTAGCACCACACTCTTTAAAAAAAGTACTCAAAAAATAAAAATTATGTAAAAATGCAGTTTTTAAAAGTAGAAGCTTTTTATTGTGTAGCCCTAAAAGGCATAAAATAAAAATTTATTCTTTCAAATCTATGCAATAAGTGAATGAAAGTTTCAAAACCAGCAAAACCTTCGATAAAAATATAGATATTTCACTTTTGCTAGAGATGAAAATTTTTTAATTTTCAAAATATTTTGAAAAAGCATGCGAGACCTTTTCAATACACGTATTAATGACTAAATCAATGCCTTATAAGCAAAAAACAGCTCAAATGAAACATTGGTCTCAAATGAATTTTAAAAATATTTTGAACATTTAAAAATTTTCCTTAGACTCTACCTTTGTCCAATAATCTCTTAATTACCTATTCACCACTAAATTTGATTAAAAAAAACATGCATTTACTGTATTTAAAAAATTACAAAACCATCATTATGTCTCTTTAGTTTAATCAGGAGCATGGCTCAAGTAGCCAATCCGATTATCCGAACTTTCGCTTACCGGAACTAAGATCGGTTTCGACTGGTTCGGATAATCGGCGCTGTAGTACTATTTTAGGTAGTAGTAGTCAACTCGTGTAAGGAAGCATGGTAATTTGTATTAACTGGGGATAGTCAGATTGTTTCAACTTCATTAATGACAGTGGTACTCACCGTCAAATTCGTGGAAGGTGAAATGTTAAAAAAAATCACAACAATCCTCGTTAAATATTTAGTAAAAATTTCTAGAACTATTGCGATGTGGAATTAAGTGACTTCGAAAAGAATATTTCACCTAGCTGAAACTACAGCACTAGTGACAGGAAAATTCCCATGTGGTTGAGATTTGTAACGAAGGTGCTCGATCGCAGACAATTTTCCGAAATTTGTAACTCATGAGGGGAGGAGGGGGTTAGTCGGCCTAAATGCTCTTTTCCCAAATCCCTCCTTACCTAAAAAAAGGAGATATCCATAAAATTCTAGATGCAATAGTAACACATACGAAAACCTAAAAATCAATTTGAAAACATTTGGAAATTCAGCTACCAAAAGAAGGTGAGTAACAACGATTTCCTTCTTTCACATACCACAAAAACAGTTATCTCTAAAATTCTTCCTCTAAAATATAACCAACAAATATAACTAATGGTTTAGGCACAATTTTTTTTGTAATAAAAAACTTGTAAAAATATATTAGTTTGAATTAGTGTACAAAGATGACCTTTCCAGGTACACTAAATAAATTCAAAACGATTTTTAAGGTTCCATCCCCTCTTCCGCCATATGTAATTTTGCAGGATAGCACCGAACATAACAGGTAACAAGTTTTAGATAGAGCAAGTTCTAAATTAAATTAATTTTGTTGGATATATATGTCTAAACAACAGAAATAAAATTTAACTTACGCTATAAAGCCTTGAAGAACCTTTTCCTTCGTTTCCTTCACAACGTGCATAATAAACCATTTCAACTGAAATAAATAAGATCACATACATTATGCTCACAATTTAAGTGTTAATACAGTGAACTCTCACTTATACACCGCCTCTTTTATACGCCTTTCTCATTTATACGACGATTTTTAGTGGTCCCGGCTCATTATATAGGAAAATAATGATATAATTATTCGTTTATGCATCGCTATATTTCACTTATGCGACGAATTTTTTTTTCTTAGACTACCAAAATTTTTTTTTCTCTTAAATAGAAATTAAAAAATAAACCATTTATGGAATGAAACGTGTTGCTCGATCTAGTGGTTTATTTTTCCTGTTTCCACGTGTGCCTTTTCACCTTTGCTGTTTCTAGGAAGACATTCTTTCAGAATGAACATGAATCTCTCGAGTGGGATGTTTCACCACCCACTTTGAAAACTCATTCATCTTGAAGGAAAGAACACGTATCATTGCTTCTTGCCCGGAGCCTAGTTCTACCCCCATTGTAATGGTCTTTTGAAAGTGGTCATTCTTCTCTTATCTCGGAAAAAAGGGGGTGGTTTGTGTGACTATTGTGATCAACAACCTATCGTGCAGCATGCAGATGACGTCAAAAATTTTCTTTCTTTGGGTTCTAAGAAATTTCTATTTCGCTGTTGAGTCAGCAATTTTTAACTTGTGCTTGTAACTTGCTTGATTTGTCTGGTGAATGGTCTCGAAATGGCTAAACGAACGAAATTGTCCTTGTCTTTCAAAGTGAATGTTATTAAGAAATTTGAAGAAAATCCATCAACTACTAAAAAAGCTTTAGCTGATCATTTTAAAATTCCGGAGTCAACTTTGAAAGGAATTTTAAAAAAAAGGGAAGCAATTCTAGCTGCTGAACGAGAATGCGGAATTCAATCCTCAAAGAGAAGCCGAATTCAAGGAGGAAAGTTTCAAAAATTAGAAAGTGTTTTGTTACAATGGTTTAAAGAAGCTCGTGCTTCGAACATTCCGGTTAACATTGAGTTACTCAGACAGAAAGCTGTTCATCTGTCAGAGACTTTGGAAATTGAAAACTTCTCTGCATCGCATGGATGGGTGGAGAAATTTAAGATCCGGCACGGCTTAGAAACTCGAACCCTATCTGGAGAAAGTGCAAGTGTCGACGAAAAAACTGTAGAGCAATGGAAAGAGGACTTATCATCTTTAATAGAAGGATACAAACCTAAGGACATTTTTAATTGCGATGAAACTGGTTTGTTTTTCAAGATGATGCCTAAAAAAACATTGGCATTTAAGGGGGAACCCTGTCACGGTGGCAAAAACAGTAAAGAAAGATTAACTGTTTTGTTATGTTGTAACTCTGATGGATCAGAAAAACTTACCCCTTTAATAATCGGGAAATCAAAAAAACCTCGGTGTTTTAAAAACATAAAGCGGTTTCCGTGTGAGTACTTTAACAACAGTGCATCATGGATGACGTCGGAAATTTTCTTAAACTTTCTTCATAAATTTGACAAGAAAATGGAGAAACAAGGAAGAAAAGTTCTCCTATTCATGGATCAATGCCCTGCTCACCCTCGAGATCTGCCAAAATTTAATCATGTAAAAGTGCTGTTTTTTCCTGCAAACTTTACGAGTAAGTTATAGCCTCTGGACTTAAGTATAATACTTTGTCTAAAAGTGCATTATATAAAAACATTGATTCGTCGATATCTTGCGGAATTAGAAACGGGCAAGTCAGCTGCAGCTGATGTAAAAATTTCAATCATTGATGCTATGAATATGGAATGCGCTGCATGGAGAAGTATTGGTGACTACACCATAAAGAATTGCTTTAAAAAAGCTGGATTTCAATTTCCTGATGAATATGAATCTAATGACCAAATTAACGAAAATGAAGAAGATTGGAATATAGATCTTAGTGATGACGAATGGCAAAGTATATCTGATGGACTCGTTTGTTTTAATGAATTTGTTGATATAGATGAAAATTTAGTAACAACAGAATTAAGAGAAATTGAAGACATCGCTAATGAAATGGCTGATGGTGATGAAGATGATGATAATGAAGATGATTATGCAAAAGTTCCTCCAAGTCATAAGAAAGCGTTAGAAGCTTTAGACATTATTCGGGACTATTTGCAATTTAATTCAGCTGTTGAAACTCCGTTTACTCATTTGCATGAAATTGAAAAAATTGTTTCTGTAATACATCGGCAAAAACATAAACAATCATCTATTATGGATTATTTTGAAAGAAAATAAATGTTAAGGTATGCTACAATTTTTTTTTCATTGTATAAATCACAGTAATTTCCCCAAACCGTTATTGTATAAGCATTGTAATCCTTAGAAACATTCTTATTCATGTTCCCACGGCAATTTATATTGAATTTTAGAATTTTGAATGGATTTTTTCACTTATGCGCCTCTCTCACTTATGCGCTTTTTTCTGTTGGTCCCTTGGGCCGGCGCATAAGTAAGAGTTCACTGTATTCGGTTTTAGAAAAGAAAATTATAATATTCCTTTTAATCAGTTTATTTATTTACTGCTAAGAACCTGCAGTAAATACCTTCCCTCTTAAGAAAATCAAACGCTTTTATAGCACAATAAATTTCATAATGATTTATATAAATTTATCAATTATACTATGTCACAGTTTTTATAATATTGTTTAATGTAAGGGAAAAAATGTTTTACAGAACTAAGATTTGTTTATCTGTTCTTTTAATTTAAAAGCATTTCTAATATGTTTCAATTATAATGGAGCCTCTCTCATGTCACCTGACCACCCTCGGGAAGTACAAAATATGTTACTTTATGAAGTTGGTCACCTTGCAAAGGCGGTAGAGAGTGGTGATTCTAAAGTGATATTTTACAAAAGTGGTCACTATAGATAGATGGTCTTACCAAGGTATCACTTTAACAAGTTCATATTGATAAACATCACGTTATTTAAAAAAATATTTTCAATGCATATTCCAGTTTTTAAAGACTTTGTACAGCCTAAGCTAAGTTTGTACCCCTTAGATAGACTATAGTACTTAACAAGTGTGAACACTTTTTCAGGTTGAATAGTATTTTAATTATTTGAGGCACAACCCTTTCCCAATGCTGAAAAAAGGGCAGCCGTTGCCATCGCTCGCCTTAACTACCAACAAGATGGCGGACGATCGAAACGTTCATCGCGTGCCACAGATCTAGAGACCCTTTTTTGACGACAGCTGGCTGTGCCCGCGCACAGATCTGTGCTCTAGATCTGTGGCACGCGATGAACGTTTCGATCGTCCGCCATCTTGCTGGTAGTTAAGTCGAGCGATGGCAACGGTTGCCCTTTTTTTAGCATTGGGCAATCTATCCAGCTGCTCTCGCATTCTTCCATTTTTCAGCAGATGTCAGTGTTGTTAAAAATAATCGTGACAATTTTTTGACGGGAAATGACGAGTAAAGGATTCTCGTGGAGCTATGTCACCGGCAAATTTTTTTATAGAAATCAAATCTATTCTTCGTGACTGGCAACAGTCAAAACGTCAGAGTTTGGTGTTCCCTGAGTGGGAACACTGCGCGTTAAAGTTTTAAACTGTGACGTGGCAAACTAGTTGTATTTAAATCAATGTTCAAAAAATCGTTATAAGTGTACAAGGTAAACTCATAACGAAATAAGGTTTTTACATTCTAAAAACAGAAAAAAAAAATTACATTCTACAACTTGTTTTTAAATTTGAGAAATTCAATTTTAATTATTTGATAATCGGATTTTAAATTAAAAGATAACTTTATTAGCTACTAGCTGAAGTACCCGTTCTTCGCACGGGAATGAATGGACTTTTTGATATTAATATTTGTTGTGATTACTATTTATTGTAATAAAGAGATATAGCAAAATGGATATCGCGTTATATTGTGTTCAATAATCATGCATACTGAATTTCAAGGCAATCGTTTTTACGGTGCAGAAGGCGATGCGGCGTAGCACAATCTAGTGGCGAGTTTTAGCAAAACGGATACGGCAAAAATATTCAGATATCGATGTATACGAATTTTCATGACGATCGGCTGAATAGTCTTGAAGTTCATGCGTTGACGCGACATCTAGTGTCAAGTTATAGGAAAATGGATCGTGCCAAACTCTTCCCCGTGTTCAAATATCTATGTATACCTATTTTCATAGCGATCATTCGCACAGTCAAGAAGTGATACACTGCAGGGCCATCTAGTGGTTAATTAAAGTAATGATTTGCTACAGCGCCGTCATGTGGCGAGTTATAGCAAAATGGATAACGCCAAAATATTCTCATTGTTCAAATAGCTATGTATACTGATTTTCATAGCCACCGTTTGAATGGTCAAAAATTTGGCCTGCTGCAGCGTCATCTAGTGGTGAGTTAAAATAATAATGCATTGCAGTGTCATCTAGTGGCGAGTAACATCAAAAGTAACGCAGTTAGAATATATTCTTCGTGCTCAAATGTGTAAGTATAAAAAATTTTATGCCGATCGGTCGAACGGTATAGAAGTTGATGCTTTGCAGCGCCATTTAGCGGCAAGTTACAGCAAAATGGATAGTGAAAAATATTCTCCGTGTTCTAATATTCGCGTGTACCAAATTTCATCGAAATTGGTTGGACGATATTCGCATAGCAAACGGCTAAACGGAATAGAATTCGACGTTCTGCTGCGCCACCTAGTGAAAAGTTAGAGGAAAACGGATAGCATAAAAACCTTCTCCATGATAAAAGACTTAGGTGAACCAAATTTCATGGTGATCGGTGAAACGGTGCTGGAGTTTTTCAACCTCCTACACACATACCAACATTCATTTTTATCTATAACCAGTCTTATTATACGTATATACCAGTCTCAAGTAAAATCCAGTTTCAAATCTAAGCCTCGCCAAAGTGCCAGCATACGCCATTTTGCAAGAGTTTTTTCAGGGAATCATTCGAAGCATTGCCTTAGCAGCAATCAAAATGGGAAATGGTTCGATTTATTTGAAAAGTGGAATCCCTTAATACAGCCGCATTTTTTAAATTATCGACTATAACATGTTTTATTCATCGTTACCTCGATGTACTAAATGCGAAGATTTCAATTTTCTGAAATTTGGCGGATTTCTCCCAAGTTAAATCAATGTACTCAATTGGCGAGAATTCTGAAGCTACATCGCTTGAAATGCCCTAATAACTGCATTATTTCTGCACGGATAGTTAAAATTTAATGCTGTATTCTAAGAAAACCTATACACTTGTTTTCAAAAATGCTATTCCCTTAGGCTCTCAGTAAATTGCGCCAAAAAGCCTAAAACTGTGCAAACCGCTAGAACTCACTCTCTAAAAATCGGCCTAGCAGCCATTTTTTTTTTTCGCCAAACTAAAAAAAAATTACATATTAGTCTCGGATATCTTCGATCCTCATTGTTTTGCGTATAAAACATTTCATTCCTGCTCTCATTTCTTATGCGCACACGATATTATAATTAAAAAAATAAACTAAAAAAATCATTATTATTCTTTTATTACTTCCTTGTACGTAGTATAAGGAAGTAATGTGATCCCGAAAAATTTTGGGGGCCAAATTTCGACATAAAAACCGATTTTGACTACCTCTAAATTGAATTTTAAAAATTTTTTCGATGCATCTCATCGTAGGCTAGCATGCACGATCATATTAACGCGTCTGCAACTCATTTTGACCAGTGGCGAGTCTACTGTGGCCAGTTTTTCCATGCCGTCTGTACGTACGTACGTACGTACGTATGTATGTAACTCGCATATCTCAAAAACTATTGGTCGTAGAATGTTGAGATTTGATATTTAGGATTGTTCTATGATCTAGTTGTGCACCTCCCCTTTTGGTGGCAATCGAATGAATAGTTTATGTACAGGACAGCCCAAAAGATTCGAAATACATTACGCTCTATGGGCCGAAATTCATTAAACTCGCATATCTCAAAAACTGTTAGGCGTTGAATGTTGAAACTTTATATTTAGGATTGTTGTAACATCTAGTTGTGCACCTCCCCTTTCGGTTCCATTCGACTGAATAGTTTATCTACAGGACCGCCCAAAAGATTCGAAATACATTACGCTCTATGGGCCGAAATTCATCAAAGCGTTTTTTAGAGGTATTGGGCTATTTCAAACGACTCAGAAGTGATATATGCTGTAAAGAGTTAGAAAATGAATTTCTCTATTAAAAAAAAGTGTCTTTATCATTTATAGTTCTGCTACAGGAACACTCAAAAGATTTCCAATACATTACGGTCAATAGCAATTTTAGGGGCATTCATCCATTTCAAGCACAATACCGTCCTACCACATAAGTTAGGTAATGGTCCGACCGCGGTCACGTGCCTCCCTCAAGAAGTATGCCAAAAGTCGCCAAGCTTGGCGACTTTTGGTGTACGTGTGTGCATATTTAACTCTCAAATCTCAAAAATTATTATGAAATTTCATATATAAGAATGTTGTAACATCTAGTTGTGCATCTCGATTTTTGGTTCCAATCTACTGGAGAGTTTATTTACAGGACCACCGAAAAGAATTTCAGTACCTTAATGTCTATGGACATCTTCATTATAATACAACTGTAGACAGTCATTGTTTGGTACATGCCCAAAATCTCGCCGTCTGTCCTCGAACTTGGCGAGTTTTGGCGAAATATCGCCAAATTTGGCGATAGTCAGTCATTTCGTCCATGCCCAAAGTATCGCCATTTGTCATCGTTCTTGGCGAGTTTTGGCGAAATATCGCCAAATTTGGCGATAATCTGTCATTGTTTGGTTTATGCTTAAAATCTCGCCAAATGTCGTCGACATTGACGAGTTTCGCCGAAATATCGCCAAATTTGGCGCCAAAAATTATTTCCTATTTTGTATAACTCTAAAACTTTAACCCGTAGATTTTTTAACTTTGTATTTAGAACTATTGTAATATCTAACTGTTTTCAATATCTTTTTTGACAGCATTCGACATAGAATTTATTTACATGGTGAGCCAAATGACTTTGAATACATTGAGGTGTATAGATGCATTCAATTTATTGAAGGTCTGTGCTCACTGACTACTTTGGCTATCCCCAAAATCTCGCTGACTATCTCAAGTTTGTCGGCTTTTGGTGAAATATCGCCAAATAAAGTGTCAGAAGGAAATCTTTCAAATTGAACTCAGCTTGGCGATATCGAAATATTTGGCTAGAAATTGCTAAACCTTACTATTATTGATATTTTATCTCTTTCTAACAAATTTAGAGGAAGTGCGTCGAAAATATTTTTGATCTAATGGACGTGCAAGGAAGTCATGTGTTGGACACATCAGATTTTTTTTACTTTAAGAATTTAAAACATTTTATTCGGCAAAATCGCCACACATGGCAACCAAGATGCTTATTTCACACACTTTTTTCACTACAGGGGTTAATATTACGAAAGCTTTCTGCGTGGAGAACATAAAAAAATCTCTTAAATTCCGGGAACGGAAATAAAGTGGAGTTTCAAAGTTTTAAAGTGGACTATCATTTATTCTATATTATTTTACATATCTGTGTAAAATTTCAGGCTGACAGGTCCATTTATGTGGAATTGTATACTACCCAAATCAACAAATTGACAAACAGAATTTCATTTTTATTTATAAGATAACCTACGCTTGTTTTTAAAAATACCCTCTCATTAAATTGCGCCAAGCGCTAGAATCATAGAAAATCTGACACACTTTCAGATTTTTAAATACGCACTAAAGTGCTATATATAAAAAGAGTTATAATCCATGGGTCTTCCCTATTTTCGTTCCTTCTTTCATTAAGTTGGAAAGTGTATCATTATTCATGAGTGTGATTAAACAAAATTAAAATTGATATTTCTAACATCCTTTTTTCTGGATGTAATACATTAGATGCAGAAAAGCTGCTCAGAAAAATGCACAATTCCAACTGAATGAAAATTTCAAAAACTTATACGCAGGTGTATTCATAACCCAAATAGCAGACGATTAAATTACGATAAATAGCGCCAAGCGTTAGAATCCTCCTCAAAATCGCGAGAATGCTGAAGATAGATCGCTTGAAATCCCTTAATAACTGCATTATTTTCGCACGGATCATTAAAATTTAACGCTGTATTCTAATAAAACCTTTGCACTTGTTTTCAAAAATCCGTTTCCTTAAGCTCTCAGTAAATTGCGCCTAGCCGGAAACTGTGCAAACAGCTAGAACTCACTTTCTCGGCATTTGAGCCATTTTATTTTTTCGCCAAACTAAAAAATTTTAACATATTAGCCTCGGAAATCTTCAATTCTTATTGTTTTGCGTATAAAACATTTCATTCCTGCTCCGATTTCCCATGCACACGATATTATAATTAAAAAAAATATAACCTTACGAATATAAACTAACAAAAAAAAAATCATTATTATTCTTTTATTTTTACTTTGAGAATTTAAAACATCTTATTCGGCAAAATCGCCACACATGGCAACCACGATCCTTTTTTCACACTTTTTTCACTACAGGGGTTACAATTACGGAAAGCTTTTTGCGTGCAGAACATAAAAAATCTCTTAAATTCCGGGAACGGGTGGACTTTCAAAGTTTTAAAGTGGACTATGATTTATTCTATATTATTTTACATATCTGTGCAAAATTTCAGGCTGATAGGTCCATTTTTGTGGATTTGTATACAACTCAAATCCACAAACAAATAAACAAACAAACAAACAGAATTTCATTTTTATTTATAAGATTGTAGTTTACAACCAGTATTTGTTTGCCTTTTATATGTTATCATACAAAAAGATTAATTTTTATTGTATCTGTATCTGTTCCACGTGGTTTTAACTTTTAATTTGAAAACATTCTTTGCAAATGGATATGATATTACTGTGCATTAGTACTTTTAAATGCTACTTAAAAAATATTTGCACGTTTTTTTTTTCTTTTAAATTTGGATTGCAGTAGATAGATTAAAATCTTATTTATGGATCATTTTAAAAAATTAGAACAATAAAATTTTATCGGCACATGATATAGTCAACGAAAGCAGTATTCGTGTAAGTCCCACAATGGCAAAGTCGATTGAGATTTCGGTTCCCATAAGAACACAAAAAGTGAAGCAGCGGATTATCTGTCTCTCGACTACACTGCTCTGGGACCATGTACGCTAAATGAGCTGGAGCTCGTAAAATCTATCGTAGTCCCACTGCCCTATGTACTCAAACGATACCTCTGGAGGTACCAATTCAGGTACAGGTCTTTGATCTGGATCGGTTTCGAAAATAGGAGACCACGAGCTAATTTGGTTTCTTTCCATTGGGACTCAATTAAATAGTAACTGCTTAATTTCGCCCATCGCAGTCCAATATCTCGCGCAACTATGCGATTAGCCAGGGAGCATTAGATATAACATATTTGTACAAACTACTTACATATATGCTTTGTTTACTGGGAATTTAATACAGCGATCTCTCACTTATACGCGTTGTAAGGGACTGTTTTAAAATCGCGTATAACTGAAAGGGTCTTATTTTCTAACTCTTCATCTAAATTATTAGAGACAAAACATTTTAAAAGAGAATACTTAATATTATTTTTTTAGTTAAAAAAAGTAATATATTTTAAAATATTAAACTTTAAAATTCAGTTTAATTTTTAATTAAAAAATAGAATCAACGTATAATTTCATTGTACACAGAAGAAACTTCAACTGTACCAACATTCTTTTATAAAAATGTCATCAACACTGAAGTTTATTTTTGTCTAGGCCGCATTTGTTATACAATATCTTCTGACTCATTAAAATATGTTATTGGGTTTGAAGTTTAAGATATAATTTTATAGATAACGTCTAAATTTTTCTAGGGATCCTAAAGCATTAGCATAAGAAAGGACAGAAAGATCAGTTGCAACATTATCATCTTACAGGCACGTGCAAAAGTTTAAGGAAAGTAGCCGTTTTCCTGTATTTTAACAGATTGCATCATTTTCGCTCGTGATTGCGTCATGCCATGCGTTGATTGCATCAACCACTTTCTACTGCTATAAATAAACGTGCCTGTCTCGTTTATTAGTAGTTCGTTATTGGATTTTACCCATTACAACAATTATACAACAGTACACAGTGCTGTTGTATAATTGTTGTAATGGGTAAAAAAAGAACCGCACTTACGGTTAAAAAACGGCCAAAAAATAGTGGACCTGCATGAAGTTGGCTTTTCTGAACGTGAAATAAGTTTGAGGCGAAATATCAGCAAGACAGATGTGCATCAATGGATCAGTAAATTCAAAATTTCGGGAAATTACACGGATCTTAAGAGAAGCGGTCGCCCCAAAAAAAAACTAGTGCATGTGATGATCATGTGATAAGAAAAAATGGTCACTCGATCTCCAACAACCTCCTGCAATAAAATTAGAGCTGCTCTATCTGCAAAGGGTACCAACGCCAGTTCGAGTACTATTTCAAGACGTTTGACTAAATATTTTGATTTATTATCCCATAAACCTGCAAGGAAACCTCGACTTACTCAAAGTATGAAAAAGAATCGACTGACTTTCGATAGACAATATCAGAAAGTGGTGTACAGTATTATTTTTCGATGAGTTCAGTGTGCAACAAGTTTCTGCACGTGCTAAATGTATTCGCCGCTCATTTGGAAAAAGGTATGATGGTAGATATACGATTACAACAGTGAAACACCCTCCAACTCAGTTGATATGGGGTGCAATGTCTGCGTCTGGTACTGCTGCTCTGTATGTCCTGCCACCTAAAACTCCGATGAACGGCAGTCGGTACCTTAACTTGTTACGTGAAAAGTTGAAGCTTCACATGGATGTTCACAGATCTTCAATTTTCATTAATGATGGGGCTCCGTGTCACAGGGCAAGGATTGTTAAGGACTATCTGACGGCTACTCAAATCCAAGTGCTTGATTGGCCAGGTAACATCACCTATTTGAATCCCATAGAGAATCTGTGGTGTATTGTGAAAAATAAAGTGGCAGAGATGCTACCATCCAGTGCTACAGAACTTGTTGAAGCAATAAAGCACAGAGATTTCCCAAGTGGCGTACAAAGATTTCCCAAGCTTAGTCCCAGTCTCTTTTTCATAACATGCCTAAAAGGATTGCAGCAGTGACAAAAAATAAAGAAGGTCCGACAAAATACTGATTATACTTCCCCAGACAACACATAAGCTTAAATCAAGCTTGACATTTCTTTGAATTTGACGTATTAATACAAGCTTGACAGTTCAATTTATTTTAAGCTGCAGCAAGCTTGAGAACTTAATTTGAACTGTCAACCTTGAATACAACTTTATTACAGCTTGAAAATGAAGCTTGCGTTGATGGCGCCATCTGTCGCTGGACATTAAATAAAGAAAAGTTCGTAAAAGTTGTGTTTTATTTTATACATTGCACAAAACCTGGACATTAGAACACGCAAGGGGAAGGAATGAATGGGATAAGCCCCTCTGAAGTGTAACACGAGGGTAGTTTTAGTTTTATTTACATCTAATTAACATTAGTAATTCCATTAACTAATTAATTAGCCCTAAAATAAATTTTAATATAATTTACACAATTTAGTTAGTTAATACTCATGGATCAATAAACAAGAAGTTAAGAGTTTTTGAAAACGTATGGTATGGCCATATATATATGCTTATCACAAAATATCCATTAGTTAACATTTTTTATTTCGTGATAAAGGAAAGTAAATTTCGAACTTTTTGGTGTATCAAGAAAATTTTTTGGAGTGAGAAACTTTGCCCCCATGCCTCGTAATTGCCTTTCCTCGAATTTGCGCACCCATGTGCTAATAATACAAACGGACAAAAAAAATAAAAAAAAAAAAAAAAAAAAAAATATTAAAATCACTTTTAAATACATAGTCTTGTTCTAAATAAGTATAAATAAATATTAATTTTTAATTCAATTTTAGTATTCTTTAAAAATGTTTTATTTTTATGTCGGGAAAAGGCAACAGCAAACAAAAATAAGTTAAAATGCTTGTGATAGTAGTATAGGGGCCCCAAAATAACCTCTTGCCCCGGGGCCCAGACCACTTATGATCAGGCTCTGGCAGCCACAAAATAATTTATCATTAGTCATAAATGTACTTGACCATAGAATTAAAAAAAAAAGATTCTATATTTACAAATATGGAAATTCTTCAAAATAAAATACAATTATACTACGAAATTGATTTCAAAATCAGTCGTTTGTCTCATTCGGCACAACATGAGTGTTGTAATATTGTAAGTTTTAAAACGTGTGCTGCTGTTAAGTTTATATTATGTTTATTTCCCTATTAGTAGAGTCTCTAAATCACACATAACATTATTTTAATTTTGATGCATCCAATGGAAAAATAAAAGAAACAGAACTACATATCGGAAAATAGATCTCGCCAGAAAACGGCGTGAACAGTCACTTCAAACTTTAGTCATGTCAGCTCAACTCAGGTTGGCTGAGTGGTTATGACGCTCGCCTCCCAACCCAAAGGTCCCGGGTTTTATTCTAGCGGCGGACACTTGATGGAAACAGATAAAATTAAATTGAAATTTCAGCGTAGAGGGGAAAATGCGTGGCAAAATAAAATATGTGGGGCGAGTTCGACGCCCGTGTATTTAGGAAAATTTTTTAAGCTTGAAATTAAGCTTGCTATGTCAAGCTTGATGCAAGCTGGGCAAGTGTAAACTAGAACACTTGATTCAAGATTGCATTAAGCTTACACGCTTGAAATTTTCAAGCTTAATTTCAGTTTATTAACTTGATAAATCAAGCTTGCTGCAAGTTTGATGCAAGTGTGCTGTGCTGTCTGGGTCAATAACCTTGCAAGTCTATTTTGTTAATTTGTAACAGATGTTTTTGTTGCGGAATTCCATTAAATCTGATTTTTCTACGCGTGGTCTTAAACTTTTGCACACGACTATATTTAACATCTTTGCCCGTAACTCATCAAAAACAGCTTCAATTGTTTACTTGATATTATGCTTTTATCAATAGTTGCGTTTTTAAATATAGATTTTGTGAATTGTGCTGTTTATTTTCGCGTATAACTGAGAGGAACAATTCAAAGTGGCACTTATAAGTGAGAGATCTATATCATTATTCCTCGTGACGGAACTTTCCAAAGTTCGCGTATAAAAGAAAGTCGCGTATAACTGAGATGCGCATAAGTGAGAGGTCACTTTACTAAAGTCTTGACTTACTCGATTCGGTAGTTGTAGTAGAGTCTAGAGTAGATGTCGTTTCTAGGTCGGTTGATTCCGTGAATTGTTCTAGAGTAAAGTTTATTGAATTTGTAACATAGATTTCACTCTCGTTATTCCTCAATAATGCAATCCAATCAGATGCATTAGAAATGATACGTTCATCTGTTTCTGTTTTTGAATCTTCATCCATAATTGAGGTGGAATCTGTAGTGAATGTCCTATTTATATCGGTCATTTCTGTGGCATCTTCTAAAGTAGAGTTCGACGAATTGTTTGCATTAATTATAGCCTCGTTAGTCATGAATATTATTAACCAGTCGGATGTATTATAAGTCGCACGTTCATCTGGTTCTGTTTTTGAATTTGGAGAGGTAGTACCTAGTGTTGTTTGTGGAGCTAGTGTTTGTTCTTTCGAAGTAGCTTCTTCGTTCGCTTCATCTAATGATGAATCAGTTACATCATCTGATTTAAATGTTGTTGGTTCATTAGTAGTATTCACAGTTACAGTCAGTTCTATTGTATTTGTACCAGTAGTTCCACTTAATTCATTTGTTGAAGCCAAGTTCAAAGTTACTCTTGAAGCATTCGTTAGAACTGAACTCACAGTGGTAGCTAACTCGTCTGCTGTATTTGGAACTGAATTATCAGTACCAATGTACTTAAATGTTGAAGTAGATGCTCCTGTGTAACCACTTTTTACTATAGCTGTTTTAGCAGCTGCAGTTGTATCTTGAACAGTGACATTTTCAATCGCAATAAGTGTCATAAGCGTAGCCAATTCTTCTTTTGCAGTTGTTGTCAGAAGTCTGTTACCACTATCTGTTGTGTTAAAAAATTGTTCTTTTCTTGTAAAATTTTCCAATCGTTCCATTGTTGTAGTAGTAGACTCATTCTCTATAGCTTTGGTTTCAACATCAGTTATTATAGCTTTATCTTCGCTTGGTGTCACGGACTCGAATCGATTTTTAGTAAGGGTAGTTGGAATGAATTTTTCTGTGGTAGCCATTGATATTACGGATGTCATTGTTTCAACCTGAAATTTTGGTGTAATTGTGGTATTTGATTCTGCCGAAGACGCATTTTCTTCTGCAACATTTACCACAGTAGAAGCATCTGTTATTATAGCGTTATCTTCGCTTGGTGTCACGGACAGGAACCGATTTTTTGTGAGGGTAGTTGGGATGGATTTTTCTGTGGTAGTCACATATATAACGGATGTCATTGTTTCTTCCTGAAATTTTGCTGTAATTGTGGTATTTGATTCTGCCGAATTTTCTTCTGCAACATTTAGCATAGTAGCATCTTCTGTATGATCATATTTTCCCGAAGTAGATGTAGTATATTCCACGTCACTTTTCAAAATTGTAGTAGTTGCATTAATAATTCTTGTGGGTGTGATTGATTTATCAATATCTTTTGTCGTAATATATTGTGCTGGTGCTGTCACAGTAGTATAGCTCGTTAAAACTGGTCTTGTAGTATAACGAGTAGTTGTCATTGGCTCTTGAGTTGTTGCGGACTGATTTAGAACAGAGAGAGTTGTTTCTTTTGATGCAATAGTTAAATCTTCTGCCTTAATTTCAGTCGAGTCTTTCGTTTTATTTTTGGTAGAGGAAATAAGTTTTGTAATTTCAGTTGGTGTATGCATTGTGGTCATTACTGTTTGTTGTTTTATAGTTACATTTTCACGTAGTTTAGTTGGTGTTTTTTCCGTATCGGTATATGTATTTGAAATGACGACTGTAGTTGTCTTGGTTTGGAATGTTCCGGTTGAATTAATTGCCAGAGATGTAACATGCTCGTTTATAGTTGGACTTGAATTTGCTGTTGAAGTTTCTGTGATGTCATCTGATATAGAATGTGTAATAGGAAACGACACTCGTTCTGTAATATTTTCTGGCATGATTGGTGTAGTTTTTTGAGTTGTATTTTTTACTTGAGGAGTTTTAGAAACTATACTTTGTTCCTCCTTGATAGCATTTACATTTGCTGTTGATTTCATTGTAGCAAGATCTTCCGAAGAACTTTGATGTTGAATAATTGTTGCTTCTTCAGCATTCGTAATTGTACTTGGTTTATTTTTATTAGTACTTATATCTACAATCTTTGTCGAAGATTCTTTTGTAAAAATTATTATATCTGAAAGAACAGTCATTGTTTCAGTTGCTTTTTTGGCTGTTTCTACTTTTTTACTACTCATTGATTTAGGTGTAGTTGTGGTCAAAGCACCATTTCCTTTAGCTATATAATCTTGATTCCTAGCAGTTGTAACTGAAGTGGGAGGTTCTTTTGCTCTGGCTGTTATACCCGGTAAAATAGTCTTAATATTTTCTTTTATTGAAGGAACGGTTGGAATTTCAATCCTTGTTATATTTTTTATCAGAAAACCAATCGGAATCGTAAATGGTCTGAAGATCTTTGAAGTTTCGTTAATAGTAATGTCTGTCGGTAAGCTAGCTGATATTGTTGGAAAGTTTGGAATTAATGTAATAGCTTCCCCTGGCTTCTTGATTTTCTTCATAGAATCTTCATTATTAGAATTAATAGAACCTGGGGTGGGCGTAGTTAAAATGGGAAAACCAGTCGGAATCGTAAATGGTCTGAAGATACTTGAAGTTGCGTTAATAGTAATGTCCGTTGGTAAGCTAGCTGATATTATTGGAAAGTTTGGAAATAATGTAAAAGCTTTCACTGGCTTCTTGGTTTTCGCCATAGGATCTTCGTTATTAGAACTAATAGAATATGCTGTGGGCGTAGTTACATTTAGATTTATTCTAGGAGCAGTTTCGATTGATTCATCTTTTGTAATTGGTTTTATCTCGGGCATTTCTTTGATTTTTAAAGATGATTTTGTAGATTCTGATTCAAAGGTATAGGTCGCTACTTTATCTGCATTTTTTTCTGAAATAGCTGGAGTAGTAAAAGCACTGGTGTTTAAGTCAGTAGTCTTAGAAATCTGCAAAAGAAAGAAGTATAAATTCACTGTTTACGAATACTTAAAATCATTTTTAAATATCTGCGTGTACTTTAGTGTTAAAATTAGTTTTATAAAATCTAATAACTGAATATTTTTCTATAATATTAATGCAGAAAAAAATTATTCATAACTTATAAAGTGCCTGTATTAGATGAGAAAAAGTCTTAATATCACATAAAACCTGTGACAGTTTGTGAAATTGAATTTACAATATAATACATTTCAGATTACTGAAATTAATTTCACATAACAATATCTATAGTAAGTTCTAACAAAAAATAAAATTGTTTCTATATATCATGACCAACATATGCACACACTGAGATAAAATTATTCAAATTTCTCTATTCAAAAGCGGAGGTTTTTAAGCGCCAGTTATTGTTGTAGGTTTATTTGTTAGTAGTTCTTCAGAATAACTTGTAGAGACGGTATAGTAAATATATCTGATGGGTAGAAGATTAAGAAATCGAATAAAAATTATTTATATATCTTGAATAAACATGCATTATTTGTATTAAATCTACGCAATTGTTAATTTTAAACTTTTACACAACATATAACTAATATCACTGATCAGGGTTTTTTTTATGTTTTTGTTACTTACATATATATATTGACTTAATCCTTTATATTACCGTGTTGCAGATCTGTAACATACTAATTAAAGCTGTATAAATTAATCATAGTTTATTAAAAAAGTTTGAATGACTGTTTTCATCTAGAATAACGTGATAACAAAATAATCAATAACAAAATAACAATTTTTCTAATCTGAAATTTGGGTTATTTAATTAATATTATAACAAGAAACTGTATTTTGTTCTTCAGCAGTCGCACTATTCGTAAAAGAACTGGTAGTGTTTTTTCGTAAGTGACCAGACGTCCTGCTTTTGGCGGGACAGTACTGATTTTTATCTATATGTCCTGCTGTCCCCACAGAACCCTAAAATGTCCCGCTTTTCCATTCCTGTCCCGCCAAAGTCCTTTATGAAAAATAAATAAATGAATAAATAAATGTAAAATAAATTGGGAATAAACTCACATGAAATTGATTGTATTATTTGAAAAGTTTTTTTTTTACTTGTATTCAACACCGGTTTTCTTTTATTGATCTAAATGATTGTTTTTATAAAATTGTGTATTAATACATACCTATAATCAATGGATGGTGATTCTATAGCAAACTGTTTTGGAAATTTATCTAAAAATTAACAGTAAATTCATTTAAACCTAAGTTTATATAATAGGTTTATTTTATTTGTATATTCGCTATATTTTTTCAACTCATTTTTTCTCACAAATATAGAAAATCAAATTATGTGTTAAAATTAAAAAATGTTTGGGATTTTTACCCTTCCCGAGTCTGCGGCTTAGAAGTGTCCTGATTTTCGGTTTAGAAAAAAAATGGTCACTTTACTATTTTAGGTCAACCTTGCAATTATGTTAATGATTGTTTTAAAAATTCTGAGCTTAAACTGTTCACAAGCACTCCAGTAACACTTTGGTATACTACAGATATATTTTCAAGGAATACAAAAATAAGAATAACCATTTTATTGAACTCTAAAACAAAAACATTTCCGTTAATAATTTTTAGATGAGTTACAAAACTGGAAAGTGAAACTTTCAGTATGTTTATATTCTGTTTCTGTATATTGCAGTAGCATTTTTTTTAAATATTCAGTTGTTGAGATACAAGGGGTTAACCCAGGCTTAAAAGTTATGTAAGTACCTTTGTACCTTCAAAATATTGTTTTAAAATGTTCAGAATAAAATGAGAAATGTTCAGGAAAATTTTAAAATATATAGCATTGAAATCCAGTAAAATTTAAACTTGGATGAATAGGAAACTAAAATATTAACGAACTTAGAAACTGAATCTATAACTGGATTTTCTCATTTTCCTCTAATTTTGATTTTTCAAAAAAATTTGTAAGTAAAGTGCTGATATTTTATATTGATGTTCTGGTTGCTCATCTGTGCTATCTGTGAAACAGCAACTTTGACACCAGCAATGCATTTTAATAGTTAGTGTGATAAATGCTGAAAATTTGAAATCGATAATATTCGGAAAAAATCACAGTTGACATTTTAATGATTTTATATAATTTAGATATTGGCTAAACTTTCTCAAATTTTATTGCATTTAAAGAAAGCCGATGGAATATCAGAAAGATTCTTAAAAGATGTTGAATGCGATGTCAGTAAAATGTAAACTAATTTTGGAATTTTATGATTTCATCTACTGCAAATAAAAATACTAATTATTTATAGAAATCCATTTAATGCGGTTGAAAAACTTCATTGGTTTAATATAAACAGTAAATGTAAAATAATAATAAGCAGAAGTTACACTTTTAACTACATTCCTCAAGTAGCGAGAGAAACTAAGAAAAATATGGACTCAGTTACATAATCTAGTACTGTTAAATAGCAAAAACAGCTGCAGAAGAAAAAAATGATGAATTGTATTCTGTATATCGTGATAAAAATGCATTATATAAATGATTTACTACAGTATGTGTGGTTATTTAAAAGACATATATACACAAGGTGGTACTGGAAGTAATGCCGTTTTACTCACATCAGTATTTAGTCATTTGATCAAAACAACTGCGGCTATAAATAAGAAATTAGGCTTGTATGCCAGGTTTGTAACATAGGTGTTCGGTAAGATAAGACTTCCCGAAATTTGTAGCCCATCAATGATAGGGTGCCTAAAAGTTCTTTTCACGTATCCCTCGTTATCTCAAAGAAAATGAAAAATGAGTAATCCATAAATTTCTTGCTTGAAACAAAGCTTCAGGAAAAAAAATTCCTGACATTTTCTTTTTGGAAAATCCATCAAGAGCATCACCCCCTTTTAATAGTTAAATATTTTACTGCAACTTACTTGAAATAAATTTTTTATTTTAATTTAATTGTTGGTTCACGTAAGTTAGCTAGAAAAAAATTACTATGAGCCTGAAGTAGAACACTGGTAACCAGTGCCATGTTACCGGCAGGGTAAGCGGGGCAACTGCCCAGGGCCCACAGATTTTATGGGCCCAAAAATCTTATATTTTACACTTTTATAATTTTACAATAACATAACAAAGGGGAAAAATGTCAGAAGTTATATTATTTTTTAATTATAAAATATGAACAATGAAAATGGTAATTCAAATTTACATTCGTATAAATTAATTTAAATTTATTTCCAATTCGTCAAAATGTTCTGAAGTCAATATGGCATAGCTGCCAACATGTGCAGAATATAATTAACTACTTTTGTAAACAATATTTCTGAGATTTGAAAATAGCAAAATTTTTGAATTATGTAAAATAGTTGTTATTTAAAAAAAAGTAAATAAATATTTTTTTTTAATTACTGTTGACAAAAATTGGTTTATTGTATTCCATACATATTGGCAACTGTGATATAACATTCAGAATAAACCAATCATGATTAGTTTTTTAGGAGGGAGGAGTTTATCGCTTAGGGCCTAATTCTTCTCTTTTGCCCAGGGCCCATACCTGCTTTGATCGGGTTCTGCTGATAAGTACAGATTTAACCAATATCGACCAATATTTTTTGTGCAACTGAGGTCTTATGTGATATATCTAGAGGACAAGATTACGGATGCCAAATTTCAAACATAAACCTTTTATCATTTGTTCTACTACATTTCAAATCTGGAAGAATACAGAGTGATAATAATAAAAAGTTCAATATTTTAGCACTGGTCATAGACAGATGGCTTTTTGTCCCTCCTGCCACATGAAACACTTCGTCGCAGAAAATAAAACAGTTGTGTGTACATCGCATACTCCACAAACATTCTGATTCTCATTCTACCTAAATAACCCCGCCTTTATCAGGGGTGGTGCACCTTTATGGAACAACGTGCCATTTTTAAAAAAATTTTTTAAAGAAATGTTTAATGAAGCCATAGACGTGCCGATAAATAATTTTGACTTAGTGACTTTGGCTTAGTGACCGTTCGATCGTGATACTTCATTTTGAACTTTATTATTTTTAATTAAAGTACAAACCATTTTGATTGGTGGCGTGCCCAGAATATTGTGCCGCGTGCCATTGGTTCGCCTATATCAACATTTTTTCCATACAATATGGCCTATATCAACATTTTTTCCATACAATATGGCCTATATCAACATTTTTCATTCCCTGGGAGTCGAACAAAAAACAAAAACCTACCAAGAAATTTTTATGCATAAGAAAATTTATTCTTTTGGAGAATTTTCCTGACACATTTTGCATTTTCCAGTATTTTTCTAGACTTTCCTTACCTATTTCCCATTTTTCTGGCATTTTTGAGACTTTATTGATTTTCCTGACCGGTAGACATCCTGCTTATGAAACTATTGCTTCAAAACGCAAATAATATGAATCCATTGTTTAGGTACTGCTTGTTTGTCATTGAAAACTCGTTAAAAATGTATTTGCTTTGATTTAATTTTCAAAAATGGCATTACTTTCTAGTACACCTAATGAAATGGCACAATTATAATTACCATGTATACTTTCATGCCTTTCCTATAAAGACATCTCTCGTCCAAGCAGTTACCGTCGGCCATCACAATCCCAAACAAAGAACATTTCTGGTTGAGGCCATATCCAAAACCTTTGCATTCAGCCTGATTCAGACATATGGAGGCGCAATGGATACGATTGTCAACGCTAGCGATCTCTTGCAGAAGCCCTCTCTCGCTGACGTAATCTTTTAAGGCATACTTATATTTCATAACCTGCATATCAATACCGCCTGGGGAAACACCTTTTAAAACGAACATAATAATGAAATGCAACAGTGCCTTCATTTCCTGTCTCAGGTGTTCTTATAAAAACATTTAAAAAGCTTTGAATAAGTTACAAAAAAGCGTCCATCAGTTGGAACAATTTTAATATTGAAATAGTAATGTTCAGTACTCCGAATTCATTTTTTACCGTCAAAATGCAATCCACTTAAACTGAAACCCTGTAATGAAAGATATATTTAATAAGCAAAAAAGTAACATGTTTTTCATTACAAAATAACAAAATAAGAACTATGCTGAGATACTCGGCCTAGTTCTTATTTTAGGATTTTTATTTATTTACTTTTTTACAGTACTTATAAATAAAGAAATAAATGCCGAGTATTTTGTTTATATTTTATTAAGTATACTCTAGTATCTTTCAGAAATATTAATTGTATAAGACAGTAAAATATGAATGATAAAAAACGTTCAGTCTAGTATCCCTATGTGTAGGGGTACTCGACCAAACCCTCTGGCATAATTAACTAGTGTCATACAATTTAATATTATTCAATCAACAATTTCATTAAGAAAATAAGAGAATTTTTACTATCCAGCAGTATGTAAAAATATTTCCTTTCACTTGCAATTATATTTAACTGCAAATGCAAATTTAGTTTTAATACGATTATAAATCATCAATATTTGTATAAAAATGAAAATGAAAATATGGAGCAAGGATACCTTACTTAAAATTGAATAATTAGGCGTTGCAAATTTCACTTTTTTTCTTTTAATTTTTGAATATTGGATGAGAAGAAAATTAAAATGTGCAGTGAATATTTTTCTGTACTCTGCAATTAGTTATTATGTTGGTTCTGCAATGAAATTCAAATTTAAATAATATCAATAAATGTTATAAAATTAAAAGTTTTAACAATGTAAAAACTTTTCAGCCATTAATTTCTTGTTAAATTATATTTCTCTAACTACTTATTATTTTTCTTACTAGCAACTACTTATTATTCATAGATAAAGGCTACAGCTTTAAGATTTTTTCCTAAATGAAAAAATTATTCAGCGTAATATTTAATATATAAAATACATTAAAAATCAGTTTTGTTTTGGTTAATTAATATTGACTACATTAGTCATAGTATTTACGCTTACATACCAAAACGAATGATAAATTTCAGAACGTGACAGTACTTTTATCTAAGGGTACTTGAACGGGTTGAGGACACATGGAACATTGTGACGAGTAAAATGAGGCAATTTTTGCAAAAGATTTAACATCAAGCATTTTATTTAAAAATAGATATAGAAATAAAATTGTTTGTCTACTGTGTATATAGTTATTATAGTCTATTGATTAGTGTTTAAGAACTAATTAACTTTTTACATATCTCTATGAAATTTTTGGAACAGTATGTCAGTTGGTACACTTTTCTAAAACTCTATTGAGTTTATCACTTTAAAAATTGGTAGGGTATCAGAAAACAGAATACTAAGGAGCGATTTTTATTTTGGCTAAAAAGAAATAAAATTAAAAATATTTTACTAATAAACTTTAAAAATCCAAAAAATTAAAAAGACAAAAAAAAAAATCATTATTTTCAAAATTTTGCGCTCATCTCTAATGTTAGGTATTTTTAAACAAACAAGTTAGTTAAACAATTTTTGAAAGTATCAACTGTTTACCTAAAACAGATTTTTAGAAAAGTGTACCAAAGCATAAAAAACACATTTTGAAAAAAGGCAAAAAAACTAAAACTTTATTTTAGCCAAACCATGTTTGTTTACTTTTTAAAAGCCATACTTTGACTGTTTATATGTTCTAAACCGACATAAATTATATTATGTAGGGAAAATTGTCTCAGTCTGGTCAATTTTTAGGCCGATAATTCAAAATTCGAAACTTTGAGCCGGTTTATGTTTCATGCGTCCGTAAGCATATCCATACAAGTATCACTAATTGTAGATAAGCAAAATAGCCATAAACTGCAACCATTTATAAATAAGCGGGAGAACAAACAACAAACAAACAATAAATGTGTACAAAAAATGAACAATTACAAAAACTTCTCGTCATTAACTAAAGCCCTTCATAGCATTAATGTTTGCATCATCAAAAAATACTTTTAGAATATGAAAATGTAATTTCTTTTATGTTTTAAGAATGAGTGTTAAGATTTTGTTCTTATTTTCACTATGTCAACAACTACTCAGGAAAAAGGAATGTCATTTACACTATGATAATTTTGATAAAAAGGCCTTTTTATCAAAAGAGTTTTCATAAAAGACCTTTAAGCATCTCTAGTTTCCTCTACAACAATCAATTACTGAAGTTTTATATAAGTTTTCATTAAATGTATGTTAATGCAAGATTATATTTTTGAAAACATGCTTTTTCTTTACTTTCAAAATTTAGTTTCATAAAATTTAACAAAAAAGTGTCTATTTATACTCATAGAATTTAAAATTGAAAAACTAATAGTTAAATGTGACAATGCGAAAAATTCATTAATGTAGCAATTAGAAACGCCACCAGTTATTCTTCAAGTTAAAATTTATGCTTAAAAACCTGTAAAAAAAAAGTAAAAAAAAAAAAAAAGCATTTTTTGTTGCGTTCATTTGTGAATTTGTTATTACAATTTTGTGCAGAATTTTGAAGAAACAACACGAGCATTTTAATCCAAAATAACAAATACAACATCAACAACAATAATAATAAATATTTTACGTACAAAAAAAAATTGAAAATGAGAAATGATAGTTTGTTATTTTACCTTTGATTTCCATGACATCACTATATCAAAAACATAATGTATGTAACAGTTTACATGCTTTAATAGGTTTCTTTCTTTTTCTTTTTCTTTTTTTTTTTTTTTTTTGCTATTATAGAATTAACAACCTCCAATTTATGTCACAACTAAAAAAAAAAGGAATTTTTAATAAAAAGCCTGTGCGAATTTAAATTATGTGTTATTGGATGAAAAGAAAACATAATTGTATCTCAATAAAATACATTATATGCACTCTCGTGGCTTATTTTTAACCAAAACTACAAATACATTAAAGAATTTGCTAGTAAAATGGAGTTACAAATAAATTAAGCTATTTGAAGTTTTTTATACTGACACTAGAAGTCTTAACATATGTAACTGTTGAATATAAATCTTATTCAAATCACGCTCTAGTGATTCGTGTTCCAAAAGAAAAGTATATGTAATTTCAGTTATACTGAATATTAATCAAACACAAGTGACCATTCTTATCCCACCAGATTAGCTGTAGCTCTAAAAGTAAAGGAAATTTCTTAGAAATTTTTAAAATTAGACTATTTGATAATCAAGTTTCTAATAATAGGTTGTTTGGAGATTTAACAGTTATGATCCTTAAATGAAATAACCTGCTTCACATAATCAAAACATTATCAATAATTAAAGTAATTTTGGTACTTACGCATCATCTCGTCGACCATTTTTATGAATACAATTTTTTTCGCAAACTGTGAAATTTAGCTCAAGTAACGAGAAACTATTTCGTAAATCTTGTGTTCTAATTCAGTTAATTTTATGACGTTGTATTAGATAACCGTTTATTTATTTATTTATTCATTTTTCTTTCATACTTCCCCATTTTCAACCTTTAGACATTTTTCACGCCAAAATTTGGCATGGTCGACGGAATAATGCGTAAGTACCAAAATTTTAACTGCATTTAAAATCAATTGGATAATTAGTGATCATTTTAATCAGAGCACGACTGGAATAAGAAAGAAAACTTTGTTAAACAGATATAACAACATGAAATGAAAAATTATCACATCACGTTTGAGGAAGATGCAGTACGTCCGCAGCAGCTAGCCTATGGTTTTCACTATTCACAAAAGCCTGTATTCAAACCGTATATAATTTTGCTATATTACAAGTAAAACGCAATGCCATTATAGGAATGCATAGTCTTTCAAATGACCATCCTAGCTTTCTTTCTTCTTTTTAAGCATGAGATTTAAATTTTTAATATCGGTCCGATAGTTTTAGTTTGCTCCTGTAAACTATAAGAGAAGGTTTTTCATTTTTCTTTTGTTTTTACAGGTTACTCATAAAAGGCCATTTCATTATACTAATGGTGTAAAGTATTGAAAAACACTAAACAAATTCTTAATGGGAAACTTTTTGAGAGGCTGTTTGTTCTGTTTTGTAGGAGCACGAAAGCCTTTTCTTGCGCATTAAAATAAATATTTGATTACGTCTTTCGAATTGTTTATAGTGATTTAAAGGATCTCTCTGTTTTGTAAACGTAATTATAGATAAGTGTTTTGTCAATACTACTTGCATTCTCAATTAATTTTCAATTTAACAGCCTCAAATAATTCTTACAACGTAAGTTTAACTAGAGGCTACAACACAAGTTCAAGAACATGTGTCCAACAAAAATTTGTTAAGTAACTGAAAATTGTAAATATCCCAGTATACAGTTACGCTGATCCGTGACTCACTGACTCTCTAACAATTCCGGTTTAACAACTCCAAGATGAAACTTTTATCATCATTACTCCGAAAAGATTAAAAATTTAAGCACGAAATACGTAATAAAAAGTACACCGTTTGTATGATCCGCTAGAAATTTTTCATGATTATGTATAAAAATAAACAAAATAATCTGCGCCACCTTAAAAATCTAAAAATCCACCCTTTCCCTAATTTTCAAGAGATTTTTCGCTATTTTCCGCTCTATTTCATTTCCGAAAGTAAAAAAATTAATCATTTGTGCGACAAAATTAAAGGTCGTAAGTGATAATTACTTCATACTGAAGTCACGGTTCTCAGGCTTTGGAGGGAAAATTGCGATTCCAATTCTTTAAAGTGTTTTTCCATGTTTCACAGTTTAAATTTTTTCACAAGTAAATGATTTCCTTTGCATGAAACATTGATATAAGAGGGAATGTTCCCAGCGAAACGAAATCCTTCGAATGCAAAATGTTTTCGCACGTTTTTAGAAGAAAATGCAATTCTGAATTCGGTATGTAACAAAAATTCCCAATGAAATACAATAATTTGCATTTTTGCAAAGTATTGTATTTCATACTCTGCAAAGTATTGTATATTTACGATTTTTTCTTTGTTATTTCATAACTTTTGTAGGTTCAGTGTGAAAGTTCATAATACAACTTGTGAAGAGATTTTCCGAATTATTTCTTGCTTCTTGGATACTTTTAAAATCTAATCAAAAGTTGCAAATTTTCTTTAAAAAACAGTCTTAAATTGTTCTAAATACTGAATATATCAATAGAAAGGTTATTTAAGGAAAAGGTCCATCTCTTCTTGCATAACTACAAGCCTCTCAGTCGCCTCGTCTAGCAGAATTTCCCTATAAAGTGTAAAGATAATGCATTTATTTATTTATCTACCGAATCAAGTATTACCAAGAATATCAAACTTAAACTGTTACTTTTCTCTTGTTTTATTAAGACAACGAATGATCAATACTGATTAAAGTAATATAAAAGAAAATTGAGAACAAAATAAATTAATACTAGCTGTACGTCTGATGACTGTTTTTTTTTTAGAAGCAATTAATGAGTCTTTTCCAAAAGAAAATAGCATAAAAAACTGAAGAAAACAAGCAATGCTTTGTTAACTTATTTCTGGAAAATCTAATCCTTTAATCATAAAACCAACGTCTGAAAAGTCACTAATACTCATTCTTTTTTTACTGGCTCGATACGATTAGAAAGTGAGTGTTAAACAATTTATTTAGAACAATCTTATCATATAGAACACGTAGTTCTGGTGTAAGCTAATTAAATAAAGTATTTAGTAGTGGGTTTTCAAAAAATGGCTACAAAATGAATTTTTTTAAACATTTTTATTTTTATAATACTTCTAAGTATTGACAGTAGATAAAGTCTGTGTGCCATCAATAAAACTTCTTTAAATGAAAGAAAAGACAAATTTTTCATACATGAGTATTAAATTTAGACGCAGTTTTCTTTCAAGTAATCCTTTAAAATTGTCAAATTGTACACTGAGTTCTTGTTTGAAGGAGATATACACTTAAAAATTTGTTGAAAGCTCCACTTGTGCTTTTAAAATGACATTCATCAGAAGATTTTATGTGTTTAAATACACTACTGTCAGATTTCCTTGGAAGGTGAAACAGTTGTGAAAAGAAATGCATAACAGAATCGGTCTTACCATGGAAAAACTTATTCTTCCGCCTGCATCTGCAATAAAAAAAAATGCGTTCAATTATTTATAGATAATTTTTTATTGAAAATATATATTATACTAATTCCAAAAACCATCATGCAGTGATGTCTTGGCTTTTGCATGGTAGTTAGATGGTGTCTTGGCTTTTTTCCAGGTATGATACGTTCCCAGACCCCTCCCGTAAGTGAAAATTTCGCGTTGTGAATTAGATACAGTGGAATACGTTTAACACGAAAACTCTTAACATGAAAAATCGGTTAACACGAAATGAGACAACGGTCCGGAACGCATAATATGCAATTCAATGCATTTTTGTTCTTTTAACACGAAACAAAAAACGTTTAACACGAAAAAAAGTTCGTTTTTAATCTTCAGCGGCATGTTTGCGACAAATCACAAGAACGTTTTTGTGGAAAATAAATTTTATTTAAATTCTGGGAAATGGTTTTTTTACCTTTTGTCATCCTAGAAGTATTAATAGCATCATCCATCAGGTCTTTCCCCTTCCCCCTAATGAATAAAACTCTTATCTGTATCAAAGAAACGGCGATTGGTGGGAATGCACTTTCTTTAGCATTGCAAGAATGAGCCGACATTTAACGAAATATTTGGGAAAGTCTCAGAATTACTGGACTGCCCAACAATATCAATAAATGAATATGTTTCGTTGGATAATGATGTAACTACAGCACCGATTATGACAGAAAAAGAGATTTTGGATATTGTTCAAAACCCAAAAGATTCTATTGATTCCGACGACGAATCCGACAACCGATTCAACCATGCAGTTCCCGTCCCCTCTACTTCAGAAGTGCGAAAATTGATAAACAGTCTACGCAGTTATTTAGATGCCCATTCTAATGGAGAAATGAATAAAACTATGGACGGTCTTGAAAATTTGTGGACAATATGGCTCTGAAAAATACATTTCAAAAAAAGATAACTGTTTTTTTCTCCCCAAAATAGTATTTTTTTGTAATTGCTTTTCATCCCAATGAATGCAACCTACTTGTTGTTTAACAGGAAATTGATATTCTAAGGAAAAGGCATCGCGTGCCACAGATCTAGAGACCCTTTTTTGACGACAGCTGGCTGTGCGGTGGCACGCGATGAACGTTTCGATCGTCCGCCGTTTTGCTGGTAGTTAAGTCGAGCGATGGCAACGGCTGCCGTTTTTTCAGCATTGGGAAAGGGTTGCGCCTCAAAGGGTTAAAGAAACTCCCGATACGTTCGAGAGCGTCTCGCCGTCGGTGTGAGGCATGCTTTTGATGATTCAAACTTCGAGCATTTGCAGCATTATGAACTGAATTTGTCTAGTACGTCATTTGTACTCAAAATGCTCAATAAATGGTTCCTATGAATCACTCTCTCATAACGGCTCAGAACTTCTACCCTATTACTTTCACTTCACTTTGCCATGCGTTACTGTGCAGTTAACGCTACTCCCTTAAAAGTCTGTCGCAATAGTTTCAAGACACTCAGCACATTTACAAGAGGAGGCATACTCACCATATAGACAGAGTATCCTTCTTTGTCAACGCACTCGCTGCCGGGGCAGGATCCTTCTTCAATCTTCCCCTTCAGGAGACGGCAAGTGTTGCTGCTGTCAAGACTGAAACCATTGCAGTCGTCTCTCTGCAGGCAGTGAGCCGCGCACTGGACGCGCGTAGATTTTTTCACGGCCCTGTATTCCTTCAGCTTCTTTCCTTTGCTGTCTTTGTAAGCGATCTTGAACTTCGCACACTCGCCGAACAGCAGAGTCGAGATCAAAATGAGACAGATTAGGAAGCACAAACACTTCTTCATGGCTAGGAACCTGCGTTTGAAACATTTCTTTAAACACATAAAGTTGGATCTTACCAAAATTTTCCTTGACGTTGTGATAAAAAAGTAGTAAAATTGTAGAGCATTTCCATCCTAGGAAATTTCCGTGACGATCACTCTACTCAAAGCCATGTGGTCCTTCTGCTTCTGTTTTTCTAGGAATATTAAACCTTCTTTTTTTAGCTTTCAAAATTAGAATTTTGTTGATACCTTGCTTAAGAACTGGAGTTTCAGGAATTTCAATAGTAGTGATTTCGTAAGTAAAACCTGAGATTTCTAGAGTTTTGTTTTATGGCAAAAAAAAAAAAAAAAACTAACTTCAAAATTATTAATGATATCGAAAAGTTGGTAAATATTCTAAAAAAGTTAATTTAAGGAATAACCACTGCAATGAATGTAGTTAAATTAATCTTGTTTGTTGTTGATAGAACTCATGAATTGTCGAATATTTTCATTATTTTGCGCGTATAAATATTAACATCTGTAATTTTTCTCATGGTAACTGTAATCTTGAGAGACTTTCATTCCCTCAAGGATATTTCAAATATCAAAATAAGGTTTACGGAATTAAAATATTGCCATTAAAATTTAAGGCTTTTTTTTAAGTGCCGTTTTATGACAATTTTCATGCATTTTTTGAGTCTAAGAAATCGAAATATTTAAAAACATATGTACTTTCACGTGTTATAAAAAGGTTTTGAACTGTATTCTATAATGCACTTAAGGCAGCAATTTTTCAAATGCTTAAATTTAAGTTGTTTTCGGAAAGTCACTGTATGATAAGAATTTTTCGCCAACTGCCATGTAGTCTAACATAGCTGTAGTGTATGAAAAAAGTGTCACTTCGAAAAGAAATTGCTATTAAAGCAATGACTTAAAAAATTTCTGTAATTTAGTTTACTTTATGATTTTTGTTTGATTGTTTGGTTGTTTGTTTTACGTTGCACGATTAATTGTTGCACCTTACAATTTCTAATGGAACTAATATCGGAGACTGATATTAATAGTTGTAAACCCTTTTATAGAGTCAATTGTCCCCCCTAGAGCCTGAAATAGCAATTTTATGTTACTTTGTATAGTTGTCTACAAAATACGAATAAAATGCTTCTATACTTTTCTCATGGACATCTAAATGTCTCTTTAGATAATTTCAAATCTCGATATTTAATGATTCAACTTAATTTCTCTGTTTTACGTTGACATTTCTGCAATTTTCGTAAAATTTATTAGTAAATTATTAATTATAAATAAAATCATACAAAATAATTTCCAGTTTTTCAAATAATTGCTTTGTGTATGTGTGCGCAAGACATTTTCTATAAACGATCTTTTAATAATCAGGGTGCACTATTGACTGAATGTTCCCTAAAAAGACTAAGTGCCGTGACATTCTTTGGAACATAAAATACTACACTGAAAAATATATTCTGCTGATTCAGCAAAATTTTGGTTAGCTCTATTTCAAAGAAATATTTTTGTTGTATCAACAAAATTTTTATTAATTCAGCGGAACATTTTGTAAAATTTAACAAAGTTTTGTTAAAAACCATAATTATTCGGTTGAAATAGCGCCAAAAAAATTTGATGTATCAACGAAATTTTATTGAATTCACAAAACATTTTTTCCGAGTATATAGTACTTTTTACTTCCCGAACATGTACCATGTAAGGAAAGTATTGTAATTATGAAAAAATTCGACTTCGAGATTTTGGTATATTTACACGTTTTGAGGTCTTCTGAATTCATTTATGATATTTTTACGAGATGTGTGTGTGTGTGTGTGTGTGAGAACAGGATAGCTCCTAAACGAAGCATTCGATTGAGCTCAGATTGGGTGTAGATGTTATAAACCACCGTCGCAAGACCGGTATTGATTTTGGTGTGTATAGGACTTATAGTTTTTCTACAGGGCTACGACAAAGATTTCTTTTACATTATGGCATAAGGGGAGAAATTTTTGAAAGTGCGCAAGAGTTTAAACCGTGCATTCGATTGAGCTTCAATTTGGAATATATTTTTGAATTATTCATCGATTAAAATTTATTAATGCTTGGTAATTAAATGCTTGGTAATGATCTTAATCGTAAGTGTTCGGAAAGTTGAGGGGAGTCACTCCAGATTTTTTAAGTATGCATTAAAAAAATCTAAAGAATGCCATGCAATTTCGCTACTGCTTATATTGAAGTAGGATACATATATTGTAAATAAATTCAACATATTTGGTAACATAAATTGTAATATTAGCAGATTAAGTAAATACTTATATTTTTCTTTTTTAAAGATATTTTCGTTTTTTCATGTATTTTCTTAAGTAAACACTCTATATTATCTAATTCTAAATTTCCTTTAACTTGAAATTGTGGAATGCAAAAGTATGTGTGATTTTCAAGCTATAGATTTACAATTTAAGAAGTGAACTCAATAAAATCATTTAAAAAATTTAAGCGTGAAAATAAATTTACTTGTAGTGTGCTTTAAACAAAACTTTAAGTAAATTTCAAAAATTAAGCTTACCTTATTTCTAAAAACAGAAAATCAAGCCCACTACCACCGTTTTCAACGAGGCTTTTTTAACTCTTAAAAGAATGGCAATTTCGAAAAAAAACTCGTATTTTAATTTCACAAATTTTAAATTTTAAATGTATATTACACAACTAGGGAAAAAATTAAAAATCAACTGAAAAATTCAGAATTGTACAATCTTATGGTTTAACTCCGCACAACCAAATAAACTAATATATACCAAATATGTTTGATGACAGGTTTACTTTTTATTAAATATTTAAAGGGTTAACTTTCTGAACACGAATACCCTTCACTTGTAAATAACCAGTCAAGTGGTGCTGCTCTCTTTGCACGCGATTAATAGAATTATATGTATTTAAACATGCCGATGTTCACTAAATTAATGCTCATTTTTTTGTTTCTGCATCTGTAATTAAGGTACATAACAACTGTTGCCGTGAGCGCTTAAAAGGAGCACTTGTGAGATTCTGTCATTTCTCTGCAAATGGCTGTTTCCAATGGGTTTCACATATTATTGTAGGAAAGAAATACACTTAAAAATGCAGTCTATAGACAAAGTAAATAAAATTGTATTTTTAAAAAATTTCAAAAGACAAGAAAGGTAAATCATGCTAAGAGCATCGATTACAAGACACTTTACAACACGATAGTATTTTTCGCTCCAAATTTTTGTGATGTATCGTGATCGCATTTTGGTGCTCTGTATCACTAATATAATTTTGCGATAAACTGTAAATTAAAATCTGCACAGCCAGATTCTCGGCTTAGACAGCATAAAAAAATGTCCAAATATGTGCCTCGCGATCCGTAGTTTATGAGGAAAAAGTACAAATGTCATATCCGGTGTAAGAAAAAAAAAAACCTTTGTTGGAAGCATTATCATAGGCTTTTGCATATGTTTACATAAAGCAGTTTTCAAAATGTCCTCCGCCCAGGTAGAAGAGTGCCTGCGCACACCCCGTGTTATAGCTGATTGCTCAAGTTGGATCAACTTGGTGCCCACAAAAAGTACACCCACCATGAAGGAGAGGGACTAAGTCATTTTTTGTAGTAAGTAGGTCTATTATGGCAGAGACTAATTCATTAAAAAAGCTGAGAGGAATAATTCCGAAATTGTCGGATCCGGCGATTGCGGCGACCATAAAAGTGTGCCTCCAGGTGTAATCCAGCGATCAATGCTCATGTTTCAATTTTTTTTTTCTTCTTGCACCGTGTGGCACCGTTACTTCCTTTTTTCTCAAAAAGTACAGGTCGTAACAGTACAGTCCTTTGGACATATTTTATGTTGTTCAAACCTTTCGGGAACACCAAACTCTGACGTTTTGACTGTTGCCAGTCACGAAGAATAGATTTGATTTCTATAAAAATAGTTGCGGGTGACACAGCTCCACGAGAATCCTTTACTTTTTAGCACGTCATTTCCCGTACAAAAAATTGTCACGATTATTTTTAACAGCACTGACATCCGCTGACAAAATGAAAGAATGCGAGAACAGCCGGATAGATTGCCCAATGCGGAATAAAGGGCAGCCGTTGCCATCGCTCGACTTAACTACGGCACAGCCAGCTGTCGTCAAAAGAAAGGGTCTCTAGATCTGTGGCACGCGATGAACGTTTCGATCGTCCGCCATCTTGCTGGTAGTTAAGTCGAGCGATGGCAACGACTGCCCTTTTTTGCGCATTGAGAAAGGGTTGCGCCTCAAAGGGTTAAGCGAGGAATCTGCTTGCGCAGAGTATGTGTGATCTTGATAAGACTGAGACATCTTGCATTTTATCAGTAATATTCAATGGAAGAAACAAAAGTTAAACCTGATTAACGAAAAAGGAAGAAATGATGCACGAGTAATTCAGATTTTTAAGCAAATTTTCTTGAGCGTACTTAAGCAATGATAATAATATACTTTATACTTATCGTCCGATAATGGTGGAAAATAATCAACAAGAAGAATAAACAGCAGAAATTATGTTATTTTACTTCATTTTTGAAGAATGGGTTTTACTTTTTCTTTATTTTAACTTCGACTGTCAGGGATATTTTCATTTCAAAAACGTAAACGGGAATCAACATTAATCATCTGCAAATAATATTAAAATAAAAATGATGACCATAAAGCACAATTTTTGAGTTTTATACGACTTCTGAGAATAAATTGTAATTTTTTTATCCCTCCTGTTCTTACACGGGTACACAAATAAAAAATTTAGCTTACTTCAGACTGGATGATATGCCTTGTATCAAAACGATCTGCAAGAACAAGAGCTTTCCAGGGTCATTCCTACCACATTCAATGAATCGGAATGACTGACTTGAAGAACAAGAAGTATCATGGATATCTTTTTAAAATGCGAAACCGGTTACATAATAAAAAATAAGTACTGCGCTGAACCACGGGTTCCCAAACCATCATTATTACATTCTTAAGCACATCTTAAGCACACACGAGCGTGCTTAAGATTGTCTGTCGTTTTTATTGTTTTAAACTGCGAATTATATTAATGCCTAATAATGGAAAAATAAACAGTATTAAGAAAGATTATTCACGACAAACGCATCGATTATAAATATTTTCCAACTAGGTATAAATCACTATGCGCATGAGTTTCAAATACAAAAGAGAACAAAGTACAACAGCATAACTGTCGACCAATGGTCTAAAGGATAAGATGCTGAACATTAGTAGATGCCTGAAATGTGAAGGTCCAGGGTTCAGGCCTACTGCACTACTGTCGATATAATGGTCTGGAGTTTTGAGCGATTTTTTACAGATGTAGCGTGCATACGTGTAAGAATCCTTTAAAAAAATTCCACCATCCAAAGCATTCCTACCTTTAACAGATAGCCCTACCGTGCTTTTTGCCTTAACAGAACAACAGCAGTTGAACACGTTCACTTACTATACCGAGCATAGGAAGAGTGCAAGAAAGGTTAAGTGAAAATCACAAAACAAATGAAAAAAAGTGTCACACGTGCATCAGGAGATAGTTGAAACAATAAATAAAGACGTAACATAAATAAATAATTGAAAAGTAAGTAAGTAAAACAGAACGATAAAAGCAGATCATATAAATACATAGGATGGCTCATCCGACATACATAGAGTTTAGTTTTAAAAATTCACTGTGGCAAGCAAATTTGTAGTAAGTTACTACATAAACAGTGCGCTGACCTTTTGAATAGTTGAGCCATTTGTTAATAACCTCAGCATTGGAAGATGTAAAGTGCCCAGCATTAACGTGGCCAACTTAAAGAAATAAAAATAAGCTGGAAAATTTAAATCTTGTGTACTCGATATTAAATCTTGTGTACTCGATGTTCCTCCCGTTATTATTATCACTTCTACTTACTCTGTGTTGACAATCGTAAGTTTGGGACAAGCTGTTTAGGTTTTCAAACAGCAGCGGTATTGTCAAAAGTTGCCAAGGTTGGCCACTTTTGCGATTTATCGCCTTTGGTGCCAAAAAATCAGTTTCCAAAAGTTAGCCCAGTTTGGCGATATCTTCTACAATCGGCGAAAATTTCCAGATGCTGTTGCTTCACAATAAAAGTAATTTTTTCATTATGATGAAATAGTTTGGTCATAACTTGGATATTTGCACCCACAGCGGTTTGGAATATTTCGCAGTGCTAGTTTCCCTACTGCAAAGGATTATGTATAAGAACATATAGGGAACTGTTTTAGTGGTAATAGGGATCGACCGATACCACATTTTCGCCGATGACCGATACCGATACTTTACCTATAAATTCATTTTCAGAAATAGTCGATACCGATACTTTTAAGTTATGGTATCGGCCGATACCGATACTTAACCGATACCGATACTTTACATAATTTAATATCATTTAAGCCTACATCTGTATTCTGGGCAGTTTTTGTAACGAGAGTGTAGTTCTCGTTAAAATGAATAACAGCATGATGAAATTTGATCCCTGTAGAAAGCATTAAAAAGAAAAAGCAGTAGATACATTGAAGTGTGAATTTACAGTAGTTCTAGTCTTTCTTTTCTATTTAATCATGCCGACGAATGGCCGAATTTATAAAAAGCTGAGCACTGGGAAGCGTCTTAGTGTGCAGGTTTGGAATTCTTTCTCCTCGCGTGGCTGTCGATCTAGTGGTCTAGAGTTTTGGGCGATTTTCTCCAGATGTTACGTGAATATGCGTTAGACTCCCTTAAAAAGTCCTCCGCCCAAGCCCCCTTAATAGGTAGATGCCCTCATTTAGGCTTGACAGAACACAAACACGGGGGGGGGGGAAGTTAAAGGGATATATTAATAAGAGAATCCATTTCCAGTGCCGACTGGTGCAAATATTTAAATCAATTTTTCTCAACCTCTATTTTGTCGCCTAATTGTTGCTATGAGCCAGATAAAAGGTATTTAGATATTGTTCATTAAATACGTATGTAAATTCTTCCCTTAAAATGCATAATAAGTTCACATTAATTAATGGTTTTATTTATCTGCTCCAATTATTTAACCACTAAGTGAATTATTAAATGTTTTAGCAAAATTTCTTTTTAATATGAATTCATGATCATTTTTAAGTTCTTTTTGAAAATCTGAATATTTGGATTCTCCGGACAGGGTTAAGTCAATTAATCCGGATGGTCCATGTATTTGATCTTTTCCGTACGAAGAACAGGCACACACCGATTATTCCTGTGTTTTCCATATATATAAACCAAATACTATTTATTCACAAGAAATATGTTTTTTACTCCAAAATTTGAAATAAACTAAATAATAATTAGTATTACTATTTATACTAATAACAGCTTCAACTTTTTAAAATAACAATATAAATAATTATCAGATATTGATAATTATTACACTTCTCAAAACAGAATAATACACAAATTCTACGTTCTCTCATTAATCTGATAGATTATAAAATCATTAAATGTTTGCTAATTCGTACTTTTGATAGCGTGTAATGTTTTAAAAACGAATCATTTAACTTCTGGACCAACATAATTAAAGTTCACGGGAGTCGCCAGTTTTCAAGTCACTGCCAAAAAGTTAACTTCTTCGCGACACAAAAAAGGAATAAATTGTTTTTACATATAGGTTTCGTTTATAATTTTAGTATCATTAATTTTGTCCTTGAAACAGCTACAATATGAAGAAAAATATTTTTGCTTGTTTTCAAGCTACGCCTTGGAGGGTCTAAATAAAAGATGCTTAAAAATGACGAGATTAAATGGAGGTTAAAGAGAAATCCAAAAATGATAAACTAAATTAAATTTTCAAGTCTTAAAAAAAAGTTGCTACTTAAAGTATCCATATTTAATTAAATTGATCTTCAATGTTTTTGTTTTTATGATCATTGTTAACATGTTCAGAGCTGCCAAGTCTCCGGCTTTTTCCGGGAGATTTCCCACCACAATTTTTAGACAGTTTTATTTTGCATTATATATTTGGACTTATTTTAAGCATAAATTTGTAAGTAAAAATTAGTGATGGGAAATCTCCCGAAAAAAGCCGGAGACTTGGCAGCTCTGCATGTTTTTCTGTGATTGATATGAACAAATTTTATCTGTTTTAATTCTAACCTCTGAGAGGGGGCGGCGTGGCACGGTAAGCAAGGTCTGGGTGCCATCGTCACAAGGGGGGGGGGCATTTTCGAACTAAAACTGAGAAATTCTTGATGTAGAGCAGTGGTTCCCAAGCTTTTTTGTCCTTCTCTTCAAAAAATCTTCAACGAGATTTTTTTTTAGCGACCCAACATAACGATAACCAATATAGGATTTATAAAATACTATAGTTTACTATATATATAAAACACTAAAGTTTAATTTTTCCCACCCATTTTGACCCACCGAAATTGCTCCCGTGACATAACAATGGGTCGCAGCCAATAGTTTGGGAACAGTACCGGTCCTAGATATATTTCAAAGTGGTGCCCTAGATATATTTCATAGTGGTGCGAAATACAAAAATGCGCCCCCCGCCACACACACACACATACAAATTCAGCTAGAAAAGTTTTCAGAGGCGTTAAAACGAAAATTTCAACAGCATATGGACAATCAAATATGCGTACACATATTACAAAGTAAGGTATTTTGGCGCCCCCATAAAGATGGCGCCCGGTGCTGTCGCACCGTTCGCTCCACCCTAGGACCGGCACTGTTAGGGAACCACTGATCTAGAGCACAAAAGGGGAGCCTTTTTTTACGTTTGCAGAGGGGCGCCATGAGGGAGGGGGGTATGCCCAGCAAACTTCATTTGGTTAAAACCCTATCCCCGTTTGCATGCGCAGAAATACGATTCACTTCAGATAGCAGAATGCTACTTTCGGTTTCAAATATTTCCGGCTGACTAATAAAATGTCTGTATCTGAAGTTCTATAAGCTAAATAGAAACAAATTCCTCAAACGTATTTCGAAGGCTGAAATATTACATTTTAACACACATATGGGCAACCGGGCTCGATGTGGCCCGCCATAGCTTTTGATCTGGCCCGCAGAACAGTATAAACCAGTCAATATCCCATATAAATCCCAATTATACGGCCCGCCACTACGCTAAAATCCGCAAGTTTGGCCCGCGAGTTCGCTAACATCCTAAAAGTTTGGCCCACAACTTTTCAAACGTTGCCCATACCTGCTTTAACATTTTAAAGGTCGTCATCCCCTGAAATATCAAACGATGTTAAGGGCCGTCTCCCCCATCAATTTTGATATCTATATCATACCCAAGCCGAATCAGATGTCCTTGCGCAATTTTCTTTAAAATAAAAATTTGAAGCATGTCTCTTAAGCGTGAAATCTATATCAAGAGATAGACTTTCTCCAACGATATCAAATGCCTATATATACAGTAGAATCTCCCTATAACGAAGTCTCCTTAGAACAAATTTCTCCCTTTAACGAAATTTTTCATGGAAACGTAACTTTAAGGCTTAAATAACACTATAAACATTCTCCATATAACGAAGAGCTTATCTTCCCATAGCGAATATTTCAGATTTACCTTTGATTTTTTTTTTTTGTTAGTTTTGAAGAAAATTTTAATTTTTGAACAGACCACTTAGTGCAAGAGTAACAGATGATAAAAATGGAGGCCAGGAAACTGAAACTCACTCCGATAATGAAGACACTTCACCAGCGCCCGATTATGACCAACAGGGGCACCGGGCATTGATAGATTTGGGGGGCCCCCCAATCTATGAAATTTGTTATATTTTTCATAAAATTTTGATATAAAAAAGAATATTTCAGAAAAAACATTTGAAATTGGGGGGCCCTGGGCAAAGTCCCGATTTGCACATAGAATAATAAGGTCCTGCGCTTCACGATCATAACCACATCAAACTTTAATGCTTCAACCTTTCAAAACCATTAAAAAGAGGTTTCCAAATGGAAGAAAATGAGCCTCACTCTATTTTCAATGGACTTTTAAAATGTTAAAATTTTTTTGAAAATTTAAAATCACAGAATTCAAAACAATGTAAAATAACGGAATTTTGAAGTAAAATAAACGTAAATGCATTACAAATTTTATTCTCTAATTTCGTCGATTGTCTTTATTTTGAACATTTCGTTTATACAATGAAAACTAAGAAACCGCAAGTTTAACAAATTTATAATAAATACCAATTTATTTTTAATTGAAAGTCATAATTTAATACTTTTAAACATCAAATTAACTAAAAAGTTTGTAATATTTGATGAAATAACAGCAAAAATCTCTAATCTCTGTACAACGAAATCTTTTGTATAGCGAATTTTTTAACTGGAACCGAGCGAGTTCGTTATAGGGAGCACGCGCCTAGCCATGAAAATTTTTCGCGGGGGGATATGCGCCTGGAAATTTTTTTTGGGGGGGGGATATGAACTTATATGTGTATAAATAGACGGAATTTCATCACTAATCCAAAAATTTCGGGGGGGGGGGATATATCCCGCTATCCGACGATTGTCCTGTTAAACTGTCATCTACCAGGACAATCGTCTATTCTTCTATTATGGGCGAAGAAAAGCTTCGCCCATAATTTTGACCACACTTGGTGATACGACATCCATTTAGCGATGGTTAGAATTTAAAAAAAAACACAGTTCGAAAACACTCGGGCAAACAAATGTGCCAATGAAACGACGCATCTCATCTCATTACCAAAATAAAGGTTCTAGAATGGTGTTGCGCGTGCGTGGTTTCTTCTGAAAAGCGAAGTATCGGTTGAAAAGTATCGGTGAAAATGGATGAAAGCAACAGAAACCGATACTTTCCCGATACTTTTAGAATCGAAAGAACCGATACCGATACCTAAAAAAATTGGAGGTATCGGCGCCGATACTATCGGTTGCCGATACTATCGGTCGATCCCTAAGTGGTAACCATAATGAGAACTGATCATCGATTATGAGCATGCATAAATCACCGGAGAATGAAAAGTCGTCATCGGTGGAAAATATTCAAATAATTTGATGAAAAATTTATGGTTTTCGAAATAATTAAAAATGTTGAAAATTTAGCTTTGCCACTCAAGCAGCGTTGGCCCAGGACTTCGAGAGTTTTCTGGGTTGCCTCGTATCAGTCAAAGAACAAGGGTAAAATCACATAAGAAAAACTTATAATTATAATAAAAAACATTTTATTACATTTTCTGATTAAAAGACAATATGAGACAGTAATAATACAAATAAATATATTTTTTATTGCTCGATATTTTCTATCACCGTTAAATTAAACTTAATTTTAATGCCAGTTCTTTTAACTTCAGTCTTTATTCCTCCTTTATTTCCGCACACGTCAAATAGACAGCTGTGTTGTATTCTTCATCCGTTTCAAGTTTCAGACCTATCATGGCCCATTCATCCGGGCAGGTTACCTGCCCCGGATCTTGCGGGCTGTTCGAAACTTCCTTGATGTCATCTCTCGCCAGCTTGTACCCGGACTCCAGCTGAGTACAGAAGGGAGCTATGTACATAATGTCCATTTGGAAACAAATTTCGATTCCTGAAATCAAGTTCCAAAATTGAAATTCCAAAATTAGAACGCATCGATTGTAAAATACTCTCGATTTATTTGCTCAGTTATTACCTCTAATAACAAAAAAAAAAAAAAAAAAACTCAAATTAAATTGGTGTTTAAAACATAGAATTATTTTTAAAAACGTTGTAAAATAACACCATAAAAGTAACTTGAACGATCATATATATATAGGCCATTCCACAAGAATCGGGTAACTTTAGAGGTGAATTTGAAACATACTACATTTATCTCAGATTAGAATTTTTTTAATAAAATCTATGAAAAATAAGTAAATTTTATTGTATTTGTACAGCAACACTCAATTATTTTAACATTTTTGAAAAAATCGATTTTTTTCAAAAAGTAGATTCCAGGGGACTGACATGACTTCCAGGGGACTGACGGGAACAGGTGATTTCATTCTAGAATGAACTTTTTAATGAATAATGCTAACTTTTTATTAATAATTAATAATAATTATCCAAAGAAGTAATAAAAACATGTTTCATACATAACCTCAATACATATATTTTCCTATTTAATCATCTTTAACTAATACATTTTTAATTATTTATTTTAATTATACTATTTAAAACTTTTTTTAAACTTTAAATAAAACTTTTTTAAACAAGTCATAAATTTAACATCAAAGCAAAAATAATAGTAATTATTTTTCGCAAACATCAATAAATTTATTAAATGTATAAGTGACTCTATTACGCTTGGTACTTGAAATAGGTATTGGTAATTTTTCCAATACATGCTCAAACGATATATCAGCTATATCATTTTCATCTAATCGAAATAAAGTATTTTTATCATTACATTTTTTGAGCAATGTGACAGTCAACTTCTCTTCGTTTTCTTTAACATACGAACAAATTGCAACACTCCGGTATTCTTTATTTCTGACTAAAAATTTGACTAGGATAAAATCACCAACAGTGAACTTGATCTGTTGCTTACTTGTAGATTTTTTACTTTGCTTCTCACATTTTTTTTTTTTTTTTTTTTGAAGCTGTGAGTGTCGAACGGCGCCCTGAAAGATTTTGATCTTGTTCAAATTTAATTGTTCCCACTTGTTAACTTTCACAAATTATAGGATCACAGAAACAACTCAATGACTTCATAATAAGACGATTAGGGTGTTGTACATCACCACAAATTTGATGATACCTTGAGGTGTTTCCTTTGAAATTGTTTTAATATCAACATCTTCAATAATAGAAATTTTTATTGCTGGGCATTTTTTATGTAATATGTCAGCAAATTCATGCAAATTCATTATATCACCTTTTTGAGCAATTACTTGGTCGGCAGTTCTTTTGCAAGTTATCCAAGCAGTTACAAGCAGTATTCCAGATGGAAAACTGCCAGGGACTGATGCCAGGGACTGACGTTTTTTACTATAAAACTCAAAAAATCTACTTATTGGAAGCAAATGCCATATTATTCTGTTCTAATATTAAATCTAGCAATAAAAAGACATTAAAATCAGCATACATCAATAATAATTATTTATAAGTTATTAAATTATTACTTACCAGGGGACTGACAAATTGAGTGTTAGCATTCTGTTTGTTGACACAAGAATGGCGAAAAACATTGAATAAAAATGGCTGATGTATAAATAAACACCGTCAATGCCATGTTTATATGATAAATAAATATGAAACAGGCAATAAAGTTATCAACAATGGATAATATCAGAAATTTTTGGAATTTAACATGAGCCAGGGGACTGACGCGCAAAGTAGGGGTACACAACTTAAAATTGAAAAAAGTGATGAACATTTTCAAAAAATCACATTACACACATAACAAGTTATTAAATAACTATCTCAGAACACAACAACGATCATTTTTGTTGCCGAAATCGGTTAGTTTAAAAATAATTAGCACTTAACTCTTCACTTTTTCGAGTGGAACATGCCAGGGGACTGATTTTTTGGGGTTAAAAACCTAATTTTTAATTACAAAAAATTTCAAATTGCAAAATATTATACATGCTCCTAAACAGAATCAATGCTATCTATAAATGGTCATTATTCAAAATTTAAAAATGTTGAATAGTAAATAAATTTTTTACAATTTCACGAAGTTACCCTATTCTTGCGGAATGACCCATATATATATATATATATTTTTTTTAAATCTTCGTCGGTGTCAATCATTCACAGACTGGAAGCCTGGAACAAGGAACTGCAAAGAAAGTAAACATAAAACACAAGCGACGAACAAGTTGCCAATAGAAGGAAGTAAAAAAAAAACAAGAATCCAAGGAGGACAAGAGAAAGGAGGAAAAGAGGGTAGATAAAAAATAAGATGTAGGGGTAAAAATAAACAAATAAAAAGGGAATGAAATGCAAAAAAAAAAGGGGGGATCATGCGAAATAACAATAAACAGAACAGCAACCACCACCACAGCAATCAAAAAGAAATAAATAAAAACACATTTATGTAAATGTATTAACAGAACAGCATTCTTTTACTTCCTCCGATTGGCAACTTGTTCGTCACTTGTGATTTCTGTTCACTTTCTTTTCAGGCTTCCAGTCTGTGAAGGATTGCCACTGACGAAGATAAAAAATTTTTTGATCGAAACAGCTATATGACCGTTCGAGTAACTTTTAATTTATTTTCTAATAGTTAGAGATGGCTACAAGGCGAAAAATCGTCTCGCCTAGAAACTGCGAAGCTTTGAATCGTTTGGCAAAATGTTCTTGTAGTAATGAACAAGAAAGATAAATCATGCCAAAGGGATCAGTATGAAACATTATCCAACACAATCAATCATTAAACAACATACAACTCACATTTTCCAAACGCTGTCTTTTTTTGTCCCAGGTTTGCCGATGTATCGATATTTGGCGCCATATTGATTGAGATGTACCGTCATCAAACTGTGCGAGATTTCGGGCATAGCCTCAAAAAAATCTGTATCTCTATTAATGTAATCTTGCAAGATCCTGTAAATGTTGTTACTATCTTTTGAAGAATAAGTTTTTATGAACATTCCCATATTTTGTACTGTGCTTCAGATAAATCAATGTCACTGAACTGATACAAAAAGTAATGCATTAGAATTCCTTTGAGTGGTCCTGTAAAATATGGCCCTAAAGTGCGTCGGAACGTTACGTGCATTACAAAAATTGGACGCTTTATCCACATAGAAAACCAGATATGTGAACGGCCAATAAAAGCATGATCTGGGCACTCTAAGGAATTTTGCATATGACAGTAGGCAAAACATTACCCTCACAACGACGTCCGCCAGATATTCAGCGTCAAAAACCATTCTGCGCGCGCGGAGAACGACTGAACTTTCTCTGTCATTGCGTCCTTACGAGCAAGCTCCCGACTGAAGTATCCACTTTCCCAACCTGCTTTTTATCGTTTTTTATGCTGAATATCTAGCGAACGTCTTTGTGTGATTGGTATTTTGCCTTTGTCACATGGAAATTTCCTCTGTGTCTCAATCGTGCTTTTGTTGGCTGTTCAAAAATATGTTTTTGTGAGCGCATAACACGTCCATTTTTTGTGATGCACGTACCGTTCCAACCCTGTTTAGGGTTCTGATATCCGTTGAATATTTTTTAACGAAAAAAAATAGGTGTGGACATTCCAAAATTGTGAATATCTGTACCTGTAACCGTAACCTCGAGCGCCACTTTGTTTTTGTTCGCAGAATCTTGAGCCCAGACATTTGAATAGCTATCTCTAAAGTTTCATCTGGATCGGTTGTACGGACCGTCCCTAGATGTCCGTATATTGGCAAAGTTTTTTATGGCCCCTGAATGTGTAAATTGACGGACGAAAGGACTGTTCGCGAAGTTTCTAGAAAATGTTCGTCCCGTTTGCCATTTTTTCATTTTCGGAGAATTCAGATATTAAATTTCCGTTTTAGTAAAATTGTAATATTTTAAGAATTTATTTAGCTATAATTGGAATCGAACAGCAATACCAATGGTATGATTAGGCCACCGCTCTTATCCAGTAAAACCTTATTTGATTTGCTTATGAGTGCGGCTTGATATACCACGGGTTTAATGAGTGTCAGTACTTTGTTTCAGCATTCCTAATTGCTTAATACAATGATTACTCATCAGTGTGCGTTTGACTTCAATATACCTTCCCAGCTGAAAATGTCTAATGAAAATCCAATTTAAAGAACAACTTACGAAAGGGAATGGGAGGGAGGTATAAATTTACGAAAAAGGGGGAACAAAGGAAATTACTCAGACTTAACCCTTTGTATCACCGTGTTGCAGATTTGAAACATATTAATTGAAACTGTATAAATTAATGAAGTATTAAAACATATTTGAATGAGAGATTTTTTTTTCCTAGAATAACGTGAGCATAAAACATTTTTTTAAAAACATGCTGACAAGTTTGTGATATTTAATTGAATTGTAACATAAAAATATATTGTACTCCAGCAATTGCATAATTGGTTATTTGAGCACTTATAGTGCTTTTTATTTTTTTGTCTTTTTATTTTATTATTTATTTATTTTTTTTTTTTTTTTGTGCGTGGGTCAACCTTACAAGAATGTTAATGATTGTTTAAAAAGTCTTCAGCTTAAACTGTTGAACTGTTCACAAGCACTTCAGTAACACTTTGGTATACTACACATACATTTTCAAGTAGTGTAAAAATAAAAATAACCATTTTATTGAACGCTACAACAGAAACATTTTGGTCAATAAATTTTACATGAATTACAAAACTGGAAAGAAAAAGCTTTCAGGATGTTTACAATCGGTTTCTGCAACATTCAACAAAAAAATTTCAACAAAAATAAAAAATAAACATTTTAAATTTATGAGATATAAAAGGTTAATACATTTTCATTCTTCTTTTTACAGAAAAACCACAGAAATATCTTGAATGTTCAGATTTTTTACTGCGTACACAACTACTGAACTTCATGTGAAGTCAGAAAGAAAATCGTAATGTTTTTCCCCTTTCCCGAACCAAAATACCTGTTATCGCTTCATCATCAGCACACGTCATAGGTCCGGAGTACGGTTCGTAAGCTTGCTTGCTGGAGCTTGGCTTGAAGACATTGTTCGGGAACTTCTTGCACTGAATTCTCATGTTGGCGTCAGAGAAGAGTGGTGCGTCTCTGTTGGAGAAAATACAAGAATATTAAATCGTGCCAGGCGGATCGATCCTAAAACACGATGAGCTTGCCAAAAAAGCGACAGAATTACAAACTACAGCTCAAACAATACCTGCGCCTAAAGTGATTAAAAAACTTTGTAAAAAACACACATAAGAAGTAAAAGGAAAAAGGATACGCGTTTCGTTCAAAAATTGTTTTGAACTTCTTCAGTCCAAGCCCTTCGACGTAAAGAACACAGGGAACTGAAAAGCCTTTTCAGTTCCCTGTGTTCTTTACGTCGAAGGGCTTGGACTGAAGAAGTTCAAAACAATTTTTGAACGAAACGCGTATCCTTTTTCCTTTTACTTCTTATGTGTGTTTTTTACAAAGTTTTTTAATCACTTTATCGTTTAACACCAGTATTTTGAGTGTTTTTTCAATACCTGCGCCTGTCTCTTTCTTAAAAAGAAAACTAAGAAATGAGCTGATGAGACGATAGCAACAACAGTGGAATGCAAGCCCAAAGGGTCGTTACACTCATAAATGGCTGCCCAAGCCAGTTCTACATGAGCTTCCCCTCACATTCCAAACTGCTGCATTCCTTACAGGACACGGGCCGTTTCCTGCCTATCTCCATAGATTCAATCTCCGGGAAGATGATCTCTGCGTCTGCGGTGCAGCAGGAACAGCAGAGCATTTCCTCTTTGATTGTGAAATCACAAAATCTAATCACCTGCGCAGACCACCGCAAGAACATGCTCAAGCATGGACTCTAAGCGTCCTTCGCAGTAAAGTGTCCACAAGGAAAATGGCCAGAATCTGTTCTCTGTTAACAAATATTGTCCAACTAACCAACTAACAGCATAGCAGTAGCCCAGTCACGGAGGTCATCTCTCAAACAGATGAAAACATCAATGCAGGACTTCCTGTCCCGCATAACATGAAGATTCTTTGTATCTTAAGTGGGGACACTTTATGACACAGTCCCCTGCGTGGGAAATCCCTGTGCCCGGCCTTCCCAGCTATATTTTGTAAAAGACCTTTTTTTTTCTTTTCCCAATAAACTCCGCAGATTGCCGCTAAAGGCTTGAAGGTCAGCTCTGCCGACCAAGCCGGCATACCTGTGGCATTCAAATTCAACTCAGTCTCTCCTTTTTTTCCCGCCAAATTTAGGTATGTGGTAATGTATCACTGCAAAACGTGACAAAATTTTGAGCAGAGCCTCAAAACAGCTGCATTTTTCTCCCCTTCCCAATGGCGTGCTTCTGCCTTGGAGGCATTGGCCTCTACTAAGGCCGGAACTGTTGGTGTCTTTATTATGGGGGCACCTAGTAGGTGGGTCCTCGTCGCCTCCTATGAATGGACGGACACAATAGCAGCCACGCCCAGTCGGGGATCGAACCCCGACAGCCGGGAGTTGAACCCGAAACTGTAGTACCGTGCGTTACCCACCGTCCAATCTGGTCGGCAGAAAGCTGCATTACTGTTAATGTGGTTTTGCGAGACCCTGTAAAAAGTGTAATCGTCATTTCCAAATGAAGAGTAAGTTGACACAAACGTTTATATTCTTATTCTGTGTTATAGACTTATTGTGTATTCTTACTGTTTCTCTATTGTGTCTTGTTTGAATTGGATGAATGTCTCTAAATTGGCATAGAGCGTAGAGTATTGGAATTCTTTTGAGTGCTCCTGTGAAAGAACTTCAAATTCCACATACACTATTTTCGATGGAGCGCATTAATTTCAGAAATGAGTGATTTTGTGGGATTCGGAGATTTTCCAAAATGCAAAGGAAGATATTTTTATAGTTATATATAAAATCGAAAATGAACAGGCTTTTAAATATCTGGGATCAATACTGGAAAAAAGATTGTTTATCAGGAATAAAAATCAAACAGAGAAGATCTGACTCAAGGAAAATAACAGGCATACTAAACTTAGTACTATGCAGTAGAAATATTATTGAAAAAACAAAAAGAGCCATTTTCAACAGTCTGACCGAAATTGGTCTGCTGTATAGAGCAGAAATTTGAATATATTGTTTTTATCCCCATTTCTATTTTGATCTTCCAAAGGGCAACTTGCTCTTCACTTTTTCGTTTGTTTGTTTACTTTCAATTCTTACTCTTCTGTGCTTGCAGTCAGTGGAACTTTATTCAGCTGAAAAAGGGCGAACTTTTTCATCTGAAACGTGCGTCCTAATTCGATTAGTACCTTTTATATGTGTTATTTTACAAATTTTTAAATATTTCATCTTTAAATACCAGTTTCTTTTGAGTGTTTTTCGTTAATTTTTATCGTATCCGCAATAACTTTAAAACGGTTAAAGATCGGACAAGTTTGCTATACCGATTTATGACAAAAAATACTCAAAAATAACTGGTGTTTAAAACATAAAATATTTAAAAAAATCTTTGCAAAATAACACCATAAAATGAACGGCCATACAGCTGAAAAAGAGTTCAGCTTTTCAGTTCCCTTTTCCAGGCTTGCAAATGATCGCCGCTGATAAAGATGTAAATTTTTTCAAGCAAATCAGCTGTATGGCCGTTCAAATAACTTTTATGATGTTATTTTGCAAGGTTTTTTGTTATTTTATAGTGATTTATGCTTCCATGAGCTCATCCCCTCCATTTTCAATAGGGTGCATAGTAAAAAAACATGTACGGATTTCGTAATAATCAATACGGAAATCAAAGCAGGACAAATGACGAGAAACCAAATTTGTAAACACTTTTAAACCTCCTGTAAACTACTGAAAATGTGCCATTACTGTCGTTTATGAAATACCCAAGGTTGTATATTCATACTTTCAATTTATTTCCTTAACACGTGCATAACCACTTACATGAAAAAGTCTAATACTTCCTTTCTGTAATACTTTCGCAGCTTAAATATCCGTTTGTTTGTTACAATTTTTAACACAGGATTGCATTCTCCCCCATAACAGTCCTATGTAAAGAAAAAAAAGTTCAACGTCCTAGTAAGTTATTGAGTTGTTTTAAAACATGATTTCGCGCAATTTTCCTAGGAAACCAGGCCACGAGCAAACAAGTGATAGGTATTTTTAAAAAATCGGAAAAATTGAAGTAAAAATCGGAAAAAATTCGAAATTTAATTCAGCCAGCTGATTTAAATTTCGAAATTTGAATTATTTTAGAAGATATTACTATAAGAAAAGCATCGTGGTTGAAATGTTGGCTATTTTCGGCTTTCAGCCGTAAATAATTTAGGTTCTTGAATCTAAGCAATGGACAGAAATACCATTCGTAAAAATAATTGAATAACCTTGAATCGTCATTTTTAAACAAAATAACCTTTGCTTTCGAAAACAGCGGAAATTGATTGATTTAGTTAAAAGAATAAGGATTTATTAAAACAAAATATACCTAATTTAGAGTTTTGCAAAAGCATGAAAAGACTGGTTTGCCAAATTTACCGATTTTTAACATGTAGATTGTAGAGGTTGTAAAAAATGTATGCAATGATAAGTATAATCCTGCGTTGATAAATCCCACGGTCGTTTCAACAGAAGGAACTGCCTGAACAGTTTTTATTTTATTTAATTTACGAAGATATACAAAATGCAATCATCACTAGTCTAAAAAATAACGATTAACCTAACATCCCCACCATTTTTTTTTTCTTGTATAATAATATCAAAATACAGTTATCTCCGCATGTAACGAACCTGGATATAGTGAACTCATTTCATTAGTCCCGATTCACATACGTTAGAAATGTACATAGCATTTTTTAGGTTTAGTGAGCCATGACTTCGGTTATAGTGAACTTAAAACATTCTAGACGACTGAGGGGATGTTTGATTCCTACGAAGAGTATTTCTTTTGCGTTCGATTAAAGAGTAAGAGATTATCAAGCACCCTTGTTCCAAAATAGGGGTGAACTGCCACTGTCTTGTATAGGCTAACATGCTAAACAAACGTGGGGAGGGGAGGGGGGGATATAATTTTTTTCAGTGCTGTAATGCATTCTAATCTTTAAAAGCATTCACTAACAAAAGCAGGGTACTATTGAAACTGGATCAAAAGCGGAAATTTCGTTCTTGCCCTTCGACGATTTCCTTTTCCATTCCCAATGCAATGTAACAGGTTAAAAGCGATAGCACCTCTTGCCAACTGAATGGAATTTACGTTATTTCCATAAATGAGATTAATTATGTTTGATTTACTAAATATTTCTGTAACCATAAATGCGATCCACTATGTTTGATTTACTTAATAAGCATTCAGTATTTACAATTTTCTAGTTTTGTATTAAGTTTTATTATTCAACACTTGGAACCATTGGTTTTAGTGAACTTCGGATGTATTGAACGAAATTTGCTGGTCCCCAGAGGTTTACTATAACCGGAGTTCACAGTACCTTCTTTAAAAATGGAATGTTTTTCACGAAAAAAATAATACTTTTAATTTTTTTAATAACAACATGTCTGTAGTTATGTAAATAGTTCTTCCTGGGTGTTAAAAAAGTTAAATTTCATTACAAGGGCTGATGATTCCTCGCTTGAAACATGAAGAGCATTTTCATTTTGAAATAAAAATTTATTAAAGTTTGCTATTTCTTATTACATTTGTAAATTCACTGCTAAAAATAATAATACCTTCAAATTAATTACTCCAAGTTAATAATTTGTATTTAATTTTTAAAAAATGTTGAGAAAGAAGGAGAAATTTAATTCCCTCAAATCGCTCGAAATATTGTATGGGAAATTACAGGTTTTCCGGTTTATAAAATTAAGTATCTCAAAAATCTCGGCATTGCGTTCTCTACGTGCTATAATAGTTACTCCTAAAAAGAAAGTAAAAACTAATTTTTAAAGCGAACTTTCAAGTAATGTGTAACTTCTGTTTCTCCGCTAAAATATGCATCCATTAAATTAAAGCAACGGACCAGGAAGTATTCCCATTCAATAAGCTGTCCATTTAAGGTAAATTTTGAAGTTCTAAGTTCTTTAGAGTTGTCGCGTGTTTGCACTTTCACGGAATCTTCTCTTCTCGATGAAAGCACACAATGGTTGATTTGATACTTACGAAATTAAACCAAAAGCTTGGCACTGCTCTTTGGGTTGATCGCACGTTATGGTAGATGGAGGAGCCTGACATTCTTCATCTACAGTTTCAGCAGCTGAAAGAAAAAGTGTCATTATAATTTCCGTATTCTGTAAATATGTACTATGACCATACTATGTAAAAAAATAATTTAATGAAAAACAGAAATCGCAGCCAATTCAATCATATTAAATTAATTTGTAATTTAATGCCTTTGAATTTTAAAATTAAAAATTTAAGAGAAAAACAACAAGAATCTTAAAACAATGCAATTTTAATACTTAAATACGTCTAAAAATGAATTTAAAAAAAACCTAAATCAGTAATTGAATAAATAACAACTAGAACAAAAGAAAAGAAAAGTGGCCTGATTACAAATGTAAACAGAAAAAACAGTTCTCTCGAGCACGAAAAAAAGGAAGAAACAAAGTAAAAATACCAAAGTTAACCTTCTTATGCCCTTGATAACAAACATGCTACAACCTTTAAACGATAGTTTATAACAGAAAAAATATTTCGAAATGTAAATTTGAAGTCATAAAACCATTAACTGTACCTCTAATTAATAATCGTAGTATTTTGGGTTCACAGATGCCAGTATTGAGGGATGAAAAGTATTAAAATATTTAAGAAGCATCTTATTTATACTTTTGTGTTCTACTTGCAACATATTCTACTTCCAAGTTTTCCTACTATTTCAACAATATTTAAATCATAGGTTCCCAACGTGGGCAATAACGCCCCCTTGTGGGCATTTGAGGCTTTCAGGGGGGCGGTAAAAGACCCAGAGAAAATTAGGGGGCGTTGATATGGCACGGAGGGGCGTGGGAAGATTGACCAAATACAGTCTAAAAAAGACTTAAAAATTACGCTGCAAATATTTTAATAAAAATACTTTTTAATAAAGTATGCGTTTTGATTGTTTTCTGAGACTGTCAATTTATTTATTTAGAAAGCAATAGTTTATTATCTATTACATCGTATCATCAAAACCCCTGCCTGTCCTTATAACAGGTAAGCTAAAACTTTTATTCCTCTTTTTTAAATGAAGAAGAAATTCAGTAGCGTTTCAATTCCAACAATATTCTATCTATTAGTATTTTTTTAATTTAACTAGGGGCCAAGGCCCTCAGACTCGCTACGCTCGCTTTTCGTATGAAGCATTCGGCCCCTAATAAGGCTTATTCGTAAAAAAGACATAATTTCAACAGACAAAACCGAAGATTGGATCAGATAGAATGTTACTGAGCTACACATTTCATGGTTCTTGCATGTTCATTGATACATAAAAATTTAAACTTCGCACTACAGTGGACCCCCTCCCCCTCATAACATGGAAGATATTTTGTTATGGGAATCCGTGTTGTACGGGTCCTGAGCTATACTCCACCTGGAGTGCGGATTCCGCTTATAATCACTGGAAAAATTATTTGCACTCCTCAGAAACACAATGATATTTAGTGTTGCCATTCAAAAGTTACATTAATTAGGAGCTAAAGCATAATAAAATCAGAAAATCTGTTTCAGCTGTATTTTTAATAATGTAAAACCTATTGGACACCTTGCTGCGAACCGGCTTTAAAGTAATCTGCATTTTAATTATTTTTCATTTTCAAGATATTAGTTATTCAATTTTGGAAAAACGAATAATCGCTCATTCTAAACTTCTGTTGTCTAAGCGAACTTACTATTTGGAAATTGTCAACTTTGTGTAACACATTTTGAGTTACTTATTTCATATAGTTTATATTTTGGTGTACAATGGGCGTAATTCTAACTCATGTTTGTAAATTTCACGCGATTCTAGATACTTGGAAACGCTTTGTTGCAAAGGAATGAATGATTTTATGCCAAATCTGGCAACCATTCTGTTTATTTTTTCAGTTTTTTATTAATATCTTCTAAAATAATTCGATTTTCGAAATTTAACTCAGCTTAGCAGGTTCCTCGGAATTTTTTGAATCTGTGGGCACCTTAGTCGAAACTCAAATCCCCACGGTTTAGGAGGAGATAAGCTGACAAGCTTTGACAGCGCCAGCGGCCTTTACTTTTTTTTAGAATAGAGAGATTCTTGTTTTCACCATGCATTATGTACGCTCTTATTTCTCTGGAGTGGGAGGGGGGCGGTATTGAAATATTCACTAAAAAAGGGGGCACCAGTTCAAAAAAGGTTGGGAACCTATGATTTAAATGATGGCTGACGTACAAAGTTCCAGGTTTTTGCACCGAAAAATCTGATATATCGAGCTAGATGTTAAGGACTTTGGCAAGAGATTCAGAAAAGCGTAGTGGGCAAGGCAATTGCGCCAAAGATTTGGCAGTATGATTTTTCAACAGAGCGACTCACTTCTGCAATGGCCAATGTCTGTGTTCTAGTGCCACCAACATTTCGCAAAGAGATGGATCGGTCGAGGTGTTGAAATTCAGTATCCTCCTCTCCTAGATCGCCGGATGTAACCCCCCTTGGCATTTTCCATGTGGTGTTCAGGGCCCTTGCTAAAGGGGGGTAGGGGTCTCCCCTCCCCCTAAAACTCGCAAAATTCTATTAAACTTGGTAAAATTAGATACCTAGTTGGCACAATTGGTGGAAAAAATTTAACGAAAGCGATAATTTACTTTCTATTTCTGGTTCGCTTGGCAAAATTACGCAAATCCAGTTGGCAAAATTAAATGTTAGTAGAATAGTTGATAAAAAAAAGTAAGTTGGTAAAAACCGATATTTGACTTGGCAGTTTATCGACATCTATCCCCCCCCCCCCTAAAAAACGTCTTAACAATGGCTCTGGTGGTGTTATGTCAAAAAGATTGTTTACAGGACAACATGTCCTCAGTGGCGGCTCGTGCACTATTTAAATGGAGGCTCACAAAATAAATTTCGAAAATTATATATGAAGATACGACGCACCTTACAAATTAAAATATATTTGCATTTCCAGCAGCTAAAGGAAAATAGTGCATCCAACTGAAAGAAAGCAAGTAATCCTTGGTCTTACATTTCATCAACAAGATAAGTTTTAGCAAAAGTGTTGTCTTGATTTTTCATTTCCCTTATTTTTTTTAAAGGATAATATTGAAAAATGTAATTGCTTTAGCTCCGAAACACTTATTTTACTCCCATCTTAATTATTTACTCTAGTTCGTAAACAGTACTGTAGTGAAAAATGATAAAAATAAAGAAAATAGTAAGAAAATGAAAAAAACGGATTGACTAACCAAATATAACAAACTAACAGAGAATCCAGAACAGATAGCGGCAAAAAAATCTTCCCTGACAGCAAATTCAAAATGTGCGAATAGAGTGATATCAGCAGCGCCTTACTTCTCCCGCAACTCTCTCCGTTTTCTTTCTCAGAGAACTGTTAAGAAGGCCATGTAGCTGATCGTACGTGCGAGCGACGAAATACTATGCGTTAGTAACCTACGATACGGTGCGTTAGCTATAATAAGCGTATTTAATCATAGCGGGGGGGGGGGGAGAGTAAAACTCACGTTTTAAATTCACAAAAATCTAGACGTGTACTTAATATTTTTTAAATTTAAATTGTTAAGGAAGTAATTTAATTTGTTAAGTGGTAAGATATCTAACCGATAACTATAACACGCGTTTCAGGATTAATCCGGTTGTCAAGTGTTTGGTGAATACGGCCGTTAATGTACAGGAACTCAAGCAGCGAATCATATCGCTGCGGCCAATTTTTTAAAGCAACGACTTTTTGCTGTATTTAATTAATGTTAAAAGGTCTTCTAGAAGACACCACTCAAACCTCTATAAGCGACCGGTCCCAGTTCTCGGTCCGAAATTTTTTTTGTTGTTTTTGGAAATAAAGTAAACAAAAACCTCTCTCAAACCGGTCGCTCTAGTGCAAATCGTCAGAAAAGGTGCAAGGACACGCACAAATCTCGTAGATTAGCATAGAGACAAGCTTAAGAAACAAACGATTTTACCATAAGAGTAGCACATTGGTGTGATCAAGTCACGCGAAATAGGAAATTCAGAGAGGAAGTTAGCAGTTACTTTCGGTTATTTGGAAACCATTAACCCTTTGAGGCGCAACTCTTTCTCAATGCTGAAAAAAGGGTAGTCGTTGCCATCGCTCAACTTAACTGCCAGCAAGATGGAGGACGATCGAAACGTTCATCGAGTGCCACAGATCCTTTTTTGACGCAGCTGGCTGCTTTGACGCTTGCTGGTAGTTAAGTCGAGCGATGGCAACGACTGCCCTTTTTTCAGCATTGGGCAATCTATCCAGCTGTTCTCGCATTCTTCCATTCTTCAGAAGATGTCAGTGCTGTTAAGAATAATCGTGACACTATTTTTACGGGAAATGACGTGCTAAAAAGTAAAGGATTCTCGTGGAGCTATGTCACCCGCGACTATTTTTATAGAAATCAAATCTTTTCTTCGTGACTGTCAACAGTCAAATCGTCAGAGTTTGGTGTTGCCTGAGGGGAAACACTTCGCGTTAAAGGGTTAAAGCAAATTTCAAAGCAAATAGTTTTCATTATGGCAAATTCAGAATGCATGAAAAATATCATGGCAGATTCTCCGTTATCAGATGTAAGAAATAATGTAGAGTGAGAAATACTTTCGGAAAGAGAAAAAATAATTAAACAATCCGGAATTTCTAAATATTTATTAAATTTTAAAAATATATTTGTATAATTACTTATGTATTAGCATAAACAACAGCCCGAAAGTATCACGGGTACTAGAAATAGGGGGAGAAAGCTGAGCATGTGATTCTGGCGGCAGCGAGAAGGAATAGGTTAAAGCTTTTATCGAAAGTAAATCCGAAAGGAAATGATAACAGTCGGTAATTTCACCTATTCCTTAGCAATTATTCCCAAGGCCTAGAGCATTAAACCAGTGTTTCCGACCTTACATTGTTTCAGAGTCGTGCTTAGCATATTGCATCGTTTCTAAAAGTTTGTAAAGAGCCTTTTAAGAAACCTTGCAAAAGAAACTGATTCGTAAAAATTCAATTACTAATTGTTTCTTACCTCTTGATACCATGGTCAGAACTGAAATCAGAATCACGCAGCTCAGCTCCATTCTGCAAGTAAAGATAATAGTATCAATTTCAATAAAATTCAAAATTTCTGTACCGAAATAGCTTTAACTGTTTACGGACCAAGTGACATATGTGACTTTACGTATATATCTATGAACTAAACATTGACTATATGAGCAAATTTGCTTTTATGTCCAACTTTGAATCAATTACTTGTTTCTCATAAACTGCTGTTACTGACGAATTAGATAATTGGTGAATTCATAAATTATTTTCATAGCCTATACAAAACTCATAACATCTAAATATTATTAATCCATATCTAAACTGTTACTAGGCCTCACCATGGCACAGTGGTTATGTCACTGGAAATGGTAGACGGGCGAAGTGTGAAGGTTCCGAGTTCGGGTCCCATCGCGCGCCCGTCGACCTAACTGTTCGGAGTTTTCCGTGGTTTTCTCCGAAACTTAGCGTAAATACGGGTTAGGACCCCTTAGAAAGACCACCACGGAGGGCACTCCAGCCATCGGCCTAGAGCCCACGAGCAGCTAATCGGCCGTAATCCCACAAACCAAACTAAACTGTTATATAAAGTTTATTATATGGTCATCACTTTATAATAGCATATAATTATAGTGTTAGATAATTGAGAATGACAAAGGATAACACAATAGGTTGCTAAAAGACCCAAATATGCTAGCGCCTTTTGTTAATAACTATTTTAGACAAAAGCTAATATGCATATGGGAAGGGAGGGGCGCAGGGAGTTTGGAGGGGTGGTTGGAAAAAAAAATGGACAAAGAGAAGTGATAATACATATTTCAAAAAAAAAAATCCTCTTATTTATTCTCATTTTTATTTCAAAGCATATCTATTTTCAGTTAAAATATTTACTCAAACTTTACTGATAACATTGTTTTGTAGAAAAAGTGACTGAAGTTCCGCTGTTGAAGAATAAAAAACAGTATGTATGTTGAGAAATGTGAAAGGGGGGGGGACGCCATCGTAAGTTATCCTTTGTTGGGGGAAGGGAGCACAGTGTTAAAAGTTGGAAACCACTGACCTATGGCATATGTAAAGCACTTTGAATAAAATTAAAACAAATTGTAAAAATCTAATAAAGCACTTGATCAAGTACCTACATAAGAACTTACTTTTCGAGTGGTAAAAGAAAGACTACCTTCATCGACAGACTGTAAATCAACCCTAACTCAAATCTCAACTATCTCCAAAGTTAGGGTAACAGTATTAGAATATATTGTGACTACTTTGCCTAACAGACGACGTTGATTAAACAGCCATAAAAAAACAGTCATTTCAACACAGACAGAATTTTTAAAAACATAATACACGAGGAAATAATGACTTGAAGGCCATTTTTATGTAAATAAAGAAATTTGTTTTTAGTCACTGGTTTTGCACAATACACCAGAAGAATAAAAATTGCGTGTGAAAGAGAAGACTGAATTGGATTATAGAATGTGTAACTTTATACCAAGTTGACCTCACATACTTTTGTCCTTTTACTGTGTTACAAGGTATTTATTCAAAATATAACTAACGGCTAATATTAAAATATTTTTTTGGAGCACAAAATAAAAAAATTATGATTTATATTCTATTATTTTATAATTTGAGTTTGTGAAACGTTCACTTAACCCTTTGAGACGCAACCCTTTCCCAATGCTGAAAAAAGGGCAGCCGTTGCCATCGCTCGACTTAACTACCAGCAAGATGGCGGACGATCGAAACGTTCATCGCGTGCCACAGATCTAGAGACCCTTTTTTGCCGACCAGCTGGCTGTGCGCGAGCACAGCCAGCTGGTCGTCTTTGGATGGGATTGCTGCGTCAAAAAAAGGGTCTCTAGAACTGTGGCACGCGATGAACGTTTCGATCGTCCGCCATCTTGCTGGTAGTTAAGTCGAGCGATGGCAACGGCTGCCCTTTTTTCAGCATGGGGTAATCTATCCAGCTGTTCTCACGTTCTTCCATTTTTCAGCAGATGACAGTGCTCTTAAAAAATAATCGTGACAATTTTTTTACGAGAAATGACGTGCTCAAAAGTAAAGGATTCGCGTGGAGCTATGTCACCCGCAACTATTTTTATAGAAATCAAATCTATTCTTCGTGACTGGCAACTGTCAAAACGTCAGAGTTTCGTGTTCCCAGAGCGGGATCACTGCACCTCAAAGGGTTAAAGATTTTCAGTTCTAATTGTTATTTATCTTAAAAAGTAAAATTATGCTTTTCTTACGACGTTTCTCATGCTGATTTTTAGTATTAAATACACAAAATAACGTTTTATTCTAAGCTATTTAACACTAAGATTTATTTATATTTCAAGTTTTTAACACCATCTTTTTTTGTATTTCATGATATTTTGAATTTTTTTAAGCCACACCTTCAGAAAGTGCTACTTAATAAATTTTGTATATAAAATCCCAATGCCATGATATTTGTTTAGAATTTTTTTTCTCTATGCGTACGTTGCATAACTGATATCTATAATCGTCATGCTTTCACATTTAGGTATACGTTCGTTTTCCTTTTGTAGTTGTAATTTTTTTTTTTTCATCCGAGGTAAAATTTTACATAAACTTTATTTATATCGACAGTTTGGAAAGTTAACTTAAACCAAGTAATATGTTGCCGTTATGTATTTTCTTTTTTTTTTTTTTTACTTCGATCGTAGTGCATAGAGAAAAAATAAACTATAAGCTTTGAGGCAATTTCGGTAATATATAGCCCAAGCACCAGAATGCACTGTGATGTGAAATTAGTTTAATTAAAGTTATTTATCTGCTCTGTAAGTAAGAAGTAATTTCTCGGTATAGTATATCCTTACGCTCTGCGATTGCAAAGTTCAAAAGGTACAAGTTTTAAAAGATATTAAAGTGGGGAATTCTTCACAAATAGGTGTTTTTGTTTGTTCACTAAGAATTCGCCGTCACTAAGATCAGTTACTAACCATTTTATTCTAGGAGCACCCAGTGGCGACCAGCATTACCCCCTATGAAGGGACAGACAAGTTAACTGCCAAGTAGAGGTCTGCGCCGAGTGGAAATCCGCGGCGGCGGCGTAACGACCTCAGAAACCCGGCGGCGGCGGCGCGGCGCGGCGTGAGAATATTTTTGAAAAAGAGCATAATGAAAATGGGTGTATGCGTACAGACACACACAATATATGTATAAATTGGAGCTAAAATGAGATCGTTTAAGACTAGAATGAAGACTAAGAGTTATTATGAAAACATAGTCTTGAGTGAGCCGACCGGATTGTATGGTGGGTAAAGCACCGTACTACGGTTTCGGGTTCAACTGCCGGCGGTCGAGGTTCGATCCCCGACTGGGCGAGGTTGCCGTTTGTCCGTCCCTTCATACACGCTTAAACCAAACGAGCGAAATTCAATCAGTCGGAGCGATTTTTGAGCCAGTTTTCAAAAGTGAGCTTCTCCTTTAGGAGCCTTTTTCGATCACAAGAGCGGAGCGGAATATAACAATAAGCGAGGACGGAAATTCTCGGAAAAAAGAGAAAGCGAGGAGAGGAGTTCAGAAAAACGAGTACTTAAAGAGCACTTTCGCGGAATCTTTCGAAAACTCTCTTCGAAACCTTCTCAGTAGGTTTCCATGGAAACGGATCGGTCCGCAATGTATCGTTTTTTTTTTGCTCTTTGGGTTTAAGCGTGTAGGGGGCGACGTTGGTCCACCTAGTAGGTGCCCCCATAATAAAGTGGGCAACAATTCCGGCCCGTTGTGGCCAAAGCCTTCCAAAGCAGTGGCCGGCCATTGGAAACAAAAAAATAAAAGTCTTGAGTATGATGTTTTGCGATTACGGCCAATTAGCTGCACTTGGGCTCTCGGCCGAGGGGTGGGTTGTAGAGATCACTATTGTGTTCTGGCTCGGGCGGGCTCGATTATATTTGTCTTTAATTTGCACAAACGGCAAACTTTATGATATTCTATCAATGAAATAATTGTCTTTTATTTATCTATTAGCTGAAATTTCGGGCTCGAGCTTAAATAATATCACTTGGGCGGGCTCGAATTAAGTTCTCAGGCTCGGGCTTTGAAAAATGAGCTCGAACAAATCTCTAGAGGAGTGCCCTTCCGTAGAGGTCTTTCTAAGGGGTCCTAACCCGTATCTACGCTAAGTTTCGAAAGAAACTACGGAAAACTAGGAACGATTAAGTCGGCGGAAGCGACCTGGTTTTGAACTAGGCCCCTTCCGTCTCCCAGTTCACAGTGCTATGCGCTCGGCCACTGTTGGGGCTCCAGAGTATGAGCTTGCCGTTAAGGTACATTTTTAAAAAATATTTCTGGTGCAAAACTGAAACAATAGATTTTACGAAAATCGGGTAGGTTTATGCTGTTTATATGCACATTCACAATACATTTAATTATCAATATACAAATGATACATTATTTGCTTTAAAGCATTTTTTTTTCTCCATAACCGTCTCATGAACCATTTCAAACCTATAATGTGCTTTTGAGGTATAATGCAATGTTTAAACAGTTTTTAAAGATATTACGCCATTGACTCATAAAATTTAAGTTGTATCTCTACAAGTTACTAGCGTTAAGAAGTATCCAAACAAAAATAAGCAACTGAAAGTTTAGGTACAGCTTTTTTTTATGTTTTGAAGCGACTGTACGCGGTGGTGTAAAATCAGCGTTCTTCGACGGCGCGCCGGCCTAGCCCTCGGCGGCGGCGGCGTGGCGCGGCGGCGCTGGCCTCTACTTCCAAGCCGGGAATCGAACCCGACCCAATGTGTGATAGTATGATTCTTTAGCCACCACACCACCATGGCGGCTTTTCAAAAGTACTCATAAAATATTATTTATAATTTTTTTTTTTTTGTAAAGCTTTCAGACAACTATCCAGAAATTGTCGACTTGGCAATTTTCAGAATCTCAAACAGCAATATTTTAGATGGGATTTCTTTTTAAATTTATGTTTTAAAGAAAACATACAACTATTAATGAAAAGCGTTCATGTTAACTCTAAATTATGATAACTATTTTACAGAGCTTTAGGCAAAATGTTCGTTAAAAAAGTTATCGTGTTTCAAAAGTTTTTTAAGAAAAATTTAGATTTTTTAACTATTAAAAATGTTTCTGATATAGTGAATGCAGTGGATTATTGAAAGTTTGTCGGGGGGGGGCGGTTAGTTAGAAGATTGACATATACATCCATTTTATGGAAGTAAAATAGGATCTTTTACATTAATTTCTTTTTTCTCGGGGGGGCGGTCGCCCCTTCCGCCCCGCCCTTTAATCCGCCCTTGAGTGAATGCGCAAAAAGTTTGATCTGTTTAGGCCGCTTTCCTTAGTTACTGTAAAAGGCAAATGCATTTTTCATGTTCCAAACAAACACTAAAATCATAATTTTAGAAAATGTAAACTATTATTATTTTATGAAATTCTTTGTAAAGTGCATTTTAAATATTTTCAGAAGTTGATTGATGAGTTTTCAAAATATCTAAATTACTATTTGCACGCATCTTTATTTAAACATTAGAACTGCATTTAAAGTTAGCTACACAATCTTCTCTTTCGGTCAGAGAATTGAGTCCTGAACATTTGGTTTCCTGTAGAGGATTTTAGCAAAGGTTTTAGTCTTACAAACATTGAGTTCTAGTAGCAGTAATATTATCTAGTAGCAGTCATTAGTTCTTTCATAATCCAGGCATTTGAAATAGATTCTGAATATATGACATTTTCCTTGCTTTTAATTTTAAAAAAATAAATAACTTGTGGAATTAGCAATACCTATATAAACTCGAATACGTTTAAGTGTATGGAATATTGAGTATTCCAATTATTCTTCCATCCATTCTTTGTTTAAATAATACTTATATTTTTATCATTTTTTCCATTTAGAGCAACTTAATATTCTTGTTTCATTAATTTGATCTACTTCGTTCTTTTAAACTTCATTTCTTCAATCTCTGTTCCATGTTCAGTATTTTTAGTTTCAATTTACAGTATTTTGTTAATTATATTTTTTAACAGCAAATATTTAGACTAGATGATATAAAGGGTAAAAAGATATAATGTTATAGGGAATTTTGAGATTCAATATAATTAAAATTGTTCGACCCAACCTAATATCCATGTCACATTTTTGCTAATTTTTTGGAATCTGAGAACTGTTTTACTAAAACACTTTACATTTTGAAATTCTTATTAGTTATTCTATTCTTTGTGTTTTCTTTATTAATAATTTGAAATATTTAGTGTGGGATTCCATGACCTTCATTTTAGCTGAAAATAGTTCAACTAAATCTTAAAAGATATTATTTGATTTATTCCCATGTTTTTCAGCTTCGGTATCTATTTTTATCTCATTGACTACTTACATTTTCAAAATATGTGGTTTTTTTCTTTATTAGTATTCTAAATTATTTTAATTGATGCATTTCATATCTGTTACTTAAACTGTAAACACCACATTAGAAAACATTAATTGATTCATTCAAGTTTCACCGTGGATAAGTTTCAAAATTTATTTTTAGTGTCTAAGATTACTTTACTGTGAGTACTTGGGTATCTCAACAATCTTCCATTAAATAGTATTTTCAAAACAGTGCTATGATATCGCTCACTCGTTGAATGGAAATCCTTTAACTAATAAAAAATACGTATAATGGCTGCAGAAAAATAACCATCACATTTTATATCATTAACAGAAAAAATCTTTTTCTACATTTGGAAATAAAATGAAACCGATTTTTTGAAACAATCAGATCAATTAAATTTTACTTTAAGTCATATCTCTTGCACGAGTAAATATTCTTTTCCGTTATAAAAAAAAATAGTTTTTTCATATCCTGTTTGTGTCTTTAAATATGTTAGGCCTACTGTCTATGTTTATTCTTTTTTTACCAAATTTAACAACCTCATTTGAAGTATCCCAAGTTCAATATCATTTCTGGTTTGAAGGAAAGCTTAGTCGTAATTTCGTTCTTCAGGAGCTAAAGAAGGTACATTTCATAACCTGTTCGCAGAAATGTCTAACACACTCAAAATGCGCTGGTCTTGCTTTAAGTGATCTACGCGAAAGAAGCGATACTCATGACAGAACATGTTATTTATTGAAAGATATGGGTGAGTCTATACAATACTGCTTAGAAGATGCTTGTACTGAAGAAGAGGTTAAAATCTATTATGTAAGTACCATATATGCATATAGATTTAGAATACTTTAGTTCATTATATGTATGTATATAATGCTCTTACGAAATTCGGGAAATATTTAGTAAATTGGAGTTATGTTGAAAATTATTGCTTTCTCACAAAAACTTTCTTTATTATTTTATGATATTATAAAGCGTACTTTTGTATTATCTCTCGACTAACAAACTCTTTTGTTGCAATTTTAATGTAAATTTATCCTTGTTTTTTTTTTTTTTTTTTTTTACAAATAATTTACAGAAAATATTTGCATAGTACATTTTCTTTAATCCTCCCATAAGTGAGTAAAATACTTATTATATTTTTTCTGAAAACCTGCGTTATGTTTTTTTCAGTTGTCGAAACCTCCAAATAAATCTACGAAATTTAAAGTATCTACTTCCTCTGTTTTCACTGAGACAACAACAAAAGACTCTGCAACTTCTAGATTTGCAACAGATAGTACGATAGTAATATCTGACTCCAGACTAGATGAAAATACAACTTTACAACTTACATCTACAGCAGACACAATAACAGATTTAAGATCAGTTGTTACCAATTTGGATAAAGCAACAACTTTAGAAGAAGCTTCATCCACAACACCTCTCTCAACTGCTTTGCAAACAAAAGCAACAACTACCCAAAGCACCTCCTCAAATGAATCAACAACGCCAGAAGCAAACCAGCCGAACGAAACTACACTAGCAACAGAAATATCGACAGCTGAGGGCTCATCGGGAACTGGAACAACTCTAGAAGCAATATCAACCAATAAAATTACGCCAATGACAAGAGTATCATCTCTTGAAAGTACATTGACAGCTGAAACAACATCCGCAAAAACCCTAAAAGAAACATTCACCGATGAAATTACATCGTTCGAAGATACATCCACTGCTGAAAGTGTATCAACAGCTATAGCTACTACTACAACAGACGCAATAACAACGACTGAAATTATTAAATCAACAGCAATATCGACAGTTGAAAGCCCAATATTTAAAACTACAACTGCACGAAGTACAATATTGAGAAAAACAACATCAACTACGAAAAGTACACCATCAACAGAAGATTCAACATCAATGACAGGTTAGTTTTTATCGTCTTTACTTTTGTTTGGAAATTCCTATTTGTTTTGAGTGTTTACATTGTACTGATACATTTAATAATCATACTTCTACACAAACGTGTTACAGTTGAAAGAGTTTTAAATATTTATATTAAAAATTGTTTATTTGATAAAGAAAAGTTACACGAAGGAATAATTTTATTATTCACGAAACAGGGACGTAGCCAAGGGGGGGGGGCTAGAGAGGTCATAACCCCCCCATGAGAAATTTTTGCCATACAAAATGTATATTCTTCACTACATTATCACACGCACGTATACATATATATGAGTTGTAGTAGTCGTAACCCCCCACATGAAAAATTTCTGGCTACGCCCCTGTGACGAAATAATTCTCAGTAGTTAATTTGTATTCTGTATACTTTAAAAACGTAGCATGAAACACATGGATCTACCAATAAGTAATGAGCATAGTATAAGAAAGAAAATCGAACAGTACTTTCAGTTCTTATTGGCATATTGGGAAAATAAAGGTATCATTCTGCTTCCGTAAATGTTTTCTATAATTGTGTGTAGTACATTTTGCCGCAGGGAGGATTGTACTTATAGAACCGACGTTTTAGTAACTCACTTATTACTTCCTTGTACGCAGTAAAAGGAAAAATTTCGGAATACAGATTTTGATGAAAAAATCAACTTTGACTACCTTTAAATATACTTTGAAGAGTTTTTCACCAACTGCAAGTTTTTTTCACTTGTTTTTTTTTTCTTAACATCTGTACGTACGTACGTATACAGGGTAAATCTAAACTCTTGGGCAAAACTTTAAGGGGTGATAGGGCACACAATGAGGAATCGTAATCACATAGCAATCTGGGGTCAAAAACGCAGTTTTCACTTAGCCGGTAATAATCACTTTGGGAAAAGATTGAAGTGTCCATCTAATTTCTTAACCAAGTTTCATAAACAATAGGCTCGTCTCCGAAAATTTTATCCATGAAATAAAATAGAATTTTTAAACTATTATTTTAGTCTTCTGTTTTCGGGGAAAAATACATTAGTTTCTGACGAACAATGGTCGGGAAGTGCACTGTTGCTTCGGCACTTTTATCCAAAATGATTATTAATTGCTACACGAAGACGACGTTGCCGACCCCACATTGCTATGTGATTCTGATTCCTTATTATGTGCCCTATGACCCCTTAAAGTTTTGCCCAAGAGTTTAGGTTCACCCTGTATATATGCATATACGTAATACGCTTATCTCAAAAACTATTAGTCATAGAATGTTCAATTTTTATATTTAGGATTGCTGTAACATCTAAATCTACACCTTCCTTTTTGCTTCCAATCTACTGGATAGTTTATTTACGAGGCCACTCAAGAAAATTTCAAGCAATTAGGTCTATGGACATCTTCAATGGAATTATGTCTATAATCAGTCATTGTTTGGGCCATGTCCAAAATCTCACCAGCTTCCACCGATCTTGACGAATTCCGCCGAAATATCGCCGATTTGCCGCCAAATGTAAATACATATTTCACACAACTCTGAAACTTTTAACAGTAGAATGTATATCACAACAAATAAACCTGCTCCCGAGAATAACGTTGTAACCCATTACGCATTATTACTTGTAATTTTACTTTTATTTTTACTTGTAATTTGCAAGCATTTTCACATCAATCTGGAAGACGACACAGAATTTCACATCAACCTTTTCTGGCGCAGCTGGCTCTGTGGCTGCAGAAATAAGGAATGCGATGAAATAAGGGGTCCTTTTCACAGCGCAACCACCGCGCGTCAAAGGGTTAATAAAGCGAAACTTAATCTTTTAATCTAACGAAATATCTGTACAATGTACCGCAAGGCTGAGTCATAGAGGCACACGTAGATCCACTCAGAGAATCAAAACTGGGAAGGGAATCTCCTATAATGTATTTTGGACAAAGCCAGCGAATACATTATAACTAAATATTCGCCTCGCAGTAAATGTAAACACACGATTGTGTTCGAAAGTGTTTTATGATGGATGTTTGCTGTTTGATTTACCTTTATGTTCCAATTTTCAATATTGTGTCATTGTGAATCACAAAATTCATTGCTTATTCATATTTTTTTTTTTTTTTTTCAGACATTCCCATAGACGATTGTCAAGTTCCGACGGTAACTATGACTTGTGATGAACGTCCAGAAAGTAAAATCCTCTCGGGAATTATAAGGTAAACTTTTTTTCATAAATTCGCCATTTTTTACTTCCTTGTACGTAGTATAAGGAAGTAATGTGATCCCGAAAAATTTTGGGGGCCAAATTTCGACAAAAAAAACCGATTTTGACTACCTCTAAATTTAATTTTAAAATTTTTTTCGATGCATCCTATCGTAGGCTAGCATGCACGATCATATTAACGCGTCTGCAACTCATTTTGACCAGCGGCGAGTCTGCTGTGGCCAGTTTTTCCTTGCCGTCTGTACGTACGTACGTATGTATGTAACTCGCATATCTCAAAAACTATTGGTCGTAGAATGTTGAGATTTGATATTTAGGATTGTTCTATGATCTAGTTGTGCACCTCCCCTTTTGGTGGCAATCGAATGGATAGTTTATGTACAGGACCGCCCAAAAGATTCGAAATACATTACGCTCTATGGGCCGAAATTCATTAAACTTGCCTAACTCAAAAGCTATTAGGCGTAGAATGTCGAAACTTCATATTTTGGATAGTTGTAACATCTAGTTGTGCACCTCTCCTTTTGGTTCCATTAGACTGGATAGTTTATCTACAGGACTGCCCCAAACATTCGAAATACATTACGCTCAATGGGCCGAAACTCATTAAACTCGCATATCTCAAAAACTCTTAGGCGTAGAATGTTGAAACTTTATATTTAGGATTGCTGTAACATCTAGTTGTGCACCTCCCCTTTCGATTCCATTCGACTGGATAGTTTATCTACAGAACCGCCCAAAAGATTCGAAATACATTACGCTCTATGGGCCGAAATTCATCAAAGCGTTTTTTAGAGGTATTGGGCTATTTCAAACGACTCAGAAGTGATGTATGCTGTAAAGAGTTAGAAAATGAATTTCTCCATTAAAAAAAGTGTCTTTATCATTTGTAGTTCTGCTACAGGAACACTCAAAAGATTTCCAATACATTACGGTCAATGGCAATTTTAGGGGCATTCATCCATTTCAAGCACAATACCGTCCTACCACATAAGTTAGGTAATGGTCCGACCACGGTCACGTGCCTCCCTCAAGAACTATGCCAAAAGTCGCCAAGCTTGGCGACTTTTGGTGTACGTGTGTGCATATTTAACTCTCAAATCTCAAAAACTATTATGAAATTTCATATATAAGAATGTTGTAACATCTAGTTGTGTATCTCGATTTTTGGTTCCAATCTACTGGAGAGTTTATATACAGGACCACCGAAAAGAATTTTAGTACTTTAATGTCTATGGACATCTTCAATATAATACAACTGTAGACAGTCATTGTTTGGTACATGCCCAAAAACTCGCCGTCTGTCTTCGACCTTGGCGAGTTTTGGCGAAATATCGCCAAATTTGGCAATAGTCAGTCATTTGGTCCATGCCCAAAGTATCGCCATTTGTCATCGTTCTTGGCGAGTATTGGCGAAATATCGCCAAATTTGGCGATAATCTGTCATTGTTTGGTTCATGCTTAAAATCTCGCCAAATGTCGTCGACATTGACGAGTTTCGCCGAAATATCGCCAAATTTGGCCCCAAAAATTATTTCGTATTTTGTATAACTCTAAAACTTTAACCCGTAGAATTTTAAACTTTTGTATTTAGAACTATATTATAATACCAACTGTTTTCAATATCTTTTTTGACAGCAATCACTGGGAATTTATTTACAGGGTGAGCCAAATGACTTTAAATACATTAAGGTGTATGGATGCATTCAATTCATTGAAAGTCCTTGGTCAATGACTACTTTGGCTATCCCCAAAATCTCGCAAACTATCTCAAGTTTGTCGGCTTTTGGTGAAATATCGCCAAATAAAGTGTCAGAAGGAAATGTTTCAAATTGAACTCAGCTTGGCGATATCGAAATACTTGGCTAGAAATCGCTAAACCTTACTATTATTGATATTTTATCTCTTTCAAACAAATAAGTTTAGAGGAAGTGCGTAGAAAACATTTTTGATTTAATAGACGTGCAAGGAAGTCATGTGTTGGACACATCAGATTTTTTGCTTTTATTTTACTTATTTATTCATGTACATTTTTTGAAGGGGAGGTATTTGAGGTATCAAACTATAATGAAAATAAAATTAATGTATGTTTCTTTGCATGATTTGTTTTGAAACACTACTTGATCCTACTAATATTTTAAATGCCAATGTTTGTATGTATGTCTGTTACTCTTTAACGCTGAAACGGTTTGACGGTTTTGGATGAAATTTGGAATAAAGACAGTTAAAGTCCTGGATTAACAAACAGGCTGCTTTTGATCGCGCGAAAAAAAACACTGTTACTATAATATCCAAAAAAAAAGAATACAATTGAGTTTTTATTTTACAAAGCCGTCGAAAGATGGCGCAAACTTATAGAATACGCAGTTTTTTTTTTTTTAAGCCTTTGATCGTCTGCAACGCCTGGATAAAGAATACACTTGATTTTATTTTATTTATTTTATTTATTTATTTTTTTGTTAACGGCCAACAATGTATCTAGAAGCTCTTCAGAATTAATATAGGACGAAAATAATTTGTACCTTTTTGTAGGTTTTTAGCACTAAACCATCTTATTTTTGTAACCACGGTCGGCCCGACACCTTAAACAAGGTAATCATCGTATCGGGGCGGCGGCTTCGACGGGGCTTCGTGTTGAACTCAAAAACTAAGTAGAGCATAAAATATGGGTGTCTTTTTCACGTTAACAGGAGGCGCCACTTATCCTAGGGTCGCCCCTGTTTGTAACCATCTTAATTTTAAATTCCATTCAAAATCTGAGATATTTTTGTGCTAAGTAATCCAGTGAAAAACACAAGATTTATTAAGATTGCTAACCAACAGGTCGCCGGAGTCGGCAAGTAATTTATAATTCACAAAAAACAAAACGTGCACATTGTTACATAAATCTGGTAGTGGGTGTACGTTAAAATTGTACAGCAAACTCAAAAAGATAATTAACACTTTATTCGACGAATCGAATCACTAACACCTCATAAAGAATACAGAATGTAATCAGTCTCATTATAGAATTTAACAAATCATTAACTATCACATCAATAGCACTATTCAAATCGCAATGTCAACCGTATAGCTTTTCTCAACGTCATCGGTCTTTTTCAACTGACCCGACACTGAGAGTTTTATAGATTTCCAAGTAGAACGTGACGTATAGGATGTGACATCATATTTATATAGTTTTCTCATAAATTCCCTCCTAATTAAGGTGCAACCAAACTTCAACTACTTTCGAAAATCATTTTGTTACTAAAGTCTCCAAATTTTTCGCCAAAATGGTCGCCACGTTTGTCAGCAATTTCAAGAGACCACATACTCATTTCACTTAGAAGAATGCTTGTACAACTCTCTCTCTAGCAAACACACATTAATGCGGGAAAACATTACAATTTAGTTATCCGACTAATATATAAATGTCAATGTTTATATGTATGTTTGTTACTCTTTCTCGCTGAAATGGTTTGACGGATTTGGATGAAATTTGGAATAAAGACAGTTAAAGTCCTGGATTAACAAATACTTTTTACTAGGCTACTTTTCATAGCGCGAAGAAACAATGTTCCCCAAAAACCCTATCTTTTATCCAGAAATATATATTAATGACTATCTCATTTTATCTCTCAACGCCCTTTATTGAAAAATGTGTCCCAAAAATGCGACATAAAAAAGCGACATAATTTTACATGTATTTAAATACTATTAGTTCACAACAGCTTTAATCCATTGTTACAATATTTCGTAAGCTGTAGAATATGCTTCACATTATTGAAGTAAAACTTCTTTAGTCACGACCGTCGCGACTAAGGAGTAACTCAGATTTTTTTTTTTTTGACGGAAGTAACGCTCAGTAAAGGAAGTGACGTATATGTCATATACTCCACGGCAAGCGCATCTGAAAAAGAAAAACCACGGAAAATCTTCATTTCGACCGCTCGCTCCTTTCGCCGACTTCATAGTTGAAAATGCATTATCATTATTATCATTATTTAGTTTTTCTTGAGATGGCAACGTTATCCACAAAATATGAATTTTAAATATCTCGAACTAGTTGTAAAATTCTATACTCTCTGAGGAGTTAATGAAGATTTCCGTTGGGAAATAACTTTTGAATTAAATTGTTTTTAAGAGGTCTTATTTTCTTGATTGTGTATCGTTAGATTGTGGATAGTACTTATTTTCAGACAGAATTATTGCCGTGGTGGTATTTGATGAACATACAAATGCCAAACGCGTTTTAAAATAAACGACTTGGTGCAGTGATTAATATTTGGCATCCGCTTACTTGAAAGCTGGGTTAGTATTTTGACTAACTCTTGATACGCTTTAACATTCATCGTGTAAAAATACCGGGAACCTGTTAGGGAAACAAACGGCGATTTCTCGCCGTTTCTTTGAGACATCAATCTTTATTTATATATCAATAAGCGTTTTGAAGCAGGGCCGGCCCAAGGGGGGTGCGAATGTAGGCGATCGCTTAAGGCCCCGCTCCTGGGCCATTTTATTGCTATCTCATAAGACATGATACAGAAGAGGCCCCGCTCTTGCGCTTCGCCTGGGGCCCCGCACATCCCTCGGGCCGTCTCTGTTTGAAGGTACATCCAACATAATATTTTACATGTAATCCCAACCTCACAGGAAGTTGTCGATAATCCTATATTTTTAGATGAATAATATAGAAGGTTTTGGAAAAGCACAAAGAAATGGAGCCTGTCTGCAATCGAACCGGAAAAGTAGTTGGAAATGTCAGTTTAAGAACACTTTTCCTGGATTCTAACCCAAGTTCAAGACAGAACAACGGTTTAAGAACAAGGAGATGGAACACCACAATTAAAGGGACAGTGGCTGCAAATGTACCTAAACAGAAGAGGGAAATTTTCGTTTAAGAACACTGTTGGAGGATCATACTTCGATCCCACGAAGGTAAATTTATAGGAGGGGACACTTCTCTTAGAAAGTTGGATAACGCCGTTGTTGCAAACAGATGGCGCTACGCATACTTGGTAACTGCGCATCTCAGGTTGTTTATATTTCCGTCGAGGAGAAGTACATGGAGATAGTTGAATTATCAAAGCTTCAAAAAATTAAATACATAGACTTATGAGCATGATATATAGTAATTACTGGTTTCATATGTGTTTTAATTACATAATTGTCTTATAATACAATTTCGTAGTGAATATAGGCAATATTTTCGAAGTAAAGTGATATTATTATTTGTCAAATGCCAGTTGCATTGGCCGTTAGGCCATTAAACTTCTAAATATTATGTATGTCGTGTCTGTTATTATTTTGCCCAAAAGATGTATTTTAAGAAATGTTAGTACGTAAGAAACGGACCCTGGCTGCAATCAATCCCAAACAATGGACAGAACCTGCAGTTTAAAAACATGGATACAGAATAATAATTCGAAACCTACTAGCAGACGAAATCAAAGCTTAAGAACACTGTGATAGAAAAACACAACAAAAATTACACTACCTGCATTCGAACCCCACAAACAGAGGAAAACATCAATTAAAGAACAAAGTTAAAGTATAATACTAGACTACGGACATCCCCCCCCCTCATTAGACCCAACCTCCAGACGGAACAATGATATACGAAAACAGTTAAAGAATAATACTACAACATGGACACTTCCTATATTCTAAGTAATTATCATGAATGACCGATGATTCTTACTGGAGATTTTAATGTTAATTTTCGCTCTCAAGAATCTCAGTCGTTAGTTGATTTTTTAAAAGAAAAATTTGATCTAACTATGAATACTTCTCGACTTCAATCAACAACTCGATTTCAATCAACTACCTGCATTCGGTACAACGATAGATGCTGTATTTTCAAGAAAATTAGCAAATTTAGAGAGTTAAATTTATGTTTCACATTATAATTGCCACAAACCTATAATTTCATACATAAAAATTACGATGACATTCAAGTACCTATTTCCAATGAATAATATGAATATAACATTTATATAATCTTTGTAAAGTACATGAATAATAAATATAATTCAAGTATAATATGATATTTATTTTAAGTTTAATCATTTCAGTGATATGTGTCGTAAACGTCAAAGAAGTTTTACTTCAATCGCGCGTAAAGATTACACGCACACACTTTTTTTTTTGCTGTAAGGGTTGCTGTATTTCGCCTGGTAACCCTATTGGCGAGTCCTCCAGAGTGGATAAGTATCCCAGGTTGTTGGGCTTATGTTTAAAATTATTCTTTTTTCCACTTTCACATTTGCTAGCCCAGTGCCCGATGCGTTTACGCCTTTTACAAATTATTCTTGATGCATCCTTAATTTTATGAGTCTATATTTTATGTTTCCATGTTTCGTAATTATCTTTATTCAGCGTTTCAGTTCGCCAAGTGTTCATCGCGGGTCATAGGTTGTCATCGAACCACGTTTGCAATTGCAAGGAAAGATCAGGAAACCCTCCTACTTTCAGTCGATGAAATAAATGTAAAGGAGGAATAAAAGAAAAAGGGGCGAGAGATAAAATGACATAGTCAATTAATATCGTTTTAATATGGCAATAGTGAAACTAAAAAATTAGGGGGGTTCAGGGGGTCTCCCCCTGACAAGGCTCGAACAGCTGAGTATTATATATATATATATGGTGTGGAAAATGATACTCCAGACATTTAATAAAGCATAGTACAATTAACAATTAATGAAAGTCTAGTTAACATAATACAAATTAGACAACGTATTTACAGGTTAGAAGAGAAAGATTTAAAAAAAAAGGCAGTTCTCAGGAACTTCTTGCGCACACGTCGAATCGAATTCGTCTAAATCGTACGTCTACCTCTCTGGCTCTGACGTGGAAACAAAACGTGGATTTCCCTAGCCTCGTTTTCCATGGAAACCGATGACGCTTGCAAGTGGCGTCATCTCTTGGGTAGTCTGACATCTTGTGCGCTAAGATGAATTATGGTCGGTATATGACTGGCAGAATAGAATGGCACTACATATATATATATATATATATATAAAATTGAGTTTTTATTTTACAAAGCCGTCGACAGATGGCACAAACTTATAGAATACACAGTTTTTAATAAATAAAACACCAGATTTTCTATTTCGCAGCCGAATTTGAAATAATTGAATCGGTGAGTGCAGAAACCACCTCAGTCACAAAAAGGAAATTTTTCAGGAGAGAGAAAAAACTTCATAACTCCTCCAAATTTTCAAATATTTAAACTTATTTTTTTCCTCTGTCATAACATGCATTTATGTTTCTGCCATGCAAATATTACCTAATTTATGAAATTTTATGAAGTTTTTTCTCTCTCCTGAAAAATTTCCTTTTTGTGACTGAGGTGGTTTCTGCCCTCACCGATTCAAATGTCCCACGGTTTCATTTTATGCTATGAAATCTTAATTGAATGAGTCACGTGACAAACCGTCAGCATGCTTTTTTTTTCACGCGTGCAAAAATATTACCTTTTTTAACAAGTAAATCTGCAGTATTTAATACATTTGTAAAAAACCCACTGTATCACGTGACTGATGCTCTATCATCGTTAAATGGTGCTAAAATTATGCTTTAGCATAATTTAACGTTGGTTGACTTGGATAAACAATACACCTGAATAAGTTTTTGAAACTTTCATTCAGCTCGAACTGTGCATTTTTCTGTGCAGCTTTTCCCCATTATGTTTCTATTGTATTACATTCAGGAAAAGAATGGGAGAAATATCAATTTTAATTTTGTTTACTGACACTCGTGAAAAAATGATGCACTTTGCAACTTAATGGAATAAGGAAAGAAAATAGGGAAGACACGTGGATTATGATACGCTTTTAATATATAGCACTTTAGTGAGTATTTAAAATCCGAAAGTGTTTCAGATTTTCTTCCTCTTTTTTTTTTTTTTTCTTTCCGTTTTTTTTGATAAAGGCCAATATATTCAGAAGCTCTTCAGAATTAATATAGGACGAAAATAATTTGAACCTTTTTGTAGGTTTTTGTCATTAAACCATCTTATTTTTGTAACAAGAGGCCCAACACAGTAAGCATCGCATCTGGGGGCCGGCTTCGAAGGGGCGTTATTTCGAATTCAAAAACTAAGTAGAACATAAAAGGTGGCGTGTTTTTTTTGCTTTAGCAGGGTGCGCCACTTACCCTAGGGCTGCCCCTGTTCGCAACCATCTTAATTTTAAATTCCATTCAGAATTTGAGAGATTTCAGTGCCAAGGAAGCTGGTGAGAAACAGGATTCTCTCCGAACGAGATGTCTGGCGAACCAACTGGTCGCCAGAGGCGGCTAGTATTACGTACAGGGCCGTACCCAGAAAAAAAATGTCGGGAGGGAACCAAAAGGTGAAAAAGGCTAAATTTCTCCTAAAAAGGCTTCATTATTATTGTCTTGTTAACAAAATTTTAAATTTGAGGGGGGCGGACCCCCTGGTCCCCCCCTGGGTACGGCTTTGATTACATATATGTGTGTCAGGGTTGTCCAAAGACAGTCTTTATCGTTATCTTTGGACGTTTATGATTATATTCTGAAATAAAGTTTTGTGATTATATATAACATTTGATATTTTAGGAATCATGGCTTAAAATGTAACATTAGAGAGGTTGTTTTTCACTGCTTTGTAGCTGATACACTAATCTTTGAAAATGAATGAAAATTTATGTTTTGGGATTTTTCTGCATGCTAACTTTTCTTTTTCTTTTTTTCAAATGTTAACTTGTTAAGATAGGTCTGTGTTAAACTTTTAAAATAAGTGGTCTTCTGTAATGTGTAGGAGATCACCCTAATTCAAAAATTAACGCAGTATAGATTGATACAAAACATTTACACAAACAAAACGTCTTTTATGTGTAATTTCTTCGGTCTGTGTTGTAGCTAAAATTAAAAAAAAAAAAAAACTTTTATTTTGGAATTATTTCCTCCGCACTATACATTGATAGCATTAGTAACATATTAACATAGGATTAAGTTTCTCCATAACTGTCTTATATAAAGATTTTTTTTCAACGTCGTAGTAAATAATAGCATTAATTCATTAGAAAACTAACTGGTGAACTAATTAGGTGAACTAACTGGGATATTTTTTACGGGAGTCAAAAACGTGAATTTATAAATAAAAAATTGCTGATATTAATAAAAAAATACGCCATAAAAAATTACGCCTTTCTCAAAAAAAAATTCGCCATATCAAAGTTTTGTGCGTAAACAGCTCCTCGAGATTACACAGTTTGACATTTTTCGCGAGATTAAAAAAAAAATAAACTATTTTCTTCTACTGAATTATATATATCTATATATATATATATATATTTAAATTGAGCATTTTGCATGAATTTGATTTTAATTTTAGACACAAGCATAATGTTTTGGTTGTTTAAGTTATATAATAAAATAGATAATAATGGACTTGAATGAATAAAATTATTTAAATTAATCGATTATTATATAAATGCGTTCGAGATACTCGATTTTGAAAAATCTATTCCAATGCTTAGAACATAGCACTTGAATAGCACATGCATTCGAAATATTGAATAGAAATCACGAATACTATTCGAATAGTGTAATCGCGAATACTATTCGAACAGAAATCGTGAAAACTATTCGAATAAGTAAAAATCATGAATATACACTACTCGATTAATCAATTATTAATTCTATTCGAATAGTAGTAACCGATTATCATAGAAAGGATTCGAATGGCACATCACTAAATGCAGATTATGAATTTTAAGAATAGAAACGGTTTATTACATGATTTGTTACGACAATGTGGTTTAAAGCAGATTATGCCATGTTAATAAATATTTCGGAAATATTCAATTCGGAGTGTTTGTTATATTAACCAAATTAATCTTATGTTAATGTATCCCGTGGTAGTTTCACAAGAAAAGACTACTCAACTATTTTTAGGCCGTGGTGGCCCAGTGATTACGAAAACAATGCGATCAATGGCAGTTTAGTGACATTCATCCATTTCCAGCACAATACCATTAACTATAAAAATGTTTATAACATTTTACTTTTTCAGTTAAACTATGAAAAAAATTCAAGTTCTTTTACAGGGTCTCATAAAATTACATTTCTGTTGATAATACAACATTTTTCTTATGAATACCACCGAAACCTCGCCAGATTTAAAAACAGCACGTATCGCCTAATTTGGCACAAAAATGTTGTTCGGTTGGAAAGGAGTTTCATAATCGATGCGTAAGTCATTTTTTATCTTTCTTATTTTTCCTTTTAGCGTTGCTGATGGCACCCTTCGTATAAAATGCAAAGACCTTTCCAGGGAAGATATGGTCCATCCTGAATCCGTTGTTCTTCGCAGTTGGCCTTTTGCAAGACCCCTCTCTTGCCCCGATGATCGTATGATTACAGGTAAATATCCCACTTATTAACCCTTGGAAGCGCACAAGCATTTTCACGTCAATATGCAGGATGAGTCTCAAAAAGGGGCCAAAACTTTATCTGGTGATAGAACACATCTGCTCGAGCAAATTTCGTCATAGAAAGTATGAGCGGAAAGCAAACGGCGACCCACTAGGTGGCATTGTCAATGGTGTGAAGCAGGGGTTACCAGCCTTTTTACCCCTTAGACCCCCTTGAAAGATTTTTTTTTCAATAGACCCCTAACATTTTTTAACACCTAAAAGAACCACCATGCACGAAGTTGAAGGATAGTTCAATAATTTAAAAAAAAACTGCATTTTATTTCTTTTACACAATTGAATGTAATTCTAGCATATACATATTGCCCGCTAAAGTCCATTGTTACCCAAATCATTTCTGAATGGCAAGAGCTATAGTCATAAATGTGGGGTCTGAGTATAGTAATGTTGCTATGCTCTACTGAAAAAAAAAGAAAGAAAGAAACGCTTACAATGCCACCTGGTTGGCTAAATTTAGAGTTCGTGTTCTTATCTTAAAAACGGTTCGAGATACGAGAAAAAAATGATTTATAAAGTTGTTCTGCATCCCCAATTTATTAATAAAACACATCTGGAACACATTAATGTTAAAAATTGAAGATGTAAAATGCAAGACGTAAAAAGTATTACTGATACTTTCCCAGCGTGTCACTAGTCATATTGTACAACGTCCTGCAAAAATTGCAGAGCAGCCTCGTCTTTATATAAATAAATTACACCGCAAATGCAAATATGTATTCTATTTATAAATAGTAAAACGGATATTATTATCTACCAATTCCTTAAAATTAAATTAAAAATTTAAAACAAAAATTTATCATCGGCCCCAATAGGCCCCTTTAAAAGCTTCATAGACCCCCGAAGGCATCCACCTGGAGCCCGTTGGGAATCACCGGTGTAAAAGGTTGGTCGGAACACAAGCGCTGAGAAGTTGAAAGGTAGTTTTCTACTCGCACATGTACGGACTTATTCACCAAACGCTTAACACGTGTATTAAACCAAATACTCGTGTTAAAGTCATAGGTAAGATGTCTTACCGCTGAATTTAACACACTTGTCTGAATTAATCCGCGTGTCACGTGTTTGGTGAATATGGCCGTTAAAGAATTAACACAAGATTGAGAGGAGATACTTCAGGAAATGTTGTATTAACAGTAATGGAATTGATGTAAATGCTCAAGGAAATCTCTCAAAAGAGCGTCCGCAAGCTGTAATGCAGGCTTCACACTTACGGGATAGGGACTGACGCACATTTGCGAAGATTCCAGACAGGCATTTCCCGAATATCGCTAGCAACAACGGCGATTCTGGCGACTAGAAAATGCCTTTAGACGCGAGGACCAACCTTTTCATAACATTTGTAACTCCAGCTTTCGACGTTCGAGTTTCCATGTTCAACGGTACCTAGCGGCTCGCCGGTTTGCATCGAAAATTGGATCGTGCAGATGCGTTTTATCACCGCTTAAAGTTTCGGCCACTTTTTCAGGCTAACTCTGTAGAAGACCAACTGGATAGACTGCCCAGTGCTGAAAAAAAGCAGCCGTTGCCATCAATCCATTTAACTACCAATAACATGGCGGCTGATCGAATACCCCAGAGCTAAAGAAGTTTCCTGACAAAGCTGTGGATGTGCGGCGGCCGCGCTGAAAGTGCCGAAAAAAGGTGGTTTCACGGCGCAACCACAGCTCATCAAAGGATTAACAACCAGTGTTTAAACCACTTGGTTCCTGCAAACACCACTGAAGGATGCATATGGTTTTCTCTTTCTTGGTTGCGCTCCAACACTTTAATTTATTTTCCTAGATGATATTAGTAAAAACTCGACGATAAACACCTTGACAGTGGTTTTAGAGGCAAAATGTCCGAAACCCCTCTCGTTAATGTGTTAGAAATGCTTACGGAAAAATGGTTCATAATAGGGTCATTCCACGTCAAATCAAACACAAAATTAGAAAAAGCTCACCACGCCATTTCAGATTTTCCTCAAGTTTTGTGTAAATGATTTATATAACAGGATAACTCCAAATCTAAACTTTGAAGGTTGTACGATAGTTAATAACCCTTAAATTATTCGGAAACTTAAAAATTCGGATTAACTATCCGAATTTTTAAGTTTTCTGCATGATACGCCATTTTTTCTCTGAATGTCTTAAATAACTCCTTAAATGTTGGAGTTACTGAATGGAAAAAATGTTTCAAGGGGTAAATTTTTTAAACTGATCCCAAAAATGTTATCAAAATTTGCGCATTTTCTGTAGTTATGCATGAGTATTATTGCATTTGCTAAAAAGCATCATGATGTTTTTTGGCACCTTTAATCAGAAACATGTGTTTTAAATTTTTATATTTTATTAAGATGGAATATCACTACATCCCCAAAAAATTTCATCTTGGCTTTCTGCTCAGAACCTGAGCAAAAAAATTATTAAACTTTCATGTGATTTTTCGTATATTTTGTTTAGTAACAAGTTTTAAAGCACGTGTCAAAAAAATAATAATGAATATGGAATTTAGAACTTATAATATTACTTTTATTCGTGAAAGTAAACTTCATTATTTTCCAGCATCTACCGCCAACGGTCAGGCAGTGCACGGATGCCAGCAGAATATATATATATATATATATATATATATATATATATTATGCGATGAAGTCATCAATAGATTTTCGTACTTCGTCCACTGTGGGGAAGTGTACAGACGACAACGCATTGTTCATCGACTGAAATAGATGATAGTCCGAAGGGGCTATGTCAGGGCTAAACGCCGGATGTTCCAAAACTTCCCAGCCAAACTTTTCTAGCGTGTCCTTGACCGGTTTTTGCAACAGAAGGCCTTGCATTGTCATGGAGCAAATTGACGGGACCTCTGCCAGTATATGGACGTTTACGATCGATTTCCTGCTCCAGTCGCAGCAATTGTTTGTTTGTAGCGTTCAGCAGTTACACTTTCACCGGGCTCCAGTAGTTTGTAGTACAGTACACCCTTCACATCCCTCCCGACAAATGCAAGGCCTCATGTTGGTAAACCGGTTAAAAACATGTTAGTAAAGTTTGGCTCGGAAATATTGGAGCACCCGGCTTATATCCTAGAAAACTTTCTCTTCGGTAACCTTTACAGATAGGGAGTTTTTTAAGAAATTCAGAAAAAAATGGCTTATCTTACAGTAAACTTAAAAATTTGCATAATTCATTTCTCGGTAATTAATTATCGTAGAACCTACAAAATTGAGATTTGTGGTTATCTTAGCCTATAAGAACTATATAAAATTTGAGGAAAATCTAAGTTGGTGTAGTGAACTGCCCTGTTATTTGGCGTGGACTGATCCAATAGCAAAACGAAATGGAAATTCCTCTTCCCCTTTGGCTTGGAAACGACGTTGCCGGAATTGCATGTCTTATGTAGTTTAAGTCCTGACTGAAAAATGAATATACGTTAAGACTATATTAACAGTTTTAAAAGAATTGTTACTTTCTTTTTTTTTTTTAATTATTCGTTCTGTTTTCCGATATTTTATTCTTTATGTTTTATCCTTTTTACTTTCCAAACATCTACCGTGTTAGGAAAGTATTGCAATGAGGAAGAAAATTGACTTTGAGATTTTGATGCATTTACACGCTTTGTCGTCTGAATTCACTTATGCTATTTTTACGGTTATGTATGTATATGTGTGTATAAGTGTGTGTGCATGTGAGTGAGTGAACACGTGAATGAGCTCCTAAATTGGTCCATTCAATTGAGCTCACAAATGGCATATATATAATGGAACACCCCCACTCAAATGGTATTGGTGTGTATAGGAGTTACAGTTCTTTTTGCAAGGCTACAAAGAAGAATTCTTTCACAGTATGGCCTATGAACGGAAATTTTTGAAGTTGCGCTAGCGTCTATATGGTGCATTCGATTGATCTCAAAGTAGGTACACTTATTATAGGTCACCTTCTTACATTCTGTGTAGATTTTGGTGCATATAGAGGGGACAGTTTTTTACTGGGCTACTAAAAAGTATTCTTATACATTGCGATCTATACACTCAAATTATTTGATACGCACTAGCATCTGAACGCTACATCCGATTGAGTTGGGGAAAAAATATATATTTAAAAGCTAGGTAAAGGTAAAGTGTTCGGAAAATCGAGAGGAGTCATCCCAATTTTTTTTATAGTTAAAAGAAACATAGTGAAAGCATAGAGAACAAAATTTTACTCTTCTTCTTTAGTCAAAAGACTAAAGTCAAAAATTATTTAATTTTTTTCTCGAAGAGGAAATAAAAAACTCTTAAGAAACATTTAAGACCTTAATGCGTTTGCGATAAAAGTACTCCAGTGCAATCCAGGATCCAATACGTCAACTTCTGGTTAGTATACTGTTGCCTTAGTCGACTACGCGAGGACATGACACTAACCACAATTTCCGTAGAGTCTTATATAGTCCGACATTCTTGCATATCAGACACTCATATAAATGTCGATATTGGACTTTAATTTTTTCTTTGAACTTTAATGTATGGAGAAATTATACTAATCAATTTCCAATTTAATGGAATAAGGTAGAAAAATAGGATTATGATAAGCTTTTAATATAGAGCACTTAGTGCGTATTTAAAATATGAAAGTGTTTCAGATTTTAATTTTCTTTTTTTTTTCTTCATCAGGTATCGAACTGTGCTTCGAAGAGGAACTCGTGTACCTTGCAGCCATGTGCAACCAGCTCAAGGACGGTTTCTCTTGGGACGACTCGGAAGAAACGGTGGAAATCGACAACGAGCAGAACTTAGAAGAAGTCAGCTGTCCACAGAGTGGAACTATTTCAAGCATCCGGCTCTCGAAGAAATACGAAACCACCATTATCCACATCAAGTGTCGTAAAATTGTGACTGAAGATAAAGCAACTGAGTCAGACACGCAAGTCCAGAATAAAAATTCCGGGGAGGGCCCAAAAGGTGGTTATTGACATCCAAGTAATGAAAATTTAAATTTCGGAATGACCTCCCCCCCTGGCTAAGTCCTTAAACTGAATATATTTTATCGGGGAATGGGGTAGTTGCCCAGGGCGGAAGGAGGAAAGGGCTTGTTGCACCTCTCATGAATTTAATCCACGTGCGAGTTGCACCCGCGAAATGGAGGGGAGGGGGACAGTAATAAGGGAGCCCTGCGGTTCCGCAAAGGGCCAGCGGTAGCATATTTTCGAGGGCCCCCTACAGCTGTGGCCGGAGCCACTAATGTTTTTGGGGTCTCGCAAAGGGCCAGCGTTAGCATATTTTCGAGGGGGGGACCAAGATAAGGATTCCGATGCAACTCGCCCCCGGATTTGATTAATAGCTGTTGGAATCGGTGCAAATGACCCTCGTTCTTTTATTTGTAGGGCTATCGGCGTCACCAGTTATGAAGGATATAAATAGGATTCATGGAGGATCTATGAGTAGTAATAAATGCCTCTTTAATGTATTATTAGCTTGTTTGCTTATTCCGTAGAAAAGACGTGCCGGCAGAAATTCCCTTTACTGTGCCCATGATTGTTTTCTGAATGCTCCACTGTTGTCAAGCATTGCGTTGGCGCAATAACTAGGTTACGGCCACACATTCTTAGAGCCAAGCTTGGAAGCAATCGAAATCTCTGCCGACTCATCTTTGTGTGCAGCAAAAAGGTTAAATCTTCTACGAGTATATGCCCAACTGAAAAGCATTTTACAATCAAGATCAAATATTTCTTCCTTCGTTTTCATTAATTTCAACTCTTTAAAAACGAACTGAAAAAGAGATTATGTATTTTGTTCTCCGCACGCTCATTATTCATCAGTTTGTGGCGCCTATGTGGTGCATCAGGCGACTAGCAATATTTTTGCACTTAGGCAGGCACATGGATCAAAGCAAAAGCATAAGTATCATTATGGTAAAAATTGTTCTCAAATAATCCGTCACCAGAGGTCGCTTTCTCTGCTAGAAGGTTAAGCCCATGCGCATGTGCGGCTCTGTATGATCGAAGATCACGATCATGCTGCGTATCTACAAAGCAATCTTCTGGTAGCATGATATACAATTCTAATTTCTGTTCCCCGGTGGTAAAGGACACTATGTCACAAAAAAATGTAGTTTCTCAGGAGAGTAAATCAACACGTTGTAATTTATTTCCAAGGAAAATGAACCTGGTTTTATTTCCAATTGTGCTATCTCATTTATTTATAGTTCCCGGATATAATGCTTGTTCCCTATTCATAAAGCGAAAGATTCGTTGCAATTCCAGTTGTTTTGCACTTTATTTCCCTCGCATGTGTAACAACATTTCCACAAAGTCCATTATTTGTTTCAAAGCGGGTGGAGCATCCGTGTCATTACGTGCGCATGTCTGTTAACCCCCTAGCACAGAAAGTGCGCTCTCCTGTCGGAAAAATCGAACCGTTTTGAAAGTTTCAGCCACGTACATGATGCCTATCCATAGTATTAATGCATGTGCAGATGCTTAACATGCACTTATAGAGTTGTAACATTGCTTTCCCAATACAATCTTATAAACAAAAATAAAAATCTGTTTGTTTGCTTATTTGTTTGTTTAGTCGTATATAAATCTGCATCATGATGAGGTCGACATTAAGTTATCGTCACAAATACGTCATAAAACATATGTTGAATAAAGCATTTGCATAAGCGACCATACCTATGGTCAGAGAAGGGCCATAGCCTATATTATCGTTATGATTTACGTACTGATATAACGCAGGAAGGGTTCAACACTGAAATATAGTATCTTTCTGGGGCAAGTATCTTGACTCGCCCCTCCCTCCTACTACCATCACATGAGCGACCATAAATATTCTTAACCCTTTAACGCGCAGTGTTCCCGCTCTGGGAACACCACACTCTGACGTTTTCACTGTTGCCAGTCACGAAGAATAGATTTGATTTCTATAAAAATAATTACGGGTGACATAGCTCCACGAGAATCCTTTACTTTTTTATAGCACGTCATTTCCCGTAAAAAAATTGTCACGATTATTTTCAACAGCACTGACATCTGCTGAAAACAGGAAGATTGCGAGAACAGCTGGATAGATTGCCCAATGCTGAAAAAAGGTCAGCCGTTGCCATCGCTCGACTTAACTACCAGCAAGATGGCGGACGATTGAAACGTTCATCGTGTGCCACAGATCTAGATACCCTTTTTTGACGACAGCTTCTGTGCTCAGTAGGAATCCAAAATCATAAACACTTTTAAATTTTGTTAGAAAAACAAGTATCATTTTTCTTAAGAAAACGGACTTCACCATAACGAAAAATTATTCCCGTTCTAAATTAGTAGGGATTGGAAAATTCTCGCCAAATACAGCAGAAATCGACAAGTTAAGATCAGTCTTTTGGATTTATATTTTAACGCCAAACTTGGCGATAAATCTCCAAAAGTAGCCAACGTTGGATACTTTTGACATATGCCGGCAAATCTTTTTAAGCTGCTATTCCCATTGAAGATAGCAGGGTTTGGCACATTCTCTGCCAAATATAGAAGATATTGCCAAGCGGAGTTCTGTTTTGGGAACTTAGTTTTTGAAGCCAAACCTGGCGATGAATCGCCAAAAGTGACCAACGTTTGTGAATTTTGAGATTAAGAGCAGCATTGTGTCTGGCAACCCTTGAAGCTATATTTAAAATTAGGGTTCTTTCAGATTTTCGGATTGATAATATTATCAACACGTGATCAAATTAATATGGGACCACCTCTGAGCTATCCCCTTTCCTATAAAAGCATAATTTTTGAAATCGGATCATGCGATAAAAAATTATTGCTGTGCACAAATCCTTATAAATAAAAATGAAATTCTGTTTGTTTGTTTGTTTGTTTGTTTGTTTGTTTGTTTATTTGTGGATTTGATTCGTATACAAATCCACAAAAATGGACCTATCAGCCTGAAATTTTGCGCAGATATGTAAAATAATATAGAATAAATGATAGTCCACTTTAAAACTTTGAAAGTCCACCCGTTCCCAGAATTTAAGAGATTTTTAATGTTCTCCACGCAAAAAGCTTTCCGTAATTGTAACCCCTGTAGTGAAAAAAGTGTGAAATAAGGATCGTGGTTGCCATGTGTGGCGATTTTGCCGAATAAAATGTTTTAAATTCTCAAAGTAAAAATAAAAGAATAATAATGATTTTTTTTTGTTAGTTTATATTCGTAAGGTTATTTTTTTTAAATTATAATATCGTGTGCATGGGAAATCGGAGCAGGAATGAAATGTTTTATACGCAAAACAATAAGAATTGAAGATTTCCGAGGCTAATATGTTAAAATTTTTTAGTTTGACGAAAAAATAAAATGGCTCAAATACCGAAAAAGTGAGTTCTAGCGGTTTGCACTGTTTCGGCTTGGCGCAATTTACTGAGAGCTTAAGGAAACGGATTTTTGAAAACAAGTGCAAAGGTTTTATTAGAATACAGCGTTAAATTTTAATGATCCGTGCCGAAATAATGCAGTTATTAAGGGATTTCAAGCGATCTATCTTCAGCTTTCTCGCCAATTGAGTGCATTGATTTTAGTTGGGGGAATACCGCCAAATTTCAGATAATTGAAATCTTCGCATATAGTACATCGGAGTAACGATGAATAAAGCATGTTATAGTTTATAATTTAAAAAATGAGGCTGTATTAAGGGATTCCACTTTTCAAAAAAATGCCTGGCGGTCGAACCATTTCCCATTTTGATTGCTGATAAGTCAATGCTTCGAATGATTCCCTGAAAAAACTCTTGCAAAATGGCGTATATTGGCACTTTGGCGAGGCTTAGATTTGAAACTGGTATCTATATTAATAAAGCAATGTGTGTAAACTGTTTGTTTGTCTGTGTCTCGCGTAGCTCGCAAACGGGTGATCGTAGACCTACCAATTTTTGAACGGAAATTCTCCATGACATGTCCCGACACACCTCGAAGCGATTTTTTCAAAATTCGAACTATTTTAGGAAATATCGATAAAAACGTATCGCAAAAATCTAATTTTTGCTTTCCGCCATTTCGTAATTGTAACCCCACAGTGCATTAAGCGACAATTAAGTTTATCTAGGTTGCCACATTCGGCAGTTCATTAAATGATTCAGACTCTTGAAGTAAAAATAAAAGAATAACGATTTTTTTTATTTTGACTAGATTATTTGTAAGGTTGTTTTTAAATTAAAATATCGTGTGCATGTGAAATCAGAGCGGGAATGAAATGATTTATAGTCAAAAGAAAAATAGAATTTGGAAATTTTCCGAAAATAAATGTGCAACTTTTTAATTCGGCGAAAAATAAAAGGGGTTGATGTGCGATTTTGAGGAGGATTCTAACGCTTGGCGCTATTTATCGTAATTTAATAGTCTGCTATTTGGGTTATGAATACACCTGCTTATAAGTTTTTGAAATTTTCATTCAGTTGGAATTGTGCATTTTTCTGAGCAGCGTTATTGCATCTATTTCTAATCCAGATTTCTAATCCTTTCTAATTACATCCAGAAAAAAGGATGTTAGAAATATCAATTTTAATTTTGTTTAATCACACTCATGTTTAATCACACTCAAACATTTCCCATTTTGATTGCTGCTAAGTCAATGCTTCGAATGATTTCCAGAAAAAACGCTTGCAAAATGGCGTATGTTGGCACTTTGGCGAGGCTTAGATTTGAAACTGGATTTTACTTGAGACTGGTATATATAATAAGACTGGTTATAGATAAAAATGAATGTTGGTATGTATGTAGGAGGTTGAAAAACTCAGCACCGTTTCACCGATCACCATGAAATTTGGTTCACCTAAGTCTTTTATCATGGAGAAGGTTTTTATGCTATCCGTTTTCCTCTAACTTGCCACTAGGTGGTGCAGCAGAACGTCGAATTCTATTCCGTTTAGCCGTTTGCTATGCGAATATCGTCCAACCCATTTCGATGAAATTTGGTACACGCGGATATTAGAACACGGAGAATATTTTTCACTATCCATTTTGCTGTAACTTGCCGCTAAATGGCACTGCAACGCATCAACCTCTATACCGTTCGACTGATCGGCATAAAATTTTTTATACTTACACATTTGAGCACAAAGAATATATTCTAACTGTGTTCCTTTTGATGTTACTCACCATTAGATGGCACTGCAATGCATTATTGTTTTAACTCGGCACTAGATGACCCTGCAGCAGGCCAAATTCCTGACCATTCAAACGGTCGCTATGAAAATCAGTATACATAGCTATTTCAACAATGAGAATATTTTGGCGTTATCTATTTTGCTACAATTCGCCACAAATCATTACTTTAATTAATAACTAGATGGTTAACTGACCACTAGATGGTAACTGATCGCTATGAAAATAGGTATACATAGATATTTGAACACGGGGATGAGTTTGGCGCTATCCATTTTCCTATAACTTGCCACTCGATGTTGCGTCCACACATGAACTTCAGGACTATTCAGCCGATCGTCATGAAAATTCGTATACATCGATATCTGAATGCGAAGAATATTTTCGCCGTATCCGTTTTGCTAAAACTCGCCACTAGATTGCGCTACGTCGCATCGCCTTCTGCACCGTACAAACGATTGCCTTGAAATTCGGTATGCATGATTTTTGAACACAATATAACGCGATATCCATTTTGCTATATCTGTTTATTAGAATGAATAGTAATCACCACAAATCGTAATATCAAAAAGTCCATTCATTCCCGTGCGAAGAACGGGTACTTCAGCTAGTAAATATATATATATATGTAATGTATAAAAAGGTAATTTGGGTTTTACTAGTTTTGGTATTATTCAAGCAAATATCTGACGTCTCAAATAGGATATTTCAGTAAAGTTCCAGAGTTAAGGCAGGTAAAACGGTTTATTAAACATTATCTTTAAGTTACAATATAGAGTGAGAAGAGGAGAGGGGAGACGGGTACAAAAATCAGCTAGGACTAATTAAGCAGTTCCAGTGGCAGAAGTCTCTCGATTTTCGATGTGCGAGTGTATTTACGCTCACCACACCACGTGGTTTAAGACATAACTCCGCCTCTCTCTTATCTCTAATCGAACCACACACATTTACCAACATCAGCCGCATCCGGGGCTACAAAGGAATGGAGACACGTATACACTCTAAAGAACTCAGAACCGACGGCCTGATGTCTGACAAATAACAAAATAAATAAAACATAGCTTCAGAGCGCGCGTCGCAAGTAAGACAGAAAAGCAAAACTTACAGTGAAAGTACCGCTTGAATAATACCAAAACTAGTAAAACCCAAATTACCTTTTTATACATTGCATAAATATATGTGTGTGTGTGTGTGTGTGTGGATTTAATACATATATACAGTAGCGGATCCAGAAGAGGGAACTAGGGGGCTTCAGCCCCCCAAAAGAGATTGCTTAAGGAAGGGTAACATTCTGCTTTACTATATACTTTAAATAGCTAAAATGATCATATTTTATATCTTAGCCCCTCCCAAAAACATACACATAGGTTTAGATTAAAATTTTGATTTAAAGTGCATTTTGTTTGAGTGAAATAAGCTTTTGTTTTTTAAATTTAGCTCCTCCCCAAAAACATTTCTGGATCCGCCACTGAAACACGTTGAACATAGTGCTTTCTCCTTTTTTTGAAATCGGTAATAACGGACAATAACTCAAACCAATGCTAATAAATGCATTTCTTTTTATTGACTCTCTCTCATACTTATTTTAAGTCTTCTTTACTGTTCAATTTTATGTGAATGCGTTTGATTTCCTTCATTATCCGGCCGCCTGCTTTCCTTGCGTTTCTTCCCTTATTTCAGCGCATCTTATGTAGACGGCTATGTTGCCGTCGCTGTCTTTTTCCAGTTTCAGCGTTATCATGGCCAGCTCGTCGGGGCAGGTGGCCTCTCCCGGAGCTGTGGGGCTATTCGAGGTTTCCTTGATGTCGTCCCTAATCAGCTTGAAACCGTCCTCCAGCTGAGTGCAGAAGGGGGCTATGTAGATGATGTCCACTTGGAAACAAATTTCAATGCCTGGAATTAGAGTTGAGATTATAATCACTTGAATTTAAAATAATAATAACAACAATAACAAAATAATTTCAATATTTTTTTATTTTATATTTACAGTGAAAGTTATCGGGAGCGACCACTTTCCGTTCCGCAAAGAATCGGCCATTGACCCTTTAACGCGCAGTGTTCCCGCTCTGGGAACACCAAACTCTGACGTTTTCATTGTTGCCAGTCACGAAGAATAGATTTGATTTCTATAAAAATAGTTGCGGGTGACATAGCTCCACGAGAATCCTTTCCTTTTTAGCACGTCATTCCCCGTCAAAAAAGTGTCACGATTATTTTTTAACAGCACTGGCATCTGCTGAAAAATGGAAGAATGCGAGAATAGCTGGATAGATTTCCCAATGCTGAAAAAAGGGCAGCCGTTGCCATCGCTCGACTTGACTACCAGCAAGATGACGAACGATTGAAACTTTCTTCGTGTGCCACAGATCTAGAGACCCTTTTTTGACGCATCTGGCTGTGCAGCACAGCCAGCTGCGTCAAAAAAGGGTCTCTAGAATTTTAAAGATTGAACTCACATTATTTTTTAGGGCCCCACCACTAAACAAGGCCACGAGTGCTAATTTTCAATTGTTATGAATCCGTCTATATATTTTCGTATGCATGAATCGCGTAGTTTAAATACATATTTACGCGCTTGTTTTTGGCCATGTCGTCTGTATGGTTTGCTTTTCCGCATAGCAATAGTGATACGTAATCAAACTAAAAGAAATGTATAGAAATTTGTAGTGCGTGAAAAGCGTATTAGAAAGCTCATGAAGCATTTTCAGAAAATATAAAAGGAGAGCAAGTTGGCCAAAGTAGTTAGCTATTCGTCTGTTATCAGTCAAAGCAAGAGCAAGACCTCTGCGTGAGTGCTCTAGGACTATCGTGAATTTTGACCGTCTTGTTAACCAGTTAGTGAAGGCTAATAGTATCAACTATAAGGAAAATGGATTATTGTATAAGATGTGCGTTATGTAAATAAGTAAATCAGGATCTGCTTGGTACTTCATGCAGAGAATTATTTGTTTGTGGCAGTGGTGGCTCATCATTAGGGGCTAGCAGGTCCTACGAGAAGAGAAGGGGTCAGACGGTGCGCCGCCCCTAGGCCCATGCGAGCTAGAGTGGGCCCGTGTTCAGCTAAAGTGCGCTCGTGAATTTTTCAGAATGTGTTAAGAATTTCATTTATATAGATCGGTCATTGAAAATACTCGTACTTTTAAAAAATAGACTAAATTTTGATTACATAATTTTAGAATGATTTAGATGGCAGAAAAATTAATTCTGCCATTTGAATATTAGTATTTTTCAACCTTCGAGCATGTATTAAAAATACCATTGCAAATCAGAAGAATTTTCTTTCACTCTCTTTATTTTTAGCATTTTATACGGAAATCATAAAAAAGAGCAGTTTTAGAAAAATATCTTCTCTGCCCTCCTGTTTTTTCGAAACTTTTGCGCTTTACGAAATAAGTGGGAGGGGAGGAGATTTCCCTTCCCGCCTTGTAAAATTTCTCTCGGAGGCCCTGGACTCCTGAGGTGCTGACCCCACCCACTAATTCAAAAGCATATCCATAGCTCCTTCAATAGTTTGACTTAATTTAAAAAATGCACCCATTTTATACTATTTGAGTACTATCCATCAGGGCCTGACTATAACATTTTTGTAACCGGGGTACTTTTCAAAATTTTTTGGCCCTCTATATAGCAATTATGTTTTGTGCCGCAATATATTTAGCCTAAACTCAATGAAATAGGCACAAGCCACCACTGATTTGTGGATCATTTTATTGTACGAGAGTTATTAATTTATATTGAGAGTAATTAATTTTCTGAAAGCTGTTATGTTTGAATGGCTGCTGTCCGTTGAATAGTTGTTTGTAAATTCCTGATAATACCGTTCAATGTGTTTCTAGAAGCATTAAAGTTCATTTTTCGCCTTGACTTTTCGATTAAATCCTGGAACTGGATCTAGATATTTTGAACTCTCAACTCACTCGCATCTACACGAATTCGTCAGCTTTTCAGAAGAAATGAGTTCAGAAGTTTCTGCATTAGTGCTGTGTTAATGAGTATAGTCAACAAAATTCAAGAGGTGCAAGCAGATGTATCATTTTGCAAAGTCACCGAATGCGGATAAAATTCCGAGACATTTTTCGGAATTTCCATATTTCCTTCCAATTACTTATTGTTTCAATACAAAAATGCATTCTTTAAAAAAATAAACCAAAATAGTGTTAAATTAAACCAAAACAGTTCTGAAATACCTGTCATCGCCTCATCGTCTGCACATTTGAAAAGTCCAGAAAAAGGTTTGTAAGCTTGCTTGCTGGAGGTGCTCTTGAAGACATTGTTCGTAAACTTCTTGCATTGAGTTTTCATGTTGGCGTCAGAAAAAAGAGGCGCATCACTGAAAAAAATTAATGATTATTATTACAATAATTAAATGAATTATTGACAATGTTAACCTCACTGAACCCGTCCCTCATACAGTCTGCATTTTCGTTGTTTATTTTTCCGGTCCAGTATCACATATAGTAGGAGAGCTAGTAGGCAACTTTGGGTATTTGAGGCAGTATAAAAATTTGTCTAAATAATATTTAGCGAAGTCTAAAGACAAAATCGAAGACCTGAGTGAAGGGTAGTGAGGCTGTTAGTTTTTAAGAAACTTTCTCACTTTTTCGCCGCGAGATGGCGCAAGTTATTCATTTGGCACAACTTGGTGAATTTTGTTTTGCCGAAAATATTTCTTCTTAGTTAGAGAGCTCAAATAATTTAATTGATCTCCATGGCACACCCTCCAAAAAAAAAAGTATTCGAGCAAGAGAGAAATTTCCTACGTTGGTTTCGTATATTAAAAATTATATATCATAGAATATGAATTAGGCTATGTATAAATATGAATTTCCACATTTCTGTCAGGTTGTGCGTTTTTCAAAAACTCAATTATTATTCGCAAATCTAAAATAGGAAATTTCTCTCTTGCTCGAATACTTTTTTTGGAGGGTCACAGTTTCGATATTGATATTGACAGAATGGCATTTTTGTCAGTGAACAATCTAACACCTGGCGGACCTGGCGATCGCCAGAAGCCACAACCACCGCCAACGGGCCCGATCGCCACCAAAAGCCCCGACTTTAAAACTTCTTCAAAAAAAATTTAAAAGCTCAAAAGTGGAGAATTACAATACGAATACAAACTTGATAAGAAGGGAAAAGTCTTCATATCCTTTGAATGGCTTGCTTCCCCTCTCTCCTCTGCTGTCCAGCGTCTAGGCCATAGTCTATGGCCTAGACGGTATTTTTGGCTGTCTGTCTCCAGCCAAAAAGAGGGACTTTTAATAAGTGCAAGGGAAAAGTCTTGAACGCTGTTGAAAAGGATTTATTACTCATTTCCCGATGTGACCATCCTATCTTTGACTGTTGTCATCAAAATATTGAATGAAAAAACTTCGTAGTCAGGGACTTATTTTAGACTGTAAAACTGTTGTAATCAGGGAATTATCTTATTGGTATAGCCAAATCCCGTTCAACTGTTCAATTCATTGAATGAAATTTGACTACCCGTAAACATCGATCCCATACGGTTGTATGTCTTTTGTAAACACAATTGAGACGATTATTTCAATCATCAATTTGGAAAGTACTCTAGTTTACGCAGATGTCCATTGTTTTTCTCTAGATCCTTATGCCTTTCAGTCACTCCTATTCAAAATGCTAACCACCCATTGGCGTAGCCAGGGGGGGGGGAGGGATAGGTAGTCATAACCCCCCATGAGGAATTTTTTGCCATACAAAATGTATATTCTTCACTCCCTTATCACGCACACGTATACACGTGGGAGTTGCAATAGGACTTGGGGGGGCAGCTCCTGAGTTAAGTACAGCTCCGAACTGACCCGTACAGCTCCAAAGTTAACCGAGTTACTGCAGGAGCTGTAACTCGATGAATTTTATTCGTAGAAGGACGTATTTTTTTATTGTGCATGAAATTATATAAAGAAAATTTTTCTAAATATAACTGGTGGGACCGGGGGACCAAATAAAAATTTAAATTTCGTAATTTTTAAAGGAACTGATTTATTGACTTCGATTGTTTCTGATATAATAGATCATGCAAGTTAAAGCATTTTCGCAATTGGAACTATGCGCCTCTGACTAACGGTTTAGGATATAGCCTTTGGGCACCGTTAGCACTGGACACCCTGTATATATATACATATGTCGAAGGAAAAACGTTGGAAAGAAAATCCTGACTACGCCAATGATCATAACACTTTATTCGACGAATCTAAGCACTAATGTCTCACAGAAATACAGAATTTAGTAACACATTCAATGACAAATCATTAATTAACACAGCAGTAACACATTCAAAGCGCAATGTCAACGTATCGCGACGCAGTCTATCACACACTAACTCGATCGACAGCGAGGGTGACTCCTTTATTTATAGATTTCCGAGCGGATGGGACGCCACATAGGATATGACATCATTTTTCTAGACTTTTCCAGTATCTTCTTTCCTAATTGAGATACAGCCAAAATTAAACTAGTTTCGAGATCTTTCCTTTTTTTTTGTTGCCAAGGTCAAGGGGTCACTTACTGATTTCACTTGCAATATTTCTTCTTCTTGTTCCTTCCACCCCCAAAAATTTTGAGGGTGGTATTTCGGAGGTCTATGTCTCTTTAACAGCCATCTGCCTCACCTGTTCTAACAACTCGATATGAGACACAAAAATTAAAAAGCAAAACAACAAAAGAAAACGTAAAACTAAAAAGCAGAAAGAGAAAGGCACAGCAAGGAGAAACACAAAATTAGAGAAAGAGGATGCGAAAGAAGTAAAAGAAAAGGAAAAGAAAACACTAAAAAATTAAAAAAGAAAGGAGAAAATCTGGGTGCCACGCGCGGCTAGCAACACTTCGGCCATATTTTCCCCTCTCACTTCCATTAGTACCTGCACTAACTCTTTTCCGCATCACACTTTAATGCGGGAAAAACCACACTACAATTTTGTAACACTATTTTGTCTGTTAAAATTAAACCAAGAAAAACCAAGATTATAGTGTCTTTCTTTACGAATCAGAAGACGCACGTTAAAATTTTCATATCTGTTAATTATTTAATGAACCTGCACATTAATTGAACTGGGTTACTGTTCAAGGGCTTGTCAGCTGTTGACTTTTATACAAATTATCTCGAACTGCTGTGCGAGATATCCCAATAGTAACTTACTTTCTGATCCTTATATGTTCTAATTCTTCTTTAGAACGTTGGATACTAAAACTAGCTTCAACAGGATACGATATGAATAATATTTTTCAATTGATTGTGATACTAGTCTTAGTGTTGCCAGCTTAGTTGATTTATACAGCGACTTTTCATTGAATTTGGAACTATTACAGTAGAGTACACCCTCTCAAAAAAGCATTCGAGTAAATGTTAAATTTCCTACTTTGCTTTCGTAAATTAATAATTATTTATCATAAAATATAAATTAGATTATGCTTAAATAATATTTTTCATATTTCTGTCGAGCAGTTCGTTTTTCAAAAATTAAGTACTTATTCTGAAAACTAAACTAGGAAATTTCGCTTCTGCTCGTATACTTTTTTGTGTGTTTGTGGATTAAGGCCGATGGACTGCGTTAAGGTCCGACGCCTAAAGGGGAATGCCCTCGATGGGGAACAGGGTGTACATATTTAATAACGTGAGAGACTTTTTCAGCTGAGTTTTAAGAGTTTGCCAAACGAACTTGATGAAACTGTTTCGCCTCTGCATTCCGTGTTTATTAGTCAAAAACAAGTTTTTTTTAACCCATTTGTGCCTGGATATTTTTGCGACTTTCTTCGATTTTTACTGATAACAGAAATAATAGATAAATTTCTGATGTCAACTTCTTGAACAAGGGATGATTTCTTTTAAAACCATTATGCATAAAAATCGAAGTGTCAACATCCTACTTGGTCATGTTAAAATATTTTGTAGAGTTGAGGCTCAATACTCATGAATAAAGGCTAGGAAAAATAAATAGCGTTTTCGACTAATAGCGAAAATGCCGTCCCAAAAAAGGGACGCTAGGCATAAATGGGTTAAATCTTTTACGGTATTTTGTATCTGTGAAAATAAGGTTTTTCTGTATCTATTTTCAAATAAATAAGTACCTCATATGTTCTATTTATTTACTGTAAAACTGATAAATTTAGATTCATTGTACCTGGATGCTGTATTTCACTTATATTCTAAAAACAGCTTGATCCTGTCTTAGAGATATTTAAATAATCAAAAATTATATCTAGGAACATGCAGAATAATCAGTTTTTGCTATTAAAAGAATTATGACTTTTCTGGTAGTGTTATTCAATATCAATATATTTCCAAGGCGTTAATGAAGAGGCAGATAATAACAAAATTTAAATTCGGAAAGCGCCACTTGTTTTACTAATTAAAACGCATGTGTTTCAATGAGGTCGACTGGCAGCACTTTTTTGTGCAAGTGCACAGTGACGGATTTCTAAGTAGGATATCTAGGCTATAAGTAATGGTGGCAAACTTTCGAAAGTGGTAGAATATTCGGCTTTTTTGGTTCAGCCTTTAAGCGACGCTTTTGATAAATCTTGTAGGCGGCAAATTTGTAAATCCGTCTCTACCTGTGCAGGAACAGGGACTTCTGCCCTAATTCGAAGGCATTAGGGATGGACACGAGACAAGAAATAGGTCTGTCTTGTTTCGCAAAGCAGCTGCTTCGTCTCGTCTCGCATCCATCCCCCAGACAGCATCTGCGAGTGAAAAATGAGAGTGTTTAACCCTTTGAGGCGCAACCCCCCTGCGCGTACAGCCAGCTGCGTCAAAAGAGGGTCTCTAGATCTGTGGTACACGATGAATGTTTCGATCGTCCGCCATCTTGCCGGTAGTTAAGTCGAGCGATGGCAACGGCTGCCCTTTTTTCAGCATTGGGCAATCTATCCAGCTGTTTTCGCATTCTTCCATTTTTCAGCAGATGTCAAGGCTGTTGAAAATAATCGTGACCATTTTTTTACGGGAAATGACGTTCTATAAAAAGTAAAGGATTCTCGTGGAGCTACCTCACCCGCCACTATTTTTATAGAAATTAAATCTATTCTTCGTGAAAGGCAACTGTTAAAACGTCAGAGTATGGCATTCCCAGAGCGGGAACACTGCGCGTTAAAGGGTTAAACTAGGATCAAAAATTCAATCAAAAAAGCTGAAAGGAGAGAAAAATCTTAGCCGTCTGAATGCCCACGAACTAAGAAAAATACTTACGATATCAATCCAAAAGACATGTACTGAGTTTTAGGTTCAGTGCACACGATGCTAGCCGGAGGAGCCTGGCATTCCTCATCTACAGTGGCAGTACCTAAGAAACAACAAGCAGGAAAAGTCAAACATATATCCTACAGGGTGTATCAGAATCACACAGCAATGTGGGGACAAAAGCGTTGTCTTCATGCAGCCGTTAATAATCATTTTGGAACGGGTGCTGAAACAACAGTGAACTTTCCGACCATTTTTTGTCAAAAACTAACGTAATTTTCTCAGAAAACATGTGAGTAAAATTCGTAATTTAAAAATTCTACTTTATTTCTTGGATGAGGTTTTTGAGAGACAAGCCTATTGTATACGGAGCTTGCTTAAGAAATTTGGCAAACACTTCAACACTTTTCCTAAAGTGATTATTAACAGCTACATGAAGAAAACGTTTTCGACCTTCATTGCTACGTGATTCTGATTCCTTATTATAGGCCTTATCCCCCATAATATTTTGTTAAATAATGTTTAATATTCAGTGACGCACCCAGAAAGTTTTTTTTTTTTTTTTTTTTTTTTTTTTGAGCAGGAGGAGTTCACCCTCACTTATACTTACGTTAATTTATCCATACAGTAATATAGATAAATTAGGAGAAAATAAATAGTGCTAATTATATTATAATCTATTTTTAGTGCTAATTAATTAGTTAATGGGATTGCTAAGGCTAATTAGATGTAAATAAAACTAAAACTTCCCACATGTTAAATTTGGAAGGGATTTATCCCAACTAGGCTTGCCAACTTTTATACACCGATTTACGAGACTTTCGTGATTAAAATTCGGGACATGGCTAAAATAAGTGGGACACTGCTTACTCGTTACATGAAAGCGAGACAGTTAAAAACAGATTTAACTTTACACTTTAAATAGTTTTATTGAATACTATGCTTACTACTTTAGCATAACTATCCATAACAATTAAATATTTCAACATTAAATTGTTAACATATAATTAACAAATAAAACAATCAAGAAAACCCATGAAAAGTTAACTTTAAATATTAGTCTTCCATCTCTCTTCTTTATAATCTAAACTAATAGTACCATCATTTGCAATTAAATTAAATAAACTTTTTTTTTCTTTCACAAACAAAAACAAAACCTTTTTAATTTGTCATTTTAAAAAATTACTAAAACAACCCATGAGAAAGTATCGATAACATGATGTCTTAAATCATATCTTTACTAAGATTATAATAATTCTTTTTGGAAAACCGAAAACCAACCTGTCGATGTTTTTTTGAGTCTCGCAAAGGGCCAGCGTTAGCATATTTTCGTGGGAGCCCCCTGAAGTGATGGCCGGACCCACTGATGTTTTTCGGGGTCTCGTAGAGGGCTAGCGTTAGCATATTTTCGAGGGGGCCCCCTACAGCGGTGGCCGGACCCAGTGATGTTTTTTTAGGTCTCGCAAAGGGCCAGCGATAGCATATTTTCGAAGGGGGAGCAAGATCCAATTTTTAGTGGATAAAGCATTAACTTTCCGGAATTCACATGGGAAAACATGGGGGCCGGGCACCGCTGTAGGGGGCCACCTCGAAAATATGCTAACGCTGTAACTTTGCGAGACAAAAAAAACATCAGTGGATCCGGCCATCACTTCAGTGGGCCCCCTCGAAAATATGCTAACGCTGGCCCTTTGCGAGACCCAAAAAAACATTACTGCGTCCGGCCATCGCTTTAGGGGCCCCCCTCGAAAATATGCTAACGCTGTCCTTTGCGAGACCCCAAAAAACTCACTGGGTTTTAGTGGATAAAGCATTAACTTTCCGGAATTCACATGGGAAAACATGGGGGCCGGCCACCGCTGTAGGGGCCCTACTGGAAAATATGCTAATGCTGGCCCTTTGCGAGACCCAAAAAAACATTACTGCGTCCGGCGATCGCTTTAGGGGGCCCCTCGAAAATATGCTAACGCTGGTTCTTTGCGAGACCCGAAAAAAATCAGTGGGTCCGGCCATTGCTTTAGGGGGACCCCTGGAAAATATGCCTCCGCTGTAGGGGCTCCTCGAAAACGTGCTACCGCTACTCGAATAAAACAGGTTTCCCTAGTTAGTTCGGGTTTTGCCTAGTGCTGTCAGTCAGAACGCGTTTTGCCTAGTTAATTCGGGTTTTAACTGTAACATATACATATATATTCGAGGTAGTTTTTGATGCTTTTACTTAGTTTTAGTAGATTTTATAGCTTTTAAGCCGAAGAGGGCATCAATAAATACTTATATACGAATAAACAAAGTTTAGCTCTTATTAGTTTTGCAAATACAACGAAAATCCAATCTTTTTTTTCCCATACGAATATTTATCCTAAGAAGGGAAATAATGGTCCTCAAGACGATTAAGTCCAGTTAAGACCATAGATCATGTCTCTCCCTTTTCCCTCCAGATCATCAATCTCTTTCAATGACCCTCCCTGTTAGAAGGGAACCGAAAGCGCCAGTGATTTTCGTCCAATAGTTGAAACCTGAGTCTCAGTCCTGTGTCCCTGATCTTTGTCACACTTTGTAGTATGGGCTTCAGGTATTTACTGTGTATTATATCTATGGTTAAACACTGGGGGCTTCGCATCAGGCTGACCACCTGGCCGAGACATATGCTTTCGCACCCCAGAGCCCATGGTCGCGAAAGCGTGGTTGGGCAAAGCAAGCCTTGTCCAGCATGTGGACTGTTGCACCAATGTTTAACTTTTTTTTTAACTGCCATCTTGAAATAGTGGGAAATTTATTTTTTTTCCATATAGTAATTTTAACTAATAGTAGCACAAAAAAATGTTTACCTTCTGTAGTAGAAGTTGTTGGCGCAACAGTTGTAGTGGTTGTAGCCGCTTCCGTGGTCGTGGTTGTAGCTTCACTAGTTGAAGTTGGTGCAGCAGTAGTCGTTGTTGGTGCAGTAGTAGTCGTAGTTAGTTCAGCAGTAGTTGTAGTTGGCGCAGCAGTTGTTGTAGTTGGTGCAGCAGTTGTTGTAGTTGGTGCAGCACTTGTTGTAGTTGGTGTAGCAGTAGTTGTAGCTGGCGTAGAAGTAGTTGTAGTCATTTCTTCCGTAGTCGTAGTTGGTGCTTCACTAGACGTGGTGGGCACCTGAGTGGTTGTAGTAGTTGCTTCCTCTGTCGTCATAGTAGTTGAAGTCGGTGCTTCTGTGGTAGTTGTAGTTTCAGGAGCTGTTGTTGTACTAGTAGTCGTTGGAGCTTCTGTTGTAGTTGTAGTTTCAGGAGCTGTTGTTGTACTAGTAGTCGTTGGAGCTTCTGCAGGAGTAGTTGTAGTGGGCTCATCTGTGGCAGTTGTTGGTTGCGCTGTCGTAGTTGTAGTAGGTGTCTCTGTGATTGTGGTCGTGGTGCTAGGAGGTGCTGTGGTTGTTGGTTTTTTAGTGGTGGTAGTCGTGGGCTCTTCGGTAACGGTTGTGGCTGCTTTTGTGGTAGTTTGAACAACTGTAGTCGTAGTTGTTGATGTTGACCTGGTTTCCGTTGCCGTAGTGGTTGGCGAAGCAGTTGTAGATGGTGCTTCTGTAGTAGTTGTTAAAGGTTTCTCTTTCTAAAAGAATTATTCCCAGGAATTCAGAATCATGATTCAGAAAATTTTTAAAACTTTTATCTACATCAGTAATCCTCGTATACGAATGTTAAACTAAAGCGAATATTCTGCACTGGCATTTCTATAATATTTTTAGAATACTGCTGTTTTGATAAGGTAAAATATTGGCTATCTGCCAAAGAAAGGAAGGCATTCCTCCCTTTGGCAGACAGCCTTTGAATAAAGCATTCAGATAACCGCAGTAAAGAGAAAATCGACAAGTCTAGTAGACATATTTTTTCGTCTTTCCAAAAATTTGAATTTTTGGGCATGTCGAGTTTCTTTTTGATTATAAGGCTCGGCACGCAAGAAGCTACCCCCCCCCCCTCAGTAATAATGATAATAATAATAATAATAATAATAATATTAAAATCGAAAATCGAATTTTTTGGACATGTCGGGTTTTACAAACAGCTGATTTCTTTCTCGTGGCGGTAAGACAGTATGAAAACCAGGGCCGCATCTCTAACTAACCCAGAGTAGGCGACGGCCCAGGGTGGAATTTTATTTATTTATTTTTTTAATCTCAGGGAGGATGCAGATGATGCAAAGGAAGTATGGTGATCGCAAATATTTGGTATTCAGATTTTGACGGAAAAATCGAGTATGACTATTTCTAAATATACTTTGACGAATTTTTGCATGTTGACTTAACGCATGTACACCTGTATGCACACGCGATCTACTTTCAACAACTGCTGGTTCATTCTGATTAGTTTTTTCCTGAAATCTGTATATACGTATCTACTGTACAGCCCCAGAAAAAAAAAAGCTTGCTGCATTCGGACATCACTCGTCGTACTGCAAAGTTATTTATATGATTCGTTTGAAAGTTACGTTCCTTTAATTTCCTATTCATGCAATTTGCATAAGGGACCGTATTCATATTTAATTCTGCATCAACCTCGTTCTTTTCAATGGCAACACTATTTAGGTTATGCCTAAAATATGAACCCCCAGGTTGGTTATATCTCTTACATTTTCCGAGAAATCTCCATTCATTAATACTACTGAAGTTTCGTGTCTGAATTTCAAATGAAATAAGTTTGAATGAAGTGCAACAATTTATTAACAGGGCTACCCTAAAGACTTGCCAAACATGAAGGTCTATGTCAAGCTTCAATACATCAAAACATTAAAAGTCTCTGGGCACTCATTGAATGGACCGTGACAGAAATATCGCCAACTTGGCGAGTTTTGGTGACATATCTCCAAATTAGGCTCCAAAAATAGCTCCAACTTGGCGATATGTATAAAAAATTTATAGAGAAATTGCTAAACCTTAATATTATTGTAGTATTGCAGCTCAATTTCAGATGCAAATAAGTTTAAATGAAGTGAAACGGAAATATTTATAATTTAATAGACGACCAAGCAGGTCGTATGATGCCCACATCAGATATTTTCTAGCCCATATTAAAATGTATTCACTCACGAATACATCCATTTCGTCGAAACTGTTCGCTTTCGATGGGATTCCGCCCCAGCAATATAAAATCAACATTAATTACCATGTGTTCAAAAACATAGCATCGTAACTAGCTAGGGGCTGGCCGGGTGGCCTACAGCCAGGGGCGCATCCCCCATTTGATTGTTTTGATTCACGAATAATAAATCTGATTTCAATAAAATACTTAGGGAGGACATAGCTACACAAGAATCTTTTTCTGTTTAGAGCATAATTTCCAGTAAAAATTATCGATTATTTGTAAAATGGATGTCCGAATTATTTTTATCAGTACCGGCATCTCTTGGATGAAAATATGCATCGATATGGAAAATAAACTAGATAGACTGCAGAATGCGGAAAAGGAGCAGCCGTTGCCATCGCTCAATTTAACTACCAGAAGCATGGCGGTCGATCGAACCGCCTATCGCGTGCCACAGAGCTAAAGAACGTTTTTCAGCCAGCTGGCTGTGCGGCACAGTAATGGGCGAATCGATCAACCGCCATGTTTCTGGTAGTTAAATAAAGTAATGGAAACGGCTGCTCTTTTGCCGAATCGGGAAATGGTTGCGCTTCAAAGGGTCGGAATATTTTAGATCATGCGCGTAGAAAACACTGAATAGCTCACCAGATACACAGTAAATCCTTCTTTCGTGCAGTCATAATCTCCTCCGCCGTCGTCGCACTCCGTCTCATCGACAGTGGCGAGCAGCAGGCATGTCCTAACATGATCCTCCTGATCTTCTCCAATGGGACCAAGAGCTACTCCCGCGCAGTCCGTGTTGTTCCGGCAGTTCCGGACGCAGGTAATCATGTGGCAGCCCTCGAAGCTGTCCACTATCCAATTTTCGTGAATCTTGTTCCTGAACCAGAAGTAGTACTGCATTTCGGAGATCTCGAAAGAAAGCATCATTCCGAGGCAGCAGTACAGTACGGAGAAGATTTTCATCAGCGGCATTCTTGAAATTTAAATCAGATGAGTTTTGGGTGAGATGATGATCCTTGACCATATCAGTGAGATTCACGAAGGCACTGAGAATGTTTGTCTTGAAGAGATTTACATGATTGGAGTCGAGGAGATTTAAGAGAACCAATCTGGTAAAAAAAGTTATTCCGGCATACACAGAGCTGTAGAAATAATAAAGAAAAGAAATATCAACATGCAAAGAGTCAGTACACTATACAGTAGAATTTGAATTATGCGAGCTCCAATTAGCCCATGTTCCGTATTAACCGAGGTGCTTAAACTCAACCGAGCTATCCGCTTTAACCCTTTAACGCGCAGTGTTCCCGCCCTTGGAACACCAAACTCTGACGTTTTGACGAAGAATAGATTTGATTTCTATAAAAATAGATGCGGGTGACATAGCTCCACGAGAATCCTTTACTTTTTAGCACGTCATTTCCCGTAAAAAAATTGTCACGATTATTTTTAACAGCACTGACATCTGCTGAAAAATGGAAGAATGCGAGAACAGTTGGATAGATTGCCCAATGCTGAAAAAAGGGCAGCCGTTGCCATCGCTCGACTTAACTACCAGCAAGATGGCGGACGATCGAAACGTTCATCGCGTGCCACAGATCTAGAGACCCTTTTTTGACGCCACAGCCAGCTGCGTCAAAAAAGAGTCTCTACAAGAGAGTTGCAGACCGAGTAGTAGAACCAAAAAAGAGTCTCTACAACTTTTACTGAATTCCAAAATATATAAAATAAACCTCAGTTTTAATTCTCATTGCATGAAAAAGTAGACTTTGCTGCGAAAAATTTTCTTTTGTTACGAAAAATTGGTTAATGTTCTTCATCAGCACTTCGAACCATTTGATAGCCAGTCACTAATTTTGCACGTTCCTCACTCCCTAATCGGTTTCTTAATTTAGTGTGGATCTAGCCAAAATTTGAAAAAATTCTCTCTGTTGAGCATGAAGCTTTCAGGACAAGACAAAAGCTGTAGAAATAATTTAATACATGCATGTTCAGTATTATCCACTTTAGAGAATGCTTCATGCTTCACCATTCTTTTCCACCCTTCACCATTCTTTTCCATAACTGTATTTTTCCTTTCTAATGGCCGTTTCGGCGGCTTAATTTCAGGCTTGATCGCTACGAGAGCCACTGATGTTGGTCATTTCATTATGGGGGCACCTAATAGGTAGACCAATGTCGCCGCCTATGAGTGGTATCCCGATTTTGAGCCCATTCCAGACGTAAGACCTAACACCTACCTGGATTGGCAACCCCAAGGCTATCGTTTGAACATGGAGGACATTGGAGCCGCGCAGGTTTTACGTGCACCAGCTCCTTTTAGCGTGCATGATCCACAGCAGACTCGGTCTAGAGAGGAGTTCACCCTCCTCAATCACTGGCCAAACAAATGCTGCTTCAGTTTCGGTGTTCTAATTGGAACCGAATGCCGCCGACCTGCTGCCAGACTCCTTCCACCATAATAAACAATGCATATTTTTACTACAATAATCACTGAAATACGAAGCTGGAAACTTCTTTATCTGCAAAACTATATTAATAAACATTCAGGAATTTGATTCTCTGGTCCAAAACGAGGCATTTCAGTGTGTTCAGTGATGCTTCTAATTTTCAAAAAAAAAGAGTAATAAACACAAAATTCGATTTTATAGCGGAACTAATTTAAAATATGAAAGAACAGAAAGCATTTATGGCATTTATGGCATTTTTCTTTCTTTCTTTCTTTCTTTTTTTATTAAGATTTCATTAAGTAGATAATTTTAAAATTAAAAATATTCTAGTGAGAAATATTTGTTTTTCTAAAGTTAATAATTGTAAACTTCTAATCGCTGAAAAATACTTTTGAACGTACTTATGTTAAACGCGCCTTTTTGAATGAGTGAATCTGATATTCCTAATCTAATCTTAATTTAGTTTTAAAATAGGTTTTGAAACGTTTTAAATTTAAGTTTTAATACTGTCATTTTTAAAGGAAGGTTTCAAAAAAATTAATTAATTTTCAAATTGAATGTTTTAAAAATTTTTAAAGTTTTTGACAGTGTCTGACATTTTAGCCACCGAGGTCTTTGACGCGTCGTTTTAAACCAGGTGGTTAAAACATGAAATCCGTCCTGCGTCAAAAACTTGCCAGAACTAATGTGGAAGAACTTATATACGGATTCAAACTAGTCAAAACATGTTAGATTATAACAAGCCATTAGTATTGTGGTTAATAATTGTGCGTGTTATCCGAGATTTCAATTATGGGAGGTATGTTCGGTCCCGACACCTCGGATAATCGGTGTTCCGCTGAGATTCGGGGAATTAAAACTGAAGAGGGATCAACAGTATGAAGAAGACTCCCGTATAACGTAAGTTATTACAACTCGCTAAAAATGTTGGAGCTATTTTTGATATGAAAAACAATATAACTGGTCCTATTATTATTTTATTCGTGACTATAAATAGGTCAATTTTATTTTAGAGTACCCCTTATTTTGGTCAGTTAATTTTCAACAGAGTAAAACGTTTCATCAGTCTATGAAAAGACAAAAAAGGAAAATTATTTGTTTACATCTGAACTGTATGGCGAACTATAGATTGCAGATTATAAGGCAATTGCAGATTATAAGGTTATGGATTACAGAGGATGTACTGAACAAAGTATTTAACTTGAATATTTACTAAGCGAACTGAAATCTGTTTACTTGAAATATGTCACGTGTGAATTGCTTTAGCTGACTCGTTTGAGAAAGATTTAAATTTAGACCACCATACACAGTAAATATATTACAGAACAAGTTATAAACTTTTCAAGCCGCTATTAAAACTGAAAATTCAACTATTGTTAGTAGTTAAAGTTTCAGTTTGAATTTAAAGACTTCAATCGCTACGGAAAAGTCTACGTAGAAAACTGAATATATTGTGTAATAAGGCAAACCTACTCGTGTGGTGTCTGCCTATGGGACGATGCCTTGAGCGAAGGACTTTTTAAGGGTTTTTACGTTACATAAAGTGAAAACCCCCCCCAAGACTGTAGACCGTTAGATCGTTGGTCGGGCAACAGTCCTGAACCCGATACCTTCACACTTTAGCCATCTACCACGTTCAATGTCTTTAACCACTCGGTCATGGTGGGGCCGAAGAAAACTGAAGTGTGAAATTATTTGTTTACTCGTTTATATTTGAAAGTACACCGAAATATTATCATTTGCAGATTAATGGTTTATGGATTAGAGTGAGTGTACTATACAAAAAAATTAAGCTTTTAATTATGAGGATATTTATTAAACGTGCTAAAACTTTTTTTCATAATTTTTTAACAAATTCATTTAATTTAGTACTGAAATAAACTTTGTTAAGTTACGTTATAGACAATTACTGACTCGAAGGTGAAATGCTTAAATTTAGACCGTCATATAGTATAAAAATACTACAGAACTGGTTAAAACTTTAGAAACAATTTTTTTAACTGAAACTTCAATCGCAGATTGAATACAATTCGGTACAATGCACTCCAAATTATCAACAATTTTTTTAAGAAATTAATTTGCAATTTAAAACAGTTATATGCCATTTCACATATTTTATTCATATTTGCTTTCAGCATTCATAAAATAGTTCATTAAATAATTCATACTTTCATTAAACGGTAATTAATAATTAAGGAATTTAAATAGTTATTAATTACCATCTTTTATTACCGTTAATTAAGTTTCCATTACCATCTTATTAGTTACTTATTATTAAATATTTCAGTAATGATAATAAATTAAAAATAAATCCATTTCTATACTTTACCTTTTACAGGATATAAAATAAATTAGAGGGCAATGCGGGAATATAAATTTACGTGATTCCTTTTTGCTTCTTCGCATTTATTTCAAACAAGCTTACACTATTTTATACGCGTAGAATTCGTTCACATGCAACGATCACTATCAATTTAGTACAAAAGAAAAAGAACAACAGAAAAGTGGTCGGCAACGAAACGTTTATTTACTGTTCATGTAAAGTCGCTCTCTTCGTTACTTACAACATACGATTTTGTAAATTATTAATTATTTTGCTCAGTTATTTTTGTGCCTGGGCTCAGCTCAAAATTATTCATCGCAAATGCACGCATATTTTAAGTAACTGTAATAATGTTTCAGCAAAAAAAAATTTGTAACAAAAGTATAATACCGTTGAATGACCTAGCCGTAACCAACAGCCCCCCCCCCACACACACACACACTCCAAAGAAAAAAAAAACTTTCAGGCACATAAATTACTATTTCTAGAAGTGTATTGAAAAAACTGCGACACACACACATATTAATACATAAAACTCATGCCCAGACTGGCTCTTTTGGGGGCCCTCGGCTAATCATTGAAAAGGGGCCCCTTACTGATCAATTTAGAGGGAAAAGAATATTAGAATATGCAGTATTTGGAATTTAGGCTTATGTGCCTAAAAACCACATTTAACTATTTTAAAGATTTTGGGGGCCCTGAGTCTTCGAGCGCCCTCCCGAACCGCGGCTCTTTTGGGGGCCCTCAGCTGGAGATTGAAAAGGGCCCCTTACTGATCAATTTAGAGGGAAAAGAATATTAGAATATGTAATATTTGGAGTCTTTTTTATGTGCCTAAAAACCACATTTAACTATTTTAGAGATTTTGGGGCCCCTAACTTGGGGGCCACCCTCGAGCCGCGGGGTTCCTGGGATCCTCCGCTACTCTACTCCGTAAAGACGTGAGATTACTGGGAAATAAATTATCCGATTACTCCGAAATATATATACACTAGCCACCTCCGGCGACCAGTTGGTTCGCCATCTTAATAAATCTTGTTCGGAGAGAATCCTGTTTCTCACTGGCTTCCTTGACACTGAAATCTCTTAGATTCTGAATGGAATTTAAAATTAAGATGGTTACAAACAGGAGCGGCCCTAGGGTAAGTGTGAGACCCCTGCTAACACAAAAAGACGCCCCTTTGAAGCCGGCGCCCCGATGAGATGCTTACCGTGTCGGGCCGCCCCTGGTTACAAAAGTAAGATGTGGTTTAATGATTAAAACCTACAAAAAGGATCAAATTATTTTCGTCCTATATTAATTCTGAAGCGCTTCTGGATATATTGGTCTTTATAAAAAACGGAAAGGGAAAAAACTAAAAAAATCTGAAACACTTTCAGATTTTAAATACGCATTAAAGTGCTATGTATTAAAAGCGTAGTATAATCCATGTGTCTTTCCTTATTCCATTAAGTTGGAAAGTATATTATTATTGATGAGTGTGATTAAGCATAATTAAAATTGATATTTCTGACAATTTTCTTTCTGGATGAAATTAGAAATAGATTGGAAAAAGCTGCGTAGAAAAATGTACAATTCGAACTGAAATAAAGTTTAAAAACTCATTCAGGTGTATTCATAATTCAAGTAGCAAAAGCAGACGATAAATAGCGCTTGGCGCTAGAATCACATCTTCTCAAAATCGCACATCAACCCTTTTGTTTTTCGTCAAATTAAAAAGTTGCACATTTATTTTCGGAAAAATTCCAAATTGAATTTCTCTTTTGAGTATAAATCATTAAAATCCTGCTCTGATTGCACGTGCACACGATATTTTAATTAAGAATTAACCTTACAAATAATCCAAACAAGAAAGAATCGTTATTCTTTTATTTTTACTTCAAAAGTCTGAATAATTGAATAAACATGCCAAACATGGCAACCTAGATATGGTCAAACCTCGCTCTTTCCACTGCGGGGTTACAATTGCAAAATGGCGAGAACAAAAACGATCCTTTTGCGACACGTTTTTTATCGATATCTCCTAAGATAATTCGAATTTGGAAAAAATCGCTTCGAGGTGTGTCGGGACCCGTCCTGGAGAATTTCCGTACAAAATTTGGTAGGTCTACGATCACCCGTCTGCGAGCTACGCGAGACACAGAGAAACTAACTAACGGACAGTTTACACATTGTTTTTTATATAGATATATATCAAATTCTTCTAATTATAAAGTAGTATATCCATTTTGTGGGCCCTCTTCGGGGCCCCCTTGAGCCGGGGGGCCGGCCTGGCCAGTCTGGGCCTGATAAAACTTGACCTCTGCACGAAACTTTTTCCTCGATACTGATCCTTTGAATGATATGTGTTCGACCGCAACTTTTTTAATTTTTGAAGTAAATCATAGTAAATTTTATAATTTTACTTATTAGCCCTAAGTGTCATTTCGTTCACCCTATCTTCCCAGAGATCGGCAATCGTGAACCTAAAGTTTATTGCTTTTCTCCCCCTCATCCCCCGTTGTTTAGAGAGGGGGAGTACAGTTTCACTTAGAGGACGTTCCCTCATACTCTCTCCAGTGCAACGGAGGTGAGTAGAAGAGTCCCCTCTTCTACTCCCCTCCGTTGGAAATAAAAATAATTACTACTTGCTCTGCAATGGTCTTTGAAAGCAGCTACAGAAGCAGAGTTGGGCAAAATACATAAAAAAATGTATTTTCGATGCAAAATACAAATTACATTTATTCAAACACAAAAAATTAAAAATAAAAATGCTTTCTAAATTGAAAAAATACAAAATACATGTATTTTCTTAATACACACAAAATACGAAGTACGTCTAAAACTTCGGTTAAGTAAAATTTTCTACAGAAACTTCTAGTTTATTTTATTCCAGTGTATTTTAAGGTGAACAAGCAAATGTAATAGTAACTTTTTTTTTTACATATACATGAATTTTTCCTGGAATAAATTGCATCTTAAAAGGCATGAAAGCAAAATTGTGTGACAAGTATTTATTGAACGTTATTTTTCAGTCATAATGAATGGAATTGAAGTATAAAATTAAATATATTTCTAAACGAAGATGAGTTGAATTATATTTCTACTTTAAGATACATTTATAGCCTTACCATCGCACAGTAGTTATGTCACTGAAAATGGTAGTCGGCCGAAGAGTGAAGGTCCCGGGATCGGGTCCCATCGAGCAGCTGTCGATCTAACAGTCTGGATTTTTGGTAGGTTTTTTTCCAGATGTAACGTGAATACGCTTTAGAACCCCTTAGAAAGTCCTCCTACCTAGGCACCCCCCCATCCTTGGCAGATTGCCCTAGTATAGCGTTGCCATAATCACGCAAACACAAGATGCATTCATATATTACTACAAAAGATTATATTACTACAAGATTGTGATGGAGGAGTGGAACAATATCAGCCTTGATGTTTTAAGAAAAGGACTTTCAGCTTTGAAATCAAGATGTAATATGATGGTTCAATGAAAGGGCTATCAGACTGAACACATTAGAAAATAAAATTCTTATATTTATGTCTATTTATATCTTTGCAAAATCGTTACAAAAATGTGTGAACACCCTCTGTAGGGTACTTGCGGGAAACCCTGAAAAAAAAAATTATTGTGGAATATTACTTAAATGAAATTAATTTACGTTTCACAAATCACCCGTGCATGAAGATTTTCTTAACATTAAACTTTTAAACGCCTCTCACATTGCTCAAGAGTTCTTTAGGGGAATTGCAAAAAATATTTAACATGAATTTAAGAAAATGCTTTTAAAAAGAATTTAACAGGTTTTTTTTGTTTTTTTTTTTTAGTTTTACAATGTTCTATATACGGTTAATGGGTCAAATATTTCAGGCTCTACAAATACTCAAGAGAACACCATTAAATTACGATGTATGTTTCCGAAAAAAAAAAAAAAAAAATCTGATTTTCTCTTTTCTCTGACCAAAAGTTTAAATTCTAGAATGTCTAAAACTTCTACTGGATTTTGTGGATCTACTAATTAGTTATTAGCATCAGATATTATTAAATTTATACATTTATGCATAACTTGCAACTATATTTATAAAATAAGAAAATAAATGTCAATTATGAAACTAAACTCTTCCAATAATTTGTTGGATTCAATTAAAATATTCGGATAATTTACTTTGATTTTCAGGTAGAAATTAAACCTTCATAATGTATGAAAGATTATTTTAGTACGCGTTTTGATACTATCTGTGCAGTTTCTAGGACAACTATAAAATGGAAGCGCTATGTCACCTGCTCCGAATACCCAGCCTAAAACAAGATCCTGCGGCCACAACTAAAACGAATAAGTAAATTTTGAAGTAAATATATGTAAATAGTTAACGCAATTTTCTTCCTTCAAATTTCCCTTCTTTCCTTCTTTTTCCTTCCTTCCTGAGACAGTGAGCGCACGCATTTTAAATTAAAATTAGCGAATTTTAAAACTCGTGAAAAAAAAGAATAAAATATTTTTAAAAATTTTTTTTCAAAACAGGCGATAGTAAGTGCGATGCTTCTAGCGTTTTAAAATATTTTTAAAAGACAAGTTTATAAAAGACAAGTTTTAATTATTGCTGCTGATAAAGGAACTCTTATTATTATACCCTTGCTAGACATCTCCGATATCAATGCACGAAATTCATTGCAAAATACTGTACTTCAAAGCGTTGCATGTACCACACACGGATTTCACAATGACACTGGCTGGAGTAATTTATGGGTTGCTATCTTCCCGCTTTTGCCATCCCCTCTTTAGACGGGGGCCATCCTCGTGATATTTTCCGTGAGTCTAGATCTGCAGGGTCACGCACTGATCCTTCTTGAAAAGGGGGTGAAATTGTTGGCGATCTCTTGGCGTGCCGATGTGTGGGAAGTAACCTTCGTTCACACCGGTATTTTCTGTTGCCATAATTTGCGGACATTTATTTCTGCAGGCATAATTTGTGGATGTCGACACGTTTTCGATGCTTTATTCAACATGGTTGCCAGATAGCGGGGAAGGAAAATAAAATGTTAAAAGTCGACTAGGATTGCATTTTTTGGTGATTTATCGCCAAGTTTGGGGTCAAAAAATAAGTCCCCAAAACTGAATCGAACTTCGTGGTATCTTCCACATTTGGCAAGAAACTGGCAAATCCTACAGTTTACTACAAAGAAAAAGTATAGTTAGAAAATGCCTGGCGAAGATATTGTAAACGTTTTAGAATGCGATTTTAATATAGATTTCGATTCCAAACAAATGTTTTATGGAACAAAGAAGAAAAATACGGCTAGGGATGGACGCGAGACGTGCGAGACGAGAATCGGGGCTGTCTCGTCTCGTCTCGCAGTGGTAAACCTCTGTCTCGGCTCGCATCTCGTCTCGTCTCGCAAACACTGTGTCTCGTCTAGCGTCTCCCAAAGAAATTGCTGTCTCGTCTCGCGCGAGACGCGAGACGTCTCGCGAGTCTCGCAAAATTAAGGACTGCGACTTCGTTACCATTTTATACTAACTTATTATTGGGATTTTATTGAAAATTAATATTAATAATAACAATTACTTACATATAGCCACATTAGTAGATATATTAATAATTATATCAGCATATAGCGGCATGTGAAGTAAAAGAAATTCAGATTTAACTCGTATATATAATGTCACACCGAAAATATAGTATTTATTTTTATTTATTTACTAGCTGCGTGCCCGTTCTTCGCACTGTAGTAAACGAAAATTTTCCTAACATGAGTAATTTCAATTAATTCCAGTGATGTGGAATCTAAAATAAAAGCAAAATTATTTGACTCTTGATGTAAAGTTTGCATCATGAGTATTAACCTGGCATCATTGCAATATAATGACTCAAAATTTAAGTCAGCTTAACGGTTTCGAAGGAGATAGCAGGGCAAGCTTTTGACAGCGGCGACAGCGGTCGTTATATTTTTTAGAATAGAGAGATAAAACTTACAAAAAAAGACTCAGACGTTCGCTCACGAATTTTGACCTAATGCTGATGGATTTTAGAGGAACCTTAGTACAGTAAAATGCCAGAGAATTAGCTGCCAACCTTCGTGCCAACTCATTTGCTATTTTCGAGAAAATGGCAAATTAAATATTTTTACAAAGAATTTTTTAAATTTAATTTTTTTATAAATAAAAATTTGTTGAAAATTATAAAAATTTTGGGCCCTTGAACAGGGTGGGCCCAGGGCAAATGCTCCGGTAGCTCTGCAGATAAACAGGCCTGCAAGTAATCACTGTTTTTATGTGCTTAAAATCTTAGCCACACCAGATTGTGAAACTCAAATAGCTAAATGCTGTGTCGTAGTGTTAGTTCTATTCTGCGTCGGGTAAGCACGCAGTGGCGGACTTCTATTTTAAAAAGCCCGAATGCCGTTCCCAGGAAAAAATTGCGGGGTGGTGTCCAAAAATGGGTCCAAAAATTTCGGAAGAAGACCAAAGGTGAAAAGCCTAAATTTTTCACAAATACTCTTCATCATTATTGTTTTGCTAACAAAATTTTATATTTCGGGGGAGGGGGGACCGGACCCCAAGGCCCACCCCTTGGGTGCAAAAACTTTTTTTCGGCCCCAAAATTCATGAATAAATAAACACACCCTTGTAAAGAGGTCATTAAAGGCCATGGTTTACGTCAGGTTCGAGTCTAAGCTGCATTGAATGTGCACACTAAATCTGTGGGGCCTTGTATCTCTGTTCGCTTGCATTAAGATAGGGGTTACAGGTAAATAATTTTGAAAACTGGTGTGATTATTAGTAGCATAAAATTTTAATCTTATTTTTTTTTAAAATCGTACAGAACAATTTAAGCAAACCTTTAATTGAAATATGCGCTTCTTTCAACATCCACCCATGAAGTAAAGCAAAAGCAGATGACATGTTAAATTTATAAAGTTTATATTTAGGTATGAAAAACCGTAGTCATAAAATTCCACTTACCGCTGAAAAATCCTTTAAAATATATAAAACGTACGCAGATGTTAATAGCAGCGCCGTTGCGCTGTGGGCGCTATGGACGGCTCATTTCCCCCCCCCTTCCCCTAGAAAAATCTGAGCCACCTCCCCCAGGCCAAAAAGCACAGTCATCGAGGAATATTTTTTGAAAAAATTATAAAGAGATGCAAATTTCTTAATTTTTGTTTCTGTACGTGAAAGCAAACATTTTATTTTTTATGTTCTTTAAAGAGTATTGGAAAATCAATTATTTCTTTTCCTTAGAGATAAGAAAAATCGTATTGCCTGAAGAGGAAATTACAAACTTCGCAACAGGGCCGTGGCGCTGGGGGCGCTATGGACGGATCAGACCCCCTGGAAAGATCTGAGCCCCCTCCCCCCCAAAGAACGCAGGCATCGAGGAACGTTTTTTGAAGAAAATGTTCCTGGATAATGGTGTTAAAAAATATACATCTTTCTTAAAAGAGATGTAATTTTTAAAAAAAATTATTCCTGTACGTAGAAGCAAACATTTCATGATCTTTAAGGGGACAAGGGACGTTAAATATTCAAAACTTTCCATTTTGAATTTTACTTGTAATCATATGTATAGTTGTTTCACACAAAATCATAGTTGTCTAACATAATAGTTTGCATCTATATTGCGTCTTCTATTTTTTTTATTTAAAATATCCCATGCGCATTCCAAATTAATAAAAAGCGACATATTTTTTTTAATATACTCTTGCAATATATGTATGAACATATCTGTGCATTCATTTTTATGTGTGACAAAGGTAAGCTTTATATAAAAAATAAATTCATGTGAGATGAAGCTTTTTTTTTTTTGTTGTTGTTGTTGTTTCAAATTCCATCCTATTGTTACATTTAAATTCCTATATCTCTATTAAATAACCTTTGTTTGAAAATTTAATGCACAATTATGTTCATACATGCATTACAAGTGTACTATAAAAAAAATTACGGCTTTTTATTAAATTGGAATGCGCATGAGATATTTTGAAAAAAATATTTATTTCAAAATATCTCATGCGCATTCCAATTTTTTGTTAAAGATATTACCATAATTTTTAAAAGGATTTAATTTTTTATTTTTAGTATTAATGTAAATGTAAACCTTTGTTTTAAACAACTGTACGTATACTTTGAGAGTAAAAATTAAGAAATGATAGTCTTCAATTTTAAAGTCCCTTTGTCCCCTTAAAAAGTTTTAGAAAAGCAATTATTTCTTTTCTTTTAAGATAAGAAAAATCGTATTGCCTGAAAAGGAAATAGCAAACAGCAAGCTCTTCAAACATCGTAAATTTTCTTCATTGATCTCTTTATTGGGGCGAATGCAGTAAAAACATCTTGTTAAAAAAGGGTGTGTGGGTGATCCTAATTTTCTCAGGAGCAGCCACTGCCCCGTTTCTAGAATTAACAATCACCCCATGCGTCGCCCCTCTACTTGCTCCAACAAAAACCTGTAAGCAATGGAGTCAGAAAAACTTCCGGCCTTTTCTAAAGACGAAAGCGTTTTGTAATTGATTACTTCGGCACTGTGTATTTTTCTTACATAAATCAATGATGGACAAACATTTTTGGGTTGAAAGCAATATGATTAAACACTAATATTTAATTAATTTAATTTGTAATTAATCTTTTTTCTTTTAGATGTAGTTTGTTTTAATATATTAATATACATTTCTTAAATTTGAGGCGGGATGGGATGGATAAAACTTTCAGACAGGCAGGGGCTGACCCATGGGCCGTAGTTTGCCCACCCCCTGTTTTTAAGCAATCTTTTTTTCTAGGTTTGAGACTTTTTTCGACACTGCAATGCCTTTGTTGAGTTCGAACGCCCTCTCTACATTTTTGCGACCTTATGCGAAGTGAAACTGAAATTCCTTCCGGAATGTAGGAAAAAACGCGGAGAAAAAGATCTCCCCCCCTTTCCCTCCATTTTTATTTAAATATTGTACATAATATATACATACATATACATACATACATGCATATATAAGGTGTGTGTGTATTACGATGTTTGAACATATGTGAATTATTGTTTCAAATATTATAAAATACAAGCAACTTTTCTATATTTTGAGAAACCACAATTCTGATCTATTATTATAATCACTGAAATTAACCGCATTAAGTACATAGGTATTCCCTTTTTGTGTTCGAAACGATAAGTTAACTATGTGAAGGTCAGCAAGTTCGTGGAGATCTAAGAATTGTAGCAGGGGGGGGGGGGGATTTTCTTTGTTGAAAGACGAAAACGTCCGCGAATACACTCATTCAGGTCGAAATGAAGAAAAAAATAGGGTTTTCTTATGCCTTCTAGAAATCTGTGCTAAATTTCAGGCCGATAGGTCCATTTTTGTGGATTTGTATACGAATCAAATCCACAAACAAACAAACAGAATTTCATTTTTATTTATAAGATTTTACGTTGCCAGAAAAAGAATTGAATGCTGTTTTTTCACTAGTGAATTATCCAGTTTTATTTTCGATTGAGATTTTAAACTAGACACGTTTTCGAATCGCAGGAAATATGTTGCGGTGTTAAACAGGACCTGATTATGACCAACAGAGGGCCCCGGGAATTGATGAATTTGCACCCCCCTTCCCCTCATCTATGAAATTTGTTTTATTTTTCATAAAATTTTGTTATAAAAAAAAACAACATTTGAAATTGGGGGTCATTTCGAGCCGGGGGCTGCCCTGGGCAAAGTCCCGATTTGCTCGTGCGACAATAGGGCCCTGCTGCTAAACACGCCAATCTGACAAGAATTATGCGTAAAAATTTATGGAGGGCTGATTTAGTGGCAACCATAAAGTGAAATGATTATCGTTTATGCTAATGCGTCAATTGCAAAGAATCACCAACGAGTAAAAGACTACATTCGTCGCAAATATCTAAACCGTTTCTTTAAATCAAGCCTTTACGGTTGCAAAAACGA